>CM035437.1:136529713-136932213 GCA_020310875.1 Ceratopteris richardii
TGTGAGGAATTCTAAAACCATGGTCATATCCCTCATATCCATTGCGGGTCATAAGCTTGCTCGTACTCCATCATGCTGGTGTCATAGGGATAGTAATCACCTTGGGTCTTCTCATATCCTGGGTTCGTTGATTCTGTACTAGCTAATGGTGATGCTGCCACTATGGCTCTATCCAAATTTTCCTTTAATTGAGCATATTTAACTGGCACTACATTCGGTGGAAATGGCGGTTGCTGTCCTAACACTGGCTGAGGTTGTGCATATTGCCCTTGCTCATATGGCCTAGGTTCTCCTTGTGGTCCTGGATAGGGATTATATCAGGGAATCTCCCTTGTTGGATCTCTAGGTGGGTATCCATATGGCCTATACTGAGGTTGGTTTAAAGGTAGTGACTGCCTATTGAATGGGCAATTCTTAGTGGTATGATTGATGTAGTTTTGTTCTATATGGCAATACAACACGGTTCCTTGATGTGGCTGCCTATTGTAAAGGTAAGCTTAAGGCAAGCCCGTTCCTCCTCTTATGCACATGCGCGTTGGATGGTCTCCTCCACATAAGTTGCATCTTCGCAACATGGGTACTCTCAGTGATGGATGCTAGTAGTTCCGCAGTCCATGAACTCCTAACTTCTTGGCTACCAGCTCCACTAGCTCCTCCACGTGACTTCAGTTGGATGTCACTCTACTTCTAGTGTCTTTTGATTTCGTAGGACAGGGTGTACTTTTGAGATTATCCGCTAGGTTATCCTCTATGTCAATACACTCTTGAAGGCATTCACTCAACCTCTGTAACCATTTTACATAGACTAGAGTCCTTAAAGTCCCGTTCCTTAGCCCATCTAAGAATAGTGATATCATTTTTTGTAGTGTGGGTCTTTTTGTTACTTGGCATCTATCGACATATTGATTGAACCTCCCAACAACTATTTTTATAGTTTCATTTGGGTTTTGTTTGAAGCTATGGATTAAAGATGAAGAGTTGTATTTAATCCCTCTCTTAGTGAATTCCCCTATGAATTCCTGAAAGATTTGCTCAATATCTCCAAATTGATTGGGATCTAATGGCTGGAACCTAGTCAAAGCCGTTCCTGTGAGAGTGAGTCCAAAGGACTCATACTACACAGAGAAATCATCCACTTGTTCAGCTCTTAGAACTTGTTTAAACTCAGCTATGTGATTATATGGTTCTCCCATCCCGTCATAATGGTTTCACATATACTTGGCCACTTGAATTGGTCTTAGTCTTCTTATGGGTTCTGGTTGTCTAGGCATTATCGGTCTAATTGGGGGCATTCCATGCTGCACTCTAGTGGTGGTCTTGGCCTCACTAGTGGCCGATGTTGGTTACCTATTCCTGGGTGAGTTTGATTGTGTGATTGCAGCCCTGGCATTGTGAATGGCACATGAGTATGGTTGGGAATACTCTGATGACTTATCTATCTTGATATTGTATTTTCTAACTCTTGTTGTGTCCCAAAGGGATTTTGAGAGGTAATTGCTTGCTCTCCCTGAGGGAACACAGGAAACCCCATATACTTCAATGGAGCCCTCTCAATGGCATTAGCTGGCCAGTATCTCCTTTGGTTCTTGTCTAGGTATGTGACTCTAGAATCATCTTCAAGATCTTTTAACTCGTAAAAGGTCATTGGAATTCTTCTTGTTCACGTGTGGGAGAGTCAGTTTGTAACAATAACTCTTATCCATGGATCAAGTAGACCTACAGTAAGTAATCATCTTGAGGTATCAAATCCCCTCTCAAGACTCGAGTCACTACTGATTTGCCTCTGGGAGTGGTTACCAACTCTTTAGGGTACGGTCTTCCTATGTTTCCTTGTCCGGTCTTCCTATGTTTCCTATGGATCAAGTAGACCTCCAGTAAGTAATCATCTTGAGGTATCAAATCCCCTCTCAAGACTCGAGTCACTACTGATTTGCCTCTGGGAGTGGTTACCAACTCTTCAGGGTTCGGTCTTCCTATGTTTCCTTGTCCATCTAATCCTCCTCTCTCATTGATCTGATCTGGGTGTTGTGTTACCAGGTAGATGTGACCTAACTTGTCCATGTACACTCCTCCTTCATACTTGACTGTCCGTCTGCACACTATTGTAGAATCAGTGGAAGTTACCATCCTGGCTATTGATATATTTAAACTGAACAGGTAGATGGGAATCTCCTGGGAATTAGTGGACACATATTGCAGAGAGGTACGGTATTCCCCCTCTACCGTGGACATGAATTTTCTCCTGGGGACAGAACACATGCCAAAAGGACCATGCTATAGATGTGGAGGAGATCACTTTATCAGAGAATGCACTCAAACATACAACCCACCACCCCCAGGACTTGGGAAGGGTATTGCAATGATTGTGGGAGAGAACACCTCTTTAGAGACTGCCCAAAAGATCCCAATAAGACGCATGACACTGCACCTATTAATGTGATCGAAGTAATTGAATCATCAAGAAGCGACAAGGAATACACAGTACCATTGAAGGCCATCACACGAGCACAAACAAAACGACAAGAAAGAAAACGAGTAGACTTAGAGCCAAAAAGGAGTAAAACCTTAGAACCTAGAGTACAAATAGTGGAAGATTCAGAGGACCCACGTGAGAGTACCCAAACAATGAGAAGCCAAAAGTGGAAGGATAGGAGGGAAAAACACAAGGAAAAATGGATGAAACATAAAAATAAGGAAGACAAGAAGGACACAAGAGGCAATAAGAAACCTAAAAAACCTCAAACTCAAGAGGAAATTCCTATTGCTTTGCAGACACTAAAATCAGACAAGCTAGGATCAATTCTAGCAGACCCAAGACCACATGATTTAGACATGTGGTTGAAAGCTTACCAAGCTAGAATCATGAATGGACCAAACATAGAGCAGCATGAGAAATCTTACCCACAAGGGGAGCTAAAAAAGAAGAGACTTGCTATATGTAGGAAACTCATAGAGATAGCTCAGGCAACTCTAGAAAAGACCATTCCAATCCTCCTTGAGATGAGAATATCTGAGAATCAGTACAATGATTGTCTTAAAACCATGGACAAAAAACCAAACAAGAAGGATGATACGGAAGAATTACCGAATACCCAGGACACGTCTATGTCCACAGTCCTCGATTTAGAAGCTGATTGTCCAAGAGAGTTGTGGATTAGAATTTGAGAAGATCAATGGAAAAAGAATGGAGTTGCAAAACTGCCTTTTGAGGAATTAGATGTGGAAGACTATCAACCAACACCAAACATGGAGGAAATATATGAAGAAGTTTCTAGGTTAGACCGAAATAGGAAGGAAGCCCAGAGCATTTCTACCCTACCAAACTACATGGGAGATTATGAGAAGGAATCCATGATCTTCCGTGCTCCCACAATACAAGGAAGAGAAAAGGAGCCTTCAGATAAGACCTCACACAATCTAGCAGAACTCAAAAAGACCAAAGTACAATGTTAGTTGACTGTGGAAGAATTACTTCGTGTCAAACCACAATTATGGAAACAATTGGCAGGACAATTGAAGTTAGAGCAGGAGAAGAACGAAAAGGAAATCAAGGAAACTGAAAACCCTTCTATTGTACAAATTTCGGTGGATAAGGTTGGGGAATTTAACAAAGGAGATGAGGGCAACACATGCCTACCCATCATGTACAATGGATACATGACCAAGGCTATACTAGACACAAGAGCAAGAGTAGGTATCGACACCAAAGAGATTTGGGAAAAGTGGGGAAAGCCAGCCCTACGACCAACATGGATGAAGCTTCAATTAGCAGATGGTCATGTTGAGAAACCCCTTGGAATATTGGAAAAAATCAAATTAACCACCTGTGGAGTCGAATTTGAGCATACGTTAGCTATCTCTCAGTTTGGAAAGGCAAATAATTATGAAATGATATTAGGACGACCTTTCATGAGACAACTCAGAGTAGTGCAAGACTGGGGAAGAGACTCATTATACCTTCAACATCAAGTAACCGCTACCAAAATAAACTTACATACCTTTGCATACATGGATGCACCTCCACTACAATGGAATCTCGTACACAAGGAAGAAGATGATTTGTCTATCCATAGTGCTGGATCAAGAGATCAATCATAGATGCATGAGGATGCCCAATTGTGTACCTAAGTCAAGAAGACTTAAGGACTTGTGCCAAAGAGACTAAACCTTGTTTGCCACACAAGTACGTATAGTGGGAAATTGACACACGCTTATTTGTCAATCAGATCAAACGACCTAACCAAGTGTATGAGAACATGTGCACACGTGATGGAAAATGAAGTGGTTCAGCTTATATGCATGAGAAAAGACTAATCCACCTCTCTAACTCACGGAAATACTGAAAGTGTCTGTCCTGATACCACTTACAACAGTTTTCACTAAATCGAGGATTTATCTCAGCTCCAAACTCTGAATATGGCCAATAGAGGTTCTTTTCGAAGCTCTCCATGAGACGCTTCTGTTGGAGGTGGTTTCACTCGATTCTGACAACCATGCTTCAAGTTATGACCAAAATAGTGAATGGCAGGAAACACCCACACTCACGCCACAACTCCTACGAGCTCACATACACACTATAGTAGCTCAAGAACAGTGGGGGGGGGGTAGACAACAATCCTACACACACATAGAAGATAAAAAAGAAGATGAAAATCTGCAGGAAAGAAGCAAATTCGAAATTTCTCAAGCTCTCTTCTTCACCATGGCAAAAAGTCCCTACAAAGAGTCACAAAGTGACTTATATACATGTGCCCTAAATTTGGTCCTTTCACACAAGAGACCGGCACTTTATTACTAAAAAGTGAATTTCCTACTAATTTACAAGGAGTATATTACAATGAGTTGGGATTATGCAAGCTTCGGATCCTTGTGTAATGCCAATGAAGTTCAAAAATGTATATTTGGCATGTTGGAAGACTTTAATTACAGTCAGAAGCATGCTAAATATTTTATTGGTCATCTTGACGGCCAAATCTGGAACAGTGGCATATCTAGCAATCTAAAATTCCATGGTTTTCACCATTTACTCTTCTGTTGATAGGTAATTATGCGGTGGGATGGGTAACAGCGGATAATTTAGCCATTGATTATTAATGCTTCCCTGGTGCTATCCTTCCCAAAATTACGACCAAGAGCATCTGCGGGGTACTGGACAAAAAGATGGATTTACCTGAAGCATATATGGCGATGCTTCCCATTGTACCCGCAGTGTAGGATTCTTTTCCAAAAGCTTCCACCTCCAGATAGGATCAGCCTTTTCGAATTCTTCTTGAGTATAATTGAATGTATCTTGGCAGAATTGGAGGTTGGCATCCGGATCTTTATTTGTCATTGCCTTTATATATTGTCGCACTTGTTCTTTCAGGAGGCCATATGGTACATTAAAAGGCTTTAAAACTTGTTCCAAATTTTTGCTCTCAATTTGAGCTTCCTTCATGACCTGGATTATTTGATCTTCAAACTCAGCAGTAAGCTAGGACACCAGTAGTGCCCTCTCATCTCGGCTCAGTTCTGCAATACCCCGCTTATTATGTTCAAATTGGGTCTTCATTTCCTCCCTTATCGGCGAATGATGTGAGGGTGGAGAGAGAGGACGTACCTCAATCTTCTCAGTAGCCGCTGTGGATTTTGGAACTATTGGTGTCCCCTCAGTTGCCGTTTGTGCTAGCTGATCCTCTAGTTGCTTTATCATTTCCTTCTTTTGCTTAATTTCTTCCTGGGCCTGCAAAATTGTTTCCTTATTCTTTTGGATTTCTTCTGCCACTATAGCAAGTTGATCTGTGTCTTCTTTACATTGCAGCAGATATCTATTCTCACCTTTTTTCCATTTTGTCCTGAGAGCTGCGGTGTCATCCATATATCTTTTCTCTCATTCAGCAATGACTGCCTGCTCCTGCTTGAGCTGATCTTCATACTTAGCTATCTTGTCCTCCATTTCTCTGATGTCTCTTTCCGGTCTTTCCTGAACTTTTACGAGTTGATCACTTAGAAGAGCTGTCATTAGCTCCTTGTTTCTGTTCCTTAGGTTTTCGGCTTCCTCCATATATACCTTTACTTGTGATTCAAGTAGTTTACTTCTTGCATTCATTCGTGTCTTCTCGGCCTCGCTAGCCTCATATTTCTTCTGTAATTCCTGTAGGTGTTCTTTTAATTCTGCATTTTCCGTCTCTAAAGTTTTACACTGCTTTTTGGCCTCTTGAACCTCATTTTCTTTATGTATGATTTGCTCTTTTGCTAGCTTTAGTTCGGTTGAAAGGTTCTTACTGATTTCTTGAAGTTTATACTTGTCTTGCATCACTTGATCATAGTCTTCATCAGCCTCAAGCATTAATTGTTGTGTATCCATTGCAATTCTAATCATGTCTTGCACTACGGGCTTGAGCTGAGCGATGTCGACGTTCAACCATGTTCTTGGTATGCTTGGAGTTTCTCCAGTTAGTACATCTTTTCCTTGCTCGACATGGATAGTCTCGTTATGTGGTTGTCTGATCTGTAGTTGTATTTCTGGTTCTTGTCTTTCTTTGTCCAGATCAATTGTTTTTATGGCACTCCCTTGAAGTGTGACATCCATGGGAGAAAGTTCTGCCACAAAACTTATCGGTGTCAAGGGTTCTGAGTCTTCAACAGCATCTTCTTTAGGTTCTTGCTTTGGATTCTTGATGGATTCCTCTCCCTTAGTCGTTGTCTCTTTAATTTGAATTTTTGTAGTATCATTCAGTTGGATGACATGTGTCCCTTCTTGGTTTACCTCCTTGCTTGCGTTGTCTTGATCGAGGTGGGAGGAGTTGTCATTTATCTTTATGTCCTCTTCTGTTTCATTGTAGTTGACGACATTAAGTTCCTCCCATTGTCCATCATCCTTGGATTCAATTTGAATATCCACATTGAATAAAGATGTGTCGGGTTCTTCTTGTGCATCTGAAGATGAGCTTGAATTATCCAACCCTAATTCTTTGTATCGATGGACTTTGGTGAGCTTCGTTTTAGCTTCCACTTCTTGTTGGGACTGCTGATAATGGTGCCCTTGCACTGGTAGATTAATTTGACCCTCTGTATATTGGTGTGTGTCTTCCAGTGCTTGTGTTAAATCCTCTTCGGTAATAGGTCTTTGCTATGCAATTCTGATTTTTGGAAGTACATGAGCCCTTTTCGTTGCTGGAACTTCTTCTTCTACTTGCTTTACTTCCCTTAACCTCTTTGTTCCTCTCATTTTGGGTTGAGAGCTGGTTTCTGCTTCTTCAACAATCTTGACTCTTTTCTTTTTTGGTACTGTTGCGACTTTGACATACTTAGCCATAGCAGTTGATGATGGCATTTCTTGCAGGTGCTCTTTAATACCTAAAGCATGATAGATCAAAATGGTCAGAGCTACACTGCCATTCAGACACTTCTTGTTATTCCATTGTTTCTTCGCCTCGAACAACCGTTCCTGTATGTATGGAGTCATATTAATTTGATTTCCAATCTGTTTGATAGCATGTGAGAGTAGCTGGACAATAATCTTCTGAGGGGTTGTATATCGATGCATATTTGGGAAGCAGAAATGCTGATGGATCAATCATACTTCTTCTTCAATATCCACTTGATTGATGCCAGTGAAGGTCCTTGTCTTTGCTCCTCGGCTTTCTTCTTTCAATACCGTGTTGCCATCTTTTTCCCATCCAAAAGCTTCCTTGATCAAGTCATGTGTAAATTGGATGACTACCCATTCACCTACTCCGTCCATAACTCTAGCCTCTGGCACCAATGGGTCATGTAGTGCTCGCTGCAATGTATTCATGACTTGTGTGCACCTTTGAAAGTCCGGCTTGTAGATCGGCAGTTCAAAGTATTTGTGGATACCTGCTTTCTTCATGATGTCGATCGTAGACGGAAGCTCATGCACCACCTTAAAGTCTTGGGACATAATCGGGAATTGATGATTCATATCCATGATTTTGATATTCACTAGGAAGAGGTACTCGCCGGCCGGTTGATCTTCTCTGAACCAATGTCCCTTTGCTTTGGTTATACTTTGTAGAGGAAATTCCAATACTTCCTCCTGAATCGTTGCTTCAGAATCTTCAGAAGCCATCTGCACTTGTAATGAAGAGTGCATTAGCTTCACTAGAAAATATAGCAATTGTGCGGTGCATTGTTTGTGATATGTTGCCGCTTCGTCACTCCGTTTCCCTTGCTTGTATAAGTGAGATGTCTTACCACATATTTTTTATTTCATTTCTGAAAGAAAACAAGTGTTAGTATAGCGGAAGCATTTATAAATTTACATAGTATGTCCATTCCTAAGGAAGTTGAAGCTATGACCTATTCCCCATTGGAGAATGCGAACCACTAATTGTATTATGTACATCAAGTGCCGAATGCTTGACCTCCTAAGGTGGCCCTATTATGCATACTTTAAGTGCATTCAATACTTCATGAGTGCAATCGGAATCTTCATTGTTCTGGTGGTCCATTCCTTGCAGGTGCTTTAGTCTCCAAATCCATTTCGTGGTTGCATTGATAGGCCCTGTCTTCTCTCTAGTCCTTCAAACTTCAAGTATTTCTTCTGATGTCCTAGTGATAGTGGGTTTTTTCCTCATGTTTCTATGATGATTCTGTCTTGGCTTCGTTGTTCGAATGTCCCGATGTAGTGTATCCTGCTGTTTGCTTAGCTCTTGATTTGCCACTTGTCTGACCTTCTTGGGAATCCATATCTATTGTCGAGCCTTTTGAGCTTCAATCAAAGGCTTAGGGAGCCATACTTGAAGGAGTCTTTTTGGTTCGGATTTCGATGAAGCAAACTTGTTGTCCTCCTTTTTCTCCTCATGAGTTGGTGTAGCGTTATCTGATTTCTGCGTTGGATCCTTGCGTACCCATTTGAATTTGAATTTTGAGGGTATTTGATTGTGGTTTTCCAAATTGGTGATCCTATTGTCGGGTGAGAAACTCTCAGACTGTTGATTTCCTTAGTGTCTGGCCGTTCACCCATTGAATATGACAAATTCACTTCTTCCTTGGACAAATTAGGGTTTGAACTTTTTGCTTCTTCCAAATTCGCTTTTGAGGGATTATGGCTGGAATCATGTTGTAAGATCTCTTCCTTGAGGTCTTTTGCACTCTTTATGGCTTCAGGTTTCGATGAAGGCTTCTCCCCTAATAGACTAAAAATTTCCTTGTGCCCTATCTTGGCTGAAATATAGCCTTGCGCTAGGTGGATGCTTACTTCATGCTCAATGATCCAATCTTGTCCTAGGATCAAGTCTTCTATTAAGTCTTCATCCTTGCACACTAAGACTCTTTGTTCCATGGAAGAATTTCCTAGGTGAAGGGATACATTAGTTTCTCCCATGCATTCTATGATTTGACCTCCGATACCTATCATATGGGCTTTTGTGGGAGTCATAATCGTTTGAAGATCTCGGATGACCGTTTTTCGTATGCAGCTGATTCGTGCTCCTAAGTCTATCAAGGCATCTATCAATTTGTATTGTGTTGTGCCAATCCCTAGGTTTAGGTAGGGCTGTGACATGTAGGCATATGTCATGTCGGACTTATGGACTTGATAATTGGCCATGGGAATAGGCTCTTCTCCTTGGAGATACCGTTCTTCTCTTTGTCGAATCTACTCTTTTCGTTTCTTGATGTGTTCTAAGGCTTCCTCTCTTGCCTCTTCTCTAATTCGTTCTTCCTCTTTCTTCCTATTTTGCGCACCTACAAGACGTGCTAACATTTGGTCCGTCAATGGCTCCATGAATCGTTTCACTCTACATCCACTTATGTAGTTAGGAAGAATGTCCATCCAAAGTGGCTAGATTAACTGCTTCACTCGTCGAGATCCTATTAATAATTAGAGGTCCATATCCGCGTTTTTGTAACTTCTTGGCATGTTGCTTCAAGGTGTAGACCAGGACTAAGTCTCCTTCTTTTAGTCCTTTGTCTTTTATATGTGCATCATAATATGCCTTTTGCCTTCTTTTGGCTACATAGATTCTTGCGACAGCCTATAACCTAGTCTCATGCAGCTTCTTCATTCGGTCTAGTTGTTGGGATAATTCATGTCCGGTCCATTCATGCTGTTGCGCTATTCTCAAAGTGGGTATCAAAAAATCTATTGGTAAAATTGCGTTTTGTCCGTACACTAGATTGAATGGGGTAGTTCCAATGGAAGTCTTGTACGCGACTCGAAAGGCCCAAATTGCATCATGCAATTGTTTGTCACAGTCAGACCTACCGTTATTGACAATCTTTGTGAATATTGTGCATAACACCTTATTGGAACGTTCAGCTTGACCATTGGCTTGGGGATGGTATGGGGCTGATTTTTTATGGATAACTAGAAATTCATTCATTAGAGATTCTATCACCTCATTAATGAAGTGCATTCCTCGGTCACTCACAATCTCAATTGGTAATCCGAAACGAGTGAATATATGCTCAAAGAGAAACTTAGCACTGGTTTGAGCATTGTTCCTTCTAGTAGCCTTTGCCTCTACCCATTATGTCAGATAATCGGTGGCTACTATGATATACTCGACACGTGACCATTTAGAACATGCGCTAGCACAAACCATAGGTCTTAATGGCATGTGATCTCTCCGAATCAGGTATTTAGCCCTTTGGCATGTCTCGCAACTTCGTACATATGTCTCAGCATCCATATGTAAAGTTGGCCACCACAAGCCAGCAAAGAGGATCATTTTCACAGTTCTCTCAGCTGAAAAATGACCTCCTGCCACACCTGCGTGTGCCATCTCTAATACAGGTAAATATTCTCCTTTGTGCACACACAGTCGTAATTGGTTGTCTTTTCCTCTCTTAAACAAGTTTCTTCCTATGAGCTCATAATCCTTGCTCATCTCCTCTAGGGATGATTTTCTCGCTAAGCTAACTCCTTCCTCGTGTTCTCTCGTCTTTAGGAATTTGACCAATGTTTTGCTCCAATTGGGTGCTATCGTTGAGAAGGGTATGGATGTATGATCCTCGGGGATAGTCTCCTGGCATTCTATGCAGTTACTTACATAATCATGGACATCCTTACGCAGGTCAGGCCAGTAAACTCCTAAGCGCTTTAACTCCCTAATAGTTTCATCAGTTCCTTTGTGTGTCCTCCATTTGTTCACATGAGCTTGTTCTATCAGTTTCAATTGCTCATCTTCCTCAACACATCTTAGTAGCACACCATTGGGTTCCTCTATTGTAAAATTTCATTTTTACTCTCTTTATTGATTGAGTGTTGTGGGCCATGAGTGAGTATCAGAATTAGTTTTTTTGCCCATTTTGGACACACTTCAAAATTAAACAAATAAGTGTCTGGTAGATCATCTGGTACTCCACTTGGTGGTTCTCCTTGTGTTAACCTAGAAAGGTGATCTGCTCTTACATGAATATTTCCCTTTTTCACTATCACTTCAAAGTCGAACTCCATCAATAGTAGAAACCATCTTACCAGTCTACCTGTGTTACAAGGCTTATTGACTAAGTACAATAAAGCCTGATGGTCTATAAAGAACTTGAATTTGTTAGCTAAGAGATAGTGTCTAAATTTCTTCACTACATAGACCATTCCTAATCCTTCTCGCTCGGTAGTTGTATAGTTCCTCTCAGCTTGATTCAGTTGTCTACTTGCATAGGCAATTGGGTGATCTAACTTTCCTTCATCTGCTGGTTGGGCTAAGATACACCCTATTGCGTAATTAGAAGCGTCCACATGAATATGAAACGGCTTATTCCAATTTGGTGTTTTCAGGATTGGGGCTGTGCTAAACCGCTTCTTTAACTCATTGAATGCCTTCTCGCATTCCTCTGTCCAAGTGAATTGAGTTAAAAGTCCATACAAGGGTTTGGCAATTATGGCATACATGTGGATAAATCGTCGGTAGTATCCACAATGCCCCATAAATCCTTGCACTTCTTTTGCATTCTTAGGTCTAGGAAGTTCTAAAATGACCTTAATCTTGTCTTCATCCGTGGATATTCGATTTCTAGAGACTATGTGTCCTAAGATCTTCCCTTGTCTTACCATGAAGAAACACTTCTCCGGGTTCAAACAGACTCTATACTGTCTACATTTATTAAATATCTTCCTCAATTTAGGAATGTGGTCTTGTGTTTGATTTGAATATGTACATAGATCATCTACATACACTTCCATGCTCTTCTTCAGGAATTTCTTTGAAAACATGACAAATCAATCGTTGGAAAGTAGCAGGTGCATTAGTGAGTCCAAAAGGCATCACTCGGAAAGCATAGACTCCCCATTCAGTTGCGAATGCGGTCTTATGTTGATCCTTAGTAGCAATAGCTACTTGGTTGTATCCAGAGAATCCATCTAAGAAGCTATAGACTTCTTTTCCTCCAACCCTTTCCAATAGATGGTCAGTGATGGGTAATGGGTAGTTGTCACGTATGGTGGCTGCCAAGTTAATGCACACTCTCAATTTTCCGTTTTTCTTAGGCACAACTACTAATGGCGATACCCACTCGGTGTGTTCTATTTCATATATGAATCCTGCTGCTAGTAGCTTGTCTATTTCTTCCTTAATTTTAGCAGCATAAACTTCATTGTATGTATAAGGACGTTGTTTCAATGGTTTTGCCTCTGTCGTCATTGGTATTCTATGAGAGAAAATCGAGAGTTCCACACCCTTGAGATCCTTATATGTCCACACGAATACATCTCGATATTCTCGGATCAATTGTATTAGTTCTTCTTCCTCTTCAATTGACACATCTTTACCTATGTATGTGCATCTTTCTTCACCATCTTCCACTGTTACTATGATCTTTTTTGTTTGTTCTTTGTTGTCGTACGCTTCTCCTTCTCAAGCCTCTCTCTTAGGCATTTGGATGGCTATCTTTCTCTCTTCTACTTCGTATCTTTTAAAATGCTCCAGAACCTCAAACAAATCTGGGCTTGGTCCGATTTTACTCATTCTCTCCTCTTGCTCTTGTACTATGGGAGCGGCTTCTATTGCGAGGATCTTGGTCAGTCTCTGCTTCTCTTTGGTTTGAATGGTGTCTAGATATCTTTTGAATCAAATTCAGGTTCCATTTCTATACTCTCATATTCCTCCTTCCACTCTTTTTCCAAGATTTCCCATGCTTCTACTTCTTGAAGGACAACCATGTACAAATTTACATCATAGCCTTCCTCGCCTATGCACTCGTTCATAGTTAGGACTTCCTCATTCACACATACATCTAAGGTTGCTAAGATTTCCATCCATCCATGCGGTTCAAAGGTTTCATCAGGAAATATTTGCGGCATGTACCTTGGATCCTCTATCGGTCGGTAGTTAGGATGTCCTATTGGCCACAACTGCCTTTTATTATCCTCCTTCTTGGCTTCTTTACACATCCACAACTGAGAATCCTCATGCATCCATGATTTATCGCTTGATCCAGCCCTATGAATAGATAGGTCATCTTCCTCCTTGTGTATGGGATTCCATTGTAGTGGAGGGACATCTCTGTATGAAAATGTATGTAAGTTTATCTTGGTTGTATTTCCTTGATGTTGCACGTATAATGAATCTCGTCCCCAATCTTGCACTACCCGCATTTGTCTCATGAAAGGTCGCCCTAATATCATTTCGTAATTGTTAGCCTTTTCAAACTTAGAGATGGCTAATGTGTGTTCAAATTCAACTCCACAGGTGGTTAATTTGATCCTTTCTAATATTCCCAAGGGTTTCTCTACATGACCGTCTGCTAATTGGAGCTTCATGCGTGTGGGCCGTAAGGCAGGCTTTCTCTGTTGTATATTATTGAACAATGCATTGTTAAAGTGTTATATTATTAATATATTAATGTGTTTTTGATGTTTTTGATATAGCAACTGAAGGTTCGTGAGGAGCGTGCAAGGCGTGAAAGGGCAGATATCAATAATCCGAATAATATTATGCGTAGAAGGTTCTATTGTTAGAAATAGTTAGAAAAGTAATGGTTAGAATAAGGGTCATTGTAGACCGCAATTTCTGTTATTGAAAGCAATGGCTTTCTGTAAAAGTTACCAACTTTTAGTTTCACGCTTGCTTTTCAAAGCCACTCTCATGTTACCACTCTTTTCGACGTAATCAAAAGATCCTATAAATACATGCACTCTGTGGACTGTCGCAACAGAGTGGATGGGGGGAGATTGCACCCAATCTTGTGTTTGGTCTCGTCTCTTGTTGCGTCTATTCTCTGTGTGTTTTCTATTTGCGTAACCTCTGTATGCACGTGAGCAAGATCCTCACAACAGTGGTATCAGAGCTCTGCACGCGTCAATACAGAGGGTTCTGTTCTCTGTTTGCAATTCCGATTCCGATTCCAATTCCGTCTACATCTTCGGTTTCTGTTTCTATTTCTGTTCCAATTCCAGAACTAGAACCTATGTTTTCACCTACATTTTCACCTACGTTTTCTCCTACGTTTACACCTACATTTACTCCTCCAAGGCATCGACTAAGGCAAAGAACTTAGGCAATAACTTAGGCAATACATTGGCAACATTGGCACCCAAGGCTCCCTTGGCGACCGTTGGCAGCCGTTGGCTACGCGCGAGGCAATTTTAATTTTGAGTGGAAATAGAGTGGCTTAGATTCCCTAAGGCAAGAGGATTTGAACCCACAACCTCCTACTTTCAAGGGAAGTATTTTTACCACTACACTCTTTCTTGGAGTTGTTACTCAAGTTCTCTCTCCTTAAATTTAACATACCTTTCAGTTTTTACTTTTGAAGGCGGCACGTGCGACGCGACACGGCGCGTCTCAAGGTACATCTTTTCAGGGTACACTTCTGAGGGTACACTTCTGAGGGTACACTTCTCAGGGTACACCAGGGTACATCCAGACAAGGTACATCCTGTCAGGGTACATCAGGGTACATCCAGATAGGGTACTTTTCTGCTAGGGTACATTTCCTGAGGGTACATCCCGAGAGGAAAGCACTAGCTTAAGGGTCCAAGAGCACCATGGAGGATTATAGTAATTCATCTCTACCTGAGGCAACACTTGAACAACAACTAGAGCTTTTGCGGCATGAGCTTCGAGGAGCTCAAAATGAGATCCGACAACGTGAAGAAGTCCTCCAACAGATACAAACTGAGGTAGACAACCTTACGATGGTAGATGGTTTGGAGGTGGGAATCCAAGCTAAGCTTCACACCTTACAACCTAAAACCCTCAACGAGGCTATATCTTTCACCTATGATGCAGAAAAAGAATTCCAGTCCATAACCAAGCCACTCCGACTACAACAACCACGTCAATGACCATTTTCTGTTAAACCTACATTTCCTATGAAGCGTACTTTTAATACCCCATCTTACCCTATTTTTCCTCATCCTCCACAATCCAATTACTCAACTCCACCTGTTGCTTCATCTCTCCAACCCACCAAACCACCTACCCTTCAAACTTCAGCGGTGGATGCCCAACAAAAGCGACCATGACTCACTTGCTGGAATTGTGGTAAACCTGGACATACAAAAATAAGATGCAGATTGCGACCTCTTCACATGAAACCGGCTACAGCTCAATTGCATAACATGGAGGTCCATAATGAAGAAATTCCTCCTGTTTGGACAGAGGAATCATTGGAGAAGGACTTAAGTACCTTGGGTAACGATATCTCTCTTCACTCTCTACTTTGCATGCAGGGTACAATAAATAACAAACTAGTTAAAATTCTACATGAGGATGGTAGTTCACATGACTTCATTTCACATTTATTAGTACAGGAACTTAAATTACAAACATTTTCGTCCTTATATAAAGTGAAAGCTGCATTTCAGGGTAGTCGTTATAATGTAACACAAGAAGTGCAAGATGTTATGATTAGCATAGGCCCATATGTTGATTCACGCACATTTTTAATTGCACCTTTGCAATCTTACGATGTTATATTAGGTATGCCTTCTTGTCACCATTATAACCCACGTATTGACTACCATACGCATACCTTTAACTTTGAATTTCAAGGTCAAGTCATTACTTTGTCTGCACGACATGATTTCCAGCCATTTCCATTGATTAGTCACACTCAAGTAAACCGTGCATTTAGGAAAGGATTCAACTCATGCATTGTTTTTGTCAATGTCATCAATGATTATATTCATACACTTCCTGATGCATATAAACCTTTCATGAGTACTTATAAGGATTGTTTTATGTCTAAGTATCCCTCTAAACTACCACCATCTTGAGGATCCTTTGACCGTAGCATAGACTTAGTCTCTGGTAGTTCTCCTCCTCATAAAGCACCTTATAGACATGGCCCACTACATCAAAAGGAAATAGAAAACCAAGTAAAAGACCTACTACAAAAAGCACTTATAAGGCCTAGTTCTTCCCCATTTGGAGCACCAGTTCTCTTCGTAGAGAAGAAGAATAAAACTTATCGAATCTGCATTGATTATAGAGCCCTTAACAAGATTACCATCAGGAATAGATACCCTATTCCTCGAATAGATGATCTCTTAGATAAGTTACGAGGAGCTCATGTCTTTAGTAAAATTGATCTTAAATCGGGTTACCATCAGATTCGTATGACACAAA
The DNA here is from genome assembly GCA_020310875.1 of Ceratopteris richardii. Classification (NCBI taxonomy): domain Eukaryota; kingdom Viridiplantae; phylum Streptophyta; class Polypodiopsida; order Polypodiales; family Pteridaceae; genus Ceratopteris; species Ceratopteris richardii. The sequence goes on from CM035437.1 coordinate 136,546,234, forward strand.
GTGATATTTTTAAAGACTGCATTTAGAACTCAAACTGGCCATTATGAATTTATGGTAATGCCCTTTGGACTTACTAATGCCCCTGCGACATTTGCACGAATGATGAACAATATTTTTCTTGATTACCAAGCTTTTGTTCTTGTATTCTTTGATTATATACTTGTTTACAGTAAGAATGATAGTGAACATGAAAAGCATCTTCAAACAGTTTTTCATTTGTTACGAGAGAACACACTTTATGCTAATCTTGAAAAGATTTATTTCTTTCAGCATAAGTAAGAATATTTAGGACATATTATTTCAAGTGAAGGTGTGCATGTGGATCCGAAAAAGATTAGAGTTATCGTAGAATGGCCTACACCACAATCAATCAATGATGTTTGTTCTTTTCTTGGGTTGGCTAGTTTCTATAGGAAGTTTGTTCGAAATTTTTCTTATTTAGCATTGCCTCTTACCTTGTTGTTGAAAAAGAAAATAAAATTTGCTTGGGGACTTACCCAAAAATAGTCCTTTGAAAAACTTAAACATGCACTTTCACATGCACCTGTTTTACAGTTACCTGATTTTTCACAACCTTTTCATGTCGTTACTGATGCTAGTGGTTCAGGAATAGGTGCTGTTTTAATGCAAAATGACCATCCTATCGCATTTGAGAGTAGAAAGCTTAAGCCCTTAGAACAGAATTATAGTACGTATGATAAAGAATTGTTAGTAGTTGTGCATGCTTTGCGAATTTGGAAACACTATCTTATGGGCTCTGAGGTCTTAGTCAAAATCGATCAACAGGCAATTAAGCATGTATTAAATCAACCCTTAATTTCAGATAGGCATCTTAAATGGGCATCATTCATTCAAAATTTCCAACCCATGATACAATATCAGCCTGGTAAAGCTAATGTTGTAGCGGATGCTCTTAGCCGTTTTCCTTCGCATTCTGTTGTTTTGAATGATATTTCTGCTATCCAAATTCATTCTTTTCAAGACATGGTTTCCATTTCTGCATCTGATTTGTACTTTTCACGTGCATGGCATGACTTCAACAATGGTGCATCTTTATCTGATGAACATTATACATTTCCTAATGGTTTTCTTTATTTTCAACATAGATTGTGCATAACCCAAGTTTTTAAAGATTTTGTCATTAAAGAAATGCATGAACCATCTTACATGGGTCATAGAGGCATACAGAGCACCATTTTTGCTTGCAAAGATTTCTTCTTTTGGCCACACATGGAAAAAGATATTGCACCTTATGTTTCTCAATGCATTGTATGTCAGCGTGTCAAACATCATCATGGTAAACCATTTGGATTATTAATGTCACTTTCCATTCCAAATGAACCATGGGAACAAATTTCCCTAGATTTTATCACAGGTTTTCCCATCATTTCATCACATAAGGATATGATTTGGACAATAGTTGATAGGTTTAGTAAATATGCATATTTCATTCCATGTAGAAAAACTTTGCCTGCACCTCAAGCTGCAAAATTATTCATTAAATGCATTTTCCCACATCATGGATTTCCTAAAGTAATGTTATCTGATCGTGATGTTAGATTTTGTAATCATTTTTGGGTTGCCTTATTTCAACATTTTGGTTCTAAAATAGATTTTAGTTCTGCATTTCATCCTGACAGTAATGGACAAAGTGAGGCTACCAACGGTACTATTCTTGATTTATTGCGTTGTTATTCATTAGATAATCCTACTAACTGGGATGAACAGTTGCCATTGCTTATCGTACACAAACACATTAATGTACCAGCTCCATGAACATTTCCATGCATGTGATTTTACATGGCACATGCCTATTCTTTTTATTCAATGATGAAACATGTGACTTGCCATCCATGTTTATTATTTTATCAACTGAGGTCAGTTGCTTTTTCAACTGAGGGGCATGTTATAACTTATGGAATATGTTGAACAATGCATTGTTGGATTGTAACATGGAATATGTTGGCCAATGCATTGTCGGATTGTAACATGGAATATGTTGACCAATGCATTGTTGGATTGTAACACGGAATACGTTGGCCAATGCATTGTTGGATTGAAACATGGAATATGTTGGACAATGCATTGTTGGATTGTAACATGGAATATGTTGGCCAATGCATTGTTGGATAGTAACATGGAATATGTTGGCCAATGCATTGTTGGATAGTAACATGGAATATGTTGGCCAATGCATTGTTGGATTGTAACATGGAATATGTTAGCCAATGCATTGTTGGATTGTAACAGTAACATGGAATATGTTGAACAATGCATTGTAATTGTTAGAGTGTTAAATTATTTTATCAACTAAGGTCAGTTGCTTGTCAACTGAGAGGCATGTTGTATAGTATTGAACAATGCATTGTTATAGTGTTATATTATTAATATATTAATGTGTTTTTGATGTTTTTGATATAGCACCTGAAGGTTCGTGAGGGGCGTGCAAGGCGTGAAAGGGCGGATATCAATAATCTGAATAATCTTTATGCATAGAAGGTTCTATTGTTAGAAATAGTTAGAAAAGTAATGGTTAGAATAAGGGTCGTTGTAGACCGCAGTTTCTGTTATTGAAAGCAATGGCTTTCTGTAAAAGTTACCAACTTTTAGTTTCACGCTTGCTTTTCAAAGCCGCTCTCATGTAACCACTCTTTTCGACGTAATCAAAAGATCCTATAAATACATGCACTCTGTGGACTGTCGAAACAGAGTGGATGGGGGGAGATTGCACCCAATCTTGCGTTTGGTCTCGTCTCTTGTTGCGTCTATTCTCTGTGTGTTTTTTGTTTGCATAACCTCTGTATGCACGTGAGCAAGATCCTGACAACATTCCCCATTTCTCCCAAATTTCCTTGGTGGCAATTCCTACTCCTGCTCCTGTGTCTAGTATGGCCTTGGTCATGTACCCATTGTAAGTGATAGGCAAACATGTATTACCTTCGTCTCCTTCACTAAATTCTCCAACCTTATCTACTGGGATTTGTATCTTAGATGAGTTTTCTTTTCCCTTGTCTTCCTTTTCATTCTTCCCTTGCACTAATTCCAGTTGACTCGCTAATTGCTTCCATAGTTGTGGTTTAACCTGAAGTAATTCTTCCACTGTCAGTTTGCATTGTACTTTCATCTTCTTAAGTTCTGTTAGATTGTGTGAATTCTTTTCTGAGTTTTCCTTTCCTTTTCCATGTACTGTGGGTGCTCGGATTATCATGGATTCCTTTTCGTATTCTCCCATGTAATTTGGTAAAGTTGAAATGCTTTGAGCTTCTTCTCTATTTTTGCCTAGTCTTGATACTTCCTCATATACTTCTTCCATGTTGGGATTTGGTTGATAAACTTCTACATCTAATTCCTCAAAGGGAGGCTTAGTCTCTCCATTTTTCTTCCATTGTTCTTCTCGGATTCTATTCCATAACTCCTTTGGCCAATCAACTTCTAAGTCAGGTATTGTTGACATCGGTTCATCTTGAGTTTTCACTAGTTTACATTTGTCATCCTTCCTTCTAAGTTCTTTATCCTTGGCTTTGACACACTCCTTGTATTGTTCCTCTGCTATTCTTGTCTCTGGAAGGGCTGGGATAGTCTTTTCTAGGGTTGCTTGTGCTACCTCTATAAGTTTTCTGCATATAGCAAGCCTCTCCTTTTCTATTTCTCCTTGTGGATAAAGCTTTTCGTGCTGTTCCACATTTGGTTCAGTCTTAATTCTAGCTTGGTAAGCTTTCAGCCACATGTCTAAGTCATCCAGTTTTGGGTCAGTCAGAATCGATCCTGGTTTCTCTGCTTCTCGGCTAAGCGGTGGAATGGGAACCTCTTCCCGAATCTCTGGTTCTTTATGCTCTTTCTTACTTCTGGTTTGTTTCTTATTGTCTTGGCTGTTGTTTTTCATCCATTTATCTTTGAGCTTCTCTCTTCTTTCCTTCCATTTTTGCACTCTTATGTTTGGGGTACTCTCACGTGGGTCCTCTCAATCTTCTACTATCTGAATTTTGGGACTTACAGTTCTCTTGTTCTCTTGTTCCCGTTCTGGTTGTTTTCCTTTTTGTTCTTTTGTTTGAGCTCGCGTAATAGCCTTTAAGGGTACGGTGTACTCCTTATCACTTCTCGGTGCTTCTATCACTTCAATTACATTAATGGGTGCAGTCTCTTGGACTTTGGTTGGATTCTTAGGGCAATTGTTGGAGATAGACGTCTGCGGAAGCACGCGAACAGCACAAGGAAGAAGAAGAAGCTTGGAGCACAAACACACAATACTGAATATATTACTAGAGAATGTACAAAGATAAGTAGCCCATTAGGGCAATAGGCGTATATACAAGCCAGGGGAAAAAAACCTCCTAAAGAGGGAAAAAAGTACCCCGGTAGTCCTAGAGTGTTCACACACATCACTACCTAAATATATCAACAAATCCCCCCTGGGAGTGATGTGGTGAACAAGGAGCTCGCACTCATGTATAAGGAAGTGCCAAGCTATGTGGAAATCACTCCACAAAAGGAAGTAAGCCCAAAGCTTTGCAGAAAGCTTCAAACTTCTCCCTAGGCAGAGCCTTCGTGAAAAGGTCTGCAATGTTCTCCTGCGTGGGCACATATGCCAAGCTGATCTCCCCAGTAGAGAACCTCTCCCTAACATAGTGATAATGCACCTCAATGTGCTTAGTACGAGCATGGAACACAGGGTTCCTCGCAACTGCTAATGCGCTCTCACTGTTAGTGAAGATGGTGGTGGCAGAAGACTCGCCAACACCTAAATCAGCCAAAAGGCGTCTAAGCCACACACACTCAACAATCACTGTGAAAGCTGCCCTATACTCAGCCTCACAACTGGAAGTGGCCACAGTAGGCTGCTTCTTGCTCAACCAAGATATACTTGAGGTACCAAGCATGAAGCAAAAACCACTGGTGGACACACAAGTGTCATAGCAACCAGCCCAATCTGAGCCAGAAAAAGCATGCAAATATGGCGGTAGTGATCCCCCCTTGGGATAAAACAACCCAAGTAGTCGAGTACCACTCAAGTAGCGAAAGATGCGCTTAACCGCTTTCCAATGCGTGACTCCTGGGCAATGCATAAACCTGCTTATCTGTGAGACAGCAAACTGAATATCTGGCCGAGTAATGCATAAGTAAATCAAGCATCCAACAGTCTGCTGATAGAGAACAACATCAAATGCATCTCCAGCATCATGAAGACTCAATCGTAAACCTGTCTCCATAGGAGTGGCAATAGGCTTACAGTCTTCAAGGCCAAAAGGCTGCAATAATGTGTCAATATATTTCGTTTGACACAAAGCCATTCCACCATCAACGTGCATAAACTGAATGCCCAAATAGTGATGCAAATGCCCCAAATCAGACATCTCAAATGAGGCATGCAAATCAGCCTTAAAATCAGCAATATGTGTCTCAATAGGACCAGTGAGCAGCATGTCATCAACATAGACAACAATGATCAGAAGCACATCATTAGCACGCTTAACATATAAGGTGCTTTCAGTTGGACTGTTCTCAAAACCATGTGCAATCAGATAGGCATGTATCTTCTCATACCAAGCACGTGGTGCTTGCTTTAAACCATATAATGCCTTCTTTAACCTGCAAACCTGGTTCTCATGCCCTTTCTGCACAAAGCCACGGGGCTGAAAAACATACACTTCTTCATGCAAGTCACCATTCAGAAATGCTGTTTTAATGTCCAACTGATGTACATTCCAACCATGATGGGCTGCAAGTGCACAAATGCTCCGAACAGTAGTCATACGGCATGTAGGTGCAAAGGTCTCATAAAAATCAATGCCTCTTTCCTGTGCATAACCCTTTGCAACAAGCCTAGCCTTATACCTGTCAACTATACCATCAGGTTTACGCTTCAGCTTGTATACCCACTTAGTGCCAATGGCCTTCTTGCCAGGAGGCAAGTCACATAAAGACCATGTACCATTCTTCATTATAGCATCATATTCAGATTGCATAGCAGCCATCCAATTTTTTGAATTTTGTGCTTCATCAAAAGAAACAGGCTCATTCTCATCACAGAGAGTAGATGCAGCCATAGCATAGCAATCTGATGCAAAGGAGGCACTATGAGAGCTTGAACGAGTACGATATGACAAAGGTGCATCTAATTTGTTGTCACGCAAAGTCTGCACCAGCCATTTTGGCATAGTTTTTGCCTGCTCAATATCAGCTCTCTCATCAACAAGTGCATCATGTAAATCTGCATCAGAAATGGAATGATCTGCATCATCATATGAAACCTGCAAAGGCTGAGAAGGTACCTCATTAGGAGCAGCACTAGCCTGTCCACCTGTAAAAAGAGGCATCAAAGTATCATACATGTCTTTGGAGCTAACAGATGTCTCCTTAGTACATGAAAGCAATGGCACAATAGCATCTTCCACAAAGACAACATCACGGCTAACCAGAATGCGTTTAGTCTGTGGATGATACAGACGATAGCCTTTACTTTCAGAACTGTACCCAACAAAAATACATTTTACTGCCTTATCATCCAATTTTCTGCGATGTTGTTCAGGCACTAATGCATATGCCAAACAACCAAAAACACACAGATGAGCAACAGATGGCTTGCGGTCATGCCAAGCCTCATATGGAGTGATAGACTGCAACGCTTTAGTGGGACACCTGTTCAGTACATATGCTGCACACATGACAGCCTCAAGCCAGAAACTATGTGGTAAAGCCTGACTTTTGACCATGCACCTCACCATCTCCATGAGTAACCTATTCTTTCTTTCAGCAACTCCATTCTATTGAGGTGTATACGGCACTGTACACTGGTGTTTTATCCCATGTTCAGCCAAAAATGCATTAAAATCTGAAGACATATATTCCCCCCTCGATCAGAACGGAGGGTGCCCATTTTACATGCTGACAGATTTTCAGCCAAAACCAAAAACTGTTTGAAGCACATGAAAACTTCGGACTTTGCTTTGAGTGGATATACCCATGCCTGGAAAAATCATCAATGAAAGTCACGAAGTAAAGGTAATTTCCAAAAGAGGGTGTCTCCATAGGACCACAGACATCACTATGTACAAGCTGCAATTTCTGCGTAGCCCGAACTGAACCATCTTCTGGAAAGGAAGAACGCTACATTTTGCCCAAAATACAGCCTTCACAAACATGTTTTCCAAGTGCCTCAAGTTTGGGCAAAGAGGACACCATTTCAGATTTCTGCAGGTGTAACAAACTAGCAAAATTCAGATGACCAAAGCTGTTGGTGCATTTCAAGCCTTCACACATTGGCTTGGAACCATGGAAGATTAGCTTGGAACCATTGAAGGATATCTTCATTTGAAGCAAGGACCATAAGAACTTATGCTTATAAGTTCTTACCTTTTTTACTCATTGTAAAGAGTCTATATGACTTGGCATTTACATATAATCACTTTAATCACCTACCTACTTGATTGTATTCGTGGAAAAGTAGATGGCTTAGTGGAGAGAATATCTCCCTACTTTTAGTAGAGATATTCTAGGGAGCCTACATTTGAATTTCAAATTCAAATGATCATTCAACTCATATAAAAGAGGAGAGAAAAAACTCGCGGTGTGTTACTCACTTTAGCTCACTCCCCGAGGCATTCTACTGTTGTAACTGTGTGTGTGTTAGTGCTACTCCATAGCCTACACCACCACACCTCAATTAGCTATGCTTGTCATGCTAATGAGCTTGTATAATCATATCAATCAATAGATATATACACATTCATCATATCTGGTTCTCTGTGTTTTCTACTTCAAGTCTGTCAACTTCCAAGGAGCATTTCTCAGTGCTCACTGACCCAAATCAAGAGTTTAATAGCTCGTTGGAACCAGCTCAAGGTCTTCTACAAGCATACAAAATCTCAGAAGATTTCATTCAGCCATTTTCGAGAAATCAGCTTCGAAGTCACCTCTGGTCTATCTCTGCAACTCTCCTAAAAAGTCGGGGGTAATCATAATTTTGCTAAATCAATTTCTATGGATGTGGTTTATCATTTCTTCTCATTCCACTTGCAAATGGTAGCTTATTAAGGTACTTTAATACTCCCAAAAGGAATTGTTCCAATTGCAAGTGTGCTGGTCACACTGAGCATAACACTGAGCACGTATCATTACAGAAATAGCAAGTTTTCTAGAATTTGTGAAGTGCAAAGTTGTCTGTTTTGATTTGGTCATTACACAAATCATTTGCAAAGCACATATATGCTTTCTTGGTATCATTTGAAAGCTCAAGGTGTGTACTAAGCATTTCTGGAATCAAAGGAGGGCTGTTGTGAAGCAGGTATAGCAGCACCAACTCATTTCTTGAGTGCATCCAACCATCACTCCCAACAGTGGTATCAGAGCAAAGAAGGTAAACATGGGTGATGGATTTCCTTCATTCATTGAAAAATTGGACAGGAACAACTACCAAGCTTGGTCATTGAGAATGAAGACCTATCTACAAGGCAGAAGTTTATTTGGATACATATCAGGAGATGAGGAATTGCCCTCATTCAAGACTAGAGGACTACCCACAAAGGATGAACATGAAAGACTCAACCAATGGTGTGCAAAAGATGCTTTGGCAAGGTCTTATCTCTTAAACTCTATATCTGATTTTCTTTTACCTCATGTAAGGAATTGTAAGACTTCCCAAGAGACTTGGGAAACCTTGTCAAACTACTTTTCTTCCAACACAAGGGCTAGGAAGAATCAACTGTGGATTGAATTCACAACCCTTAGGAAGCAGCCCAAGCAACCAGTCTCAGAGTATGTGACAAAGATCAAAGATGTGGCAAACCAATTAGCAAGCATTGGAGAGGAGATTGAAGAGGAACAAATAGTCAGGCAAGTAACAAATGGACTCAAAGCAGATGATAAGTGGGAAAGTTTCACCACTGCAATGGACCTCTATATGGATATGCATACCCCAGATCTCACAACACTCATGGGCCAACTATTCACACATGAAGCAAAGTTTACAAAGGCAGGAAATCAATCAAAAGGTAACAACCCCTCTGCTCTCTATACTGATAAGAAAGTTAAGGATAAAGGTAAAGGGAAGAAACAGGATGAAGAAGGCTCTACCTCTCAAGCTAATTATGCAGGGAGAGGTAGATCATCTAGAGGAAGAGGCAGAGGAGGTAAGCCAGGTAGGGGGAGACCCTACAACTCATCACCATGCAACATTTGTGGATTGTCCAATCATACCACAGATGAATGCTACAAGAACTACAAGAATCAGAGAGGAAGAGGCTACTCAAGAGGTGGATACTCTCAAGGGAGAGGCAGATTCAACCAACATCAAAGCTACAATGGATACAACAATCAATACAACAACAACTATAATCACAACCACAATGGTAACTACCAAGGTGGATTCAGAAACAGAAGAGACTACAACAACTACACAGAGGAGCAAGATGACTCCCTATTGATCATGAATATGACCTCCAAGGCAGGTACAAATGATGATCATTTATATTATATTGACTCAGGATGTTCTAACCATGTAGCTGGCAATGTGGCACTACTTTTTGATTTGGAAGAGCCCAAGGGCAAACATCAGGTACAAACAGGTGATGACACTAAACATTCTGTTGTTAAGATTGGAAATGTGAAGACATGTGATGGAAACCAGAATCTATTGAGCAGGGTACTCTATGTACCAACCATCACCAAGAATCTAATGAGTGTTGGTCAGATTGTGGAGAAAGGTTTGCAGGTCAGATTCACACAACATGGAGCATATGTGGAGGACCCAAGAAATGGATTCAGAAGGATAGCCAAAGGGGAGAAATCAGGTAGATTGTTTACTTTTGAGCTAGAAGGCACCAAGAACATTGCTTTGTATAATTATAAGGATCAGACACTTTCAGAGTTAGAAATATGGCACAAGAGATTAGGGCACATAGGTGAAAGAACCCTAAAGCAAATGTGCAGGGATCAGTGTGTGCTTGGGATACCTAATGTGTCCAAGCAACACATGATTTACAAGTGTGGATCATGTCAATTTGGTAAGTCTCACAGGTTACCCTATTCAAGGAAAGGTTTCATGCATGAAGACTACCTAGACTTGGTACACACAGATGTTTGGGGACCTAGCAAGGACCCTTCTATTTCAGGTTCAAGGTATTATGTGTCCTTCATTGATGACTATAGCAGATGGACCATTTTATACTTTATGAAGCATAAAGATGAAGTGTTTAATTGTTTCAAGAGATATCTTGCACTTGTTGAAAACCAAACAGGAAGAAGCTTGAAGAGGCTAAGGTCGGGAGATTACTACAAGGTACTCACCTGAACAAAATGGGGTAGCTGAAAGAAGGAATAGACTCATAGTAGAAACAGCTAGGTCTATGCTTAATGAAAAAAAGTTACCAAATTATCTTTGGGCAGAGAGTGTATCCACTGCCACCTATCTCATAAACAGGTTGCCATCCAAATCACTTGATGGCATGACACCATATGAAGCTTGGCATGGTAAGAGACCCTCTCTGGATCATTGCAAAATCTTTGGTTGTGTAGCATATGTGCATATTCCCTCACAGGTAAGGGGAAAGCTGGACCCCAAGGCTGAAAACTGTATCTTCATTGGTTATGATTTGAACGAAAAGGGATACAGATTCTACAACCCAACAAACAAAGGTTTCAAGGTAAGCAGAGATGTCATCTTTGATGAGAATGACTCATGGTATGAGAATGAATGCAGGAAGATTAGTCTACCCTATGACATGGAAGAGGATTTCCCAAAGCTCACCAAGGAGGAATCAATTCAGAAAGAAGATTCAAGCTCAGATGATGATGATACAATAAATCTTGAAGAGTTCTAGGCTTGGAAATCCAAAGGAAAGATGAAGATGAAGCAACTAGAAGATAAACCAGAATCCTCAACTCAAGCAATGAGGAGATCTCAGAGAGAAAAAAAGAAGCCTATCAGATTTGGGTATGACACATCACTTGTAACTAAACATTCTGTATATCTTGCAAAGGACTTGTTGAATGAAGAACCAGGTACCTATGAAGAAGCAATTACCAAACCAGAATGGAAAGAGGCCATGGATGAAGAGATGGAAGCTCTCAAGGAAAGTGATACTTGGGACTTGGTACCCAAGAAAGACTCTATGAAGGTAATAGGATCCAGATGGATCTATAAACTAAAGAAGAATTCAGATGGAACAATAAACAGGTACAAAGCTAGGTTGGTAGCCAAGGGTTTTGCACAAACCCAAGGCATTGATTATGAGGAGACATTTTCTCCTGTGGCCAAGATGCCAACTATTAGAATATTGGTGAGTGTAGCTGCATCCAAGAATTGGAATATGTACCAATTAGATGTCAAGAATGCTTTCTTGAATGGATGGATATCTGAAGAAGTCTACATGTCACAACCACCTGGCTATGAAGATCCAAAAAAGGTACATTATGTTTGTAAATTGAAGAAGGCTCTGTATTGTTTAAAGCAGGCACCTAGAGCATGGAATTACAGGTTGACAACCTACCTCCAAGACCAAGGATTTGTGATGAGTAAAGCAGACACTTCTCTATTCATAAAGAGAAGTAGTACATAGGTAATCTACTTGTGTGTTTATGTTGATGACATCATCATTACAGGCAATGATGTCAATGGGATTAGGCACATCAAAGGACAGATGATGAAAGAATTCAAGATTAGTGATCTTGGATTATTGAAGTATTTCTTAGGTCTTGAGTTAGTCTACACCAACTCAGGTATATACATCACTCAAAAGAAGTATGTGCAGGATATGATCAAGAAGTTTGGCTTGCAGGATGCTAAAGTATCTACTACTCCAATGGAGGTCAACCTAAAGCTAAGTGCTCATGAAGGATAAGAAGTCCAAGACATCACAGGATACCAAAGTATGGTAGGTAGTTTGAACTATGCTACCTTGACAAGAATTGACATAGCCTATGGAGTTAGTGTGCTTAGTCAATTCATGCACAAACCAAGGGTACCTTACCTAGAGGCAGCAAAGAAGATCTTGAAGTATCTGAAGGGAACTCAAAGTCATGGTTTGTACTTTCCTTATACATCAGATATTGACATTAAAGTTTACTCAGATGCAGATTGGGCAGGATGCAAGGATGATAGGAGGAGCACATCAGGTTACATTTGTTTTGCAGGAGATAAGCCTATTTCTTGGTCAGCCAAGAAACAACCTACAGTGGCATTGTCATCCACTGAAGCAGAGTATAGAGGGCTTGCCAATGCCACCCAAAAAGCTATTTGGTTGAAGCTCTTGTATACAGAGTTAGGTCTATACACTAGACCACCAATCATATTTGGAGATAACACTAGCTCTCTTCACCTTGCAGCTAATCCAATATATCATGCTAGAACCAAACACATAGAGGTTCATTACCACTATGTGAGAGAGAAGTTGCTTAGTAAAGACATTGAATTGACATATGTGTCTACTAATATGCAATGTGCAGATTTGCTCACTAAAGCATTGGATGGAAACAAGTTATGCAGATTTAAATCCATGAGTGGATTGCAGGAAGTAATTGAAGATTGAAGATGAAGACTTAAGCCAAAGTGTTTGGCTTGAGGGGGAGCTGTTGGTGCATTTCAAGCCTTCACACATTGGCTTGGAACCATGGAAGATTAGCTTGGAACCATTGAAGGATATCTTCATTTGAAGCAAGGACCATAAGAACTTATGCTTATAAGTTCTTACCTTTTTTACTCATTGTAAAGAGTCTATATGACTTGGCATTTACATATAATCACTTTAATCACCTACCTACTTGATTGTATTCGTGGAAAAGTAGATGGCTTAGTGGAGAGAATATCTCCCTACTTTTAGTAGAGATATTCTAGGGAGCCTACATTTGAATTTCAAATTCAAATGATCATTCAACTCATATAAAAGAGGAGAGAAAAAACTCGCGGGTGTGTTACTCACTTTAGCTCACTCCCCAAGGCATTCTACTGTTGTAACTGTGTGTGTGTTAGTGCTACTCCATAGCCTACACCACCACACCTCAATTAGCTATGCTTGTCATGCTAATGAGCTTGTATAATCATATCAATCAATAGATATATACACATTTATCATATCTGGTTCTCTGTGTTTTCTACTTCAAGTCTGTCAACTTCCAAGGAGCATTTCTCAGTGCTCACTGAACCAAATCAAGAGTTTAATAGCTCGTTGGAACCAGCTCAAGGTCTTCTACAAGCATACAAAATCTCAGAAGATTTCATTCAGCCATTTTCGAGAAATCAGCTTCGAAGTCACCTCTGGTCTATCTCTGCAACTCTCCTAAAAAGTCGGGGGTAATCATAATTTTGCTAAATCAATTTCTCTGGATGTGGTTTATCATTTCTTCTCTTTACACTTGCAAATGGTAGCTTATTAAGGTACTTTAATACTCCCAAAAGGAATTGTTCCAATTGCAAGTGTGCTGGTCACATTGAGCATAACACTGAGCAGGTATCATTACAGAAATAGCAAGTTTTCTAGAATTTGTGAAGTGCAAAGTTGTCTGTTTTGATTTGGTCATTACACAAATCATTTGCAAAGCACATATATGCTTTCTTGGTATCATTTGAAAGCTCAAGGTGTGTACTAAGCATTTCTGGAATCAAAGGAGGGCTGGTGTGAAGCAGGTATAGCAGCACCAACTCATTTCTTGAGTGCATCCAACCATCACTCCCAACAAAAGCGTGCATGCCAAAGCTTTGCATCTGACATAGCCTGAGAATCATGAACTGCACATGCCGAATCATTCACAGATCTTTCATAGTCTATGAGCTTATACAGCCCATGACATAAAATTCTAGAAGCAATAATCAGATCGCCATTTGAGAGATCATGGACTGTACACCTGTCATCAACGAATTTCACAACCAAGCCAATCTTGGCTAATGGAGAAACTGATAACAGGTTCTTTTTGATCCCTGGCACAAATAAAGCATCTGACAAAGTGAAAGAACTACCATCAGTAGTAGTCAGAATGATCTTACCAACTCCCATAACAGGATAAGAGGAGTTATTGGCGCATGTGACAGTATTCCCTGTAGGGGCAGGCTCGAGTGAAGAGAAGAAACTGCGCTGCGAGGTAATATGTTTGGTCGCCCCACTGTCAAAGTACCAAACATCTGAGTCTACTGCAGACATGCACTGATCATGAGAAGATGGGTCAAAACTGCAGACAGTAGTAAACGCCCATTCTTCTTCCTGCACAAGATTTGCAGACTCTGTTTTTGGTGTAGAGGCCTCTACAACAACCATTCCAGCCTCTTTCTTCTTTGCCTCTTTAGCAGCCAGTTTTGGACAGTTCTTTATAATATGATCATTTCCTTTACAGTACTTGCAGAACAATTTCTGCTTTTTTGATTTCTTCTCATCTTTATCCTGGTTCTTCGATTGTGCAGCATTTGCAGATTTCTGCTTACTAGTAGAAGAGCTCCATTTTCCTTTGCCCTTCTGACTAGCCAGGAAAGCTTGATCTGCAACACGCATAATGGACCTGTTCTGCCTGGACTGATCTTCCTGCAATAGAACAGAGACTAATTCCTCAAATGACAAGGCATTCGGATTGCCTTTCATCATCAACCGAAGAGTAGAGGCAAAACTCTGATATGAATCAGGAAGACCATTCAGAACGGTCTGCACAAGTGAGCTATCTGGTATAAACTCATCAGTAGAAATCAGTTGTTCCTTCAGGTCTTTGATCTTTGTGAGAAAACTATCCATAGAATCACCTTCATTCATGTGCTCACTCTCCAACTTTTTTCGGAGGTAAGCAACACGAGCCTCATTCCTAGCCTGGTACAAAGTGGTAAGTGTATCCCAAGCATCCTTTGTTGTTCTACAAGAGTGAATGTGAGGAATAATGGCACGTTTGACAGACAAAGCTATCAATGTATGTGCCTGGGCATCTCTGCCATCCCAACGAATCTGCTCTGCAGTAGGTGCAACAGAAACAGTAGCACGAACAGGAATCTGTGGAATATCATCTTTGACACCATCTTCATCAGCTCCAACACCTCCAGCACCTGTATTTGTAGTACCTGTAGTCGCAGGTGTAACATGACGTGTTTCAACACCCTGCACAATGTTCCACAGTCCTTTTGCAACCAGTACATGTCGCATCATATAAGCCCATAATGGGTAGTTGGTACCATCCAACTTATCCTCAACAGCCAAGTTACGGAATACATCACTGCTTTCAGCCATGGCCGGTGACTAAAATACCTTGATGCAGAAAATTGACTGTATCTCAAAAAGTTGAACGGAACTGCCCAGACGAGTTCTGCTAGACCTGTAGCAGACTTCAAGATGCTTGAACTGACGAACAAAAACTGGTATATACCTTTGGCACAAAAGGACGAAATAGCCTGCATACCAAATTTCGGAAACACCCTGAGTATGCTCACCAAATTTTGTGCGAATCTGAGACTGCAAACGGAGGAGTGTCGACGGCACCCTAGAAGAAGCGATGACCTGCTCTGATACCAATTGTTGGAGATAGGCGTCTGCGGAAGCACGCGAACAGCACAAGGAAGAAGAAGAAGCTTGGAGCACAAACACACAATACTGAATATATTACTAGAGAATGTACAAAGATAAGTAGCCCATTAGGGCAATAGGCGTATATACAAGCCGGGGGAAAAAAACCTCCTAAAGAGGGAAAAAAGTGCCCTGGCAGTCCTAGAGTGTTCACACACATCACTACCTAAATATATCAACAACAATCTCCGAAAATATGTTCCTTTTCGCAATCATTGCAATATCCCTCCCAAGTCCTAGGTGGTGGTGGATTGTAAGGTTGAGGACATTCTCTAATAAAATGGTCTCCTCCGCATCTATAACATGGTCCTCTCGGCACAGGCGGTCTAATGGATGGTCTTCCTAGTTGTGCTTTAGGTGCAGTATACATTAAAGTTGCTACTTCCGTTCTGTAAGTCTGATCATAACCATCATATCCATAGTAAGCCGAATCATATGCTGGTTCGTACTCTAACATGTTGGCTTCATAGGGATAGTAATCTCTTGGTGGTAGCTCATATCCAGGGTTTTCTGATTCTACACTGGTCATCGTTGAGGCTGGCACTATGGCTCTTTCCAAGTTTTCTTCTAGCTGGGCATACTTTACCCGTACCACTTGTTGTGGTTGTGACACTTATGGTCCTAACACTAGTTGGGGTGGTGGATATGGTACTTGCTCGTATGGCCTCGGTGCTCCTGTTGGTGTTGGGTAGGGATTGTACCTGGGCATCTCTCTACCTGGCTCTCTAGGTGGATATCCATATGGTCGATAATGAGGTGGTTGTGAGGGTCATACCTGCCTATTGAATGGGTAGTTCTCCATGGTGTGATTGGTGTATTTTGTTCTATGTGGCAATATAATGCAGCTCCTTGATGAGGCTGTCTATTGTAAGGATATGTCCGAGGTATACCAGTTCCTCCTCGTACACACATGTGTGTGGGGTGATCTCCTCCACATAGACTACATCTTTGTAACATAGGCACTCTTAAGGCTGGGTGTTGGTAATTTCTGTTGGTGCATATCAAGCCTTCACACATTGGCTTGGAACCATGGAAGATTAGCTTGGAACCATTGAAGGATATCTTCATTTGAAGCAAGGACCATAAGAACTTATGCTTATAAGTTCTTACCTTTTTTACTCATTGTAAAGAGTCTATATGACTTGGCATTTACATATAATCACTTTAATCACCTACCTACTTGATTGTATTCGTGGAAAAGTAGATGGCTTAGTGGAGAGAATATCTCCCTACTTTTAGTAGAGATATTCTAGGGAGCCTACATTTGAATTTCAAATTCAAATGATCATTCAACTCATATAAAAGAGGAGAGAAAAAACTCGCGGGGGTGTCACTCACTTTAGCTCACTCCCCGAGGCATTCTACTGTTGTAACTGTGTGTCTGTTAGTGCTACTCCATAGCCTACACCACCACACCTCAATTAGCTATGCTTGTCATGCTAATGAGCTTGTATAATCATATCAATCAATAGATATATACACATTCATCATATCTGGTTCCCTGTGTTTTCTACTTCAAGTCTGTCAACTTCCAAGGAGCATTTCTCAGTGCTCACTGAACCAAATCAAGAGTTTAATAGCTCGTTGGAACCAGCTCAAGGTCTTCTACAAGCATACAAAATCGCAGAAGATTTCATTCAGCCATTTTCGAGAAATCAGCTTCAAAGTCACCTCTGGTCTATCTCTGCAACTCTCCTAAAAAGTCGGGGGTAATCATAATTTTGCTAAATCAATTTCTCTGGATGTGGTTTATCATTTCTTCTCATTCCACTTGCAAATGGTAGCTTATTAAGGTACTCTAATACTCCCAAAAGGAATTGTTCCAATTGCAAGTGTGCTGGTCACACTGAGCATAACACTGAGCAGGTATCATTACAGAAATAGCAAGTTTTCTAGAATTTGTGAAGTGCAAAGTTGTCTGTTTTGATTTGGTCATTACACAAATCATTTGCAAAGCACATATATGCTTTCTTGGTATCATTTGAAAGCTCAAGGTGTGTACTAAGCATTTCTGGAATCAAAGGAGGGCTGGTGTGAAGCAGGTATAGCAGCACCAACTCATTTCTTGAGTGCATCCAACCATCACTCCCAACAGTGGTATCAGAGCAAAGAAAGGTAATTTTCTTTTACCTCATGTAAGGAATTGTAAGACTTCCCAAGAGACTTGGGAAACCTTGTCAAACTACTTTTCTTCCAACACAAGGGCTAGGAAGAATCAACTGTGGATTGAATTCACAACCCTTAGGAAGCAGCCCAAGCAACCAGTCTCAGAGTATGTGACAAAGATCAAAGATGTGGCAGACCAATTAGCAAGCATTGGAGAGGAGATTGAAGAGGAACAAATAGTCAGGCAAGTAACAAATGGACTCGAAGCAGATGATAAGTGGGAAAGTTTCACCACTGCAATGGACCTCTATATGGATATGCATACCCCAGATCTCACAACACTCATGGGCCAACTATTCACACATGAAGCAAAGTTTACAAAGGCAGGAGATCAATCAAAAGGTAACAACCCCTCTGCTCTCTATACTGATAAGAAAGTTAAGGATAAAGGTAAAGGGAAGAAACAGGATGAAGAAGGCTCTACCTCTCAAGCTAATTATGCAGGAAGAGGTAGATCATCTAGAGGAAGAGGCAGAGGAGGTAAGCCAGGTAGGGGGAGACCCTACAACTCATCACCATGCAACATTTGTGGATTGTCCAATCATACCACAGATGAATGCTACAAGAACTACAAGAATAAGAGAGGAAGAGGCTACTCAAGAGGTGGATACTCTCAAGGGAGAGGTAGATTCAACCAACATCAAAGCTACAATGGATACAACAATCAATACAACAACAACTACAATCACAACCACAATGGTAACTACCAAGGTGGATTCAGAAACAGAAGAGACTACAACAACTACACAGAGGAGCAAGATGACTCCCTATTGATCATGAATATGACCTCCAAGGCAGGTACAAATGATGATCATTTATTTTATATTGACTCAGGATGTTCTAACCATGTAGCTGGCAATGTGGCACTACTTTCTGATTTGGAAGAGCCCAAGGGCAAACATCAGGTACAAACAGGTGATGACACTAAACATTCTGTTGTTAAGATTGGAAATGTGAAGACATGTGATGGAAACCAGAATCTATTGAGCAGGGTACTCTATGTACCAACCATCACCAAGAATCTAATGAGTGTTGGTCAGATTGTGGAGAAAGGTTTGTAGGTCAGATTCACACAACATGGAGCATATGTGGAGGACCCAAGACATGGATTCAGAAGGATAGCCAAAGGGGAGAAATCAGGTAGATTGTTTACTTTTGAGCTAGAAGACACCAAGAACATTGCTTTGTATAATTATAAGGATCAGACACTTTCAGAGTTAGAAATATGGCACAAGAGATTAGGGCACATAGGTGAAAGAACCCTAAAGCAAATGTGCAGGGATCAGTGTGTGCTTGGGATACCTAATGTGTCCAAGCAACACATGATTTACAAGTGTGGATCATGTCAATTTGGTAAGTCTCACAGGTTACCCTATTCAAGGAAAGGTTTCATGCATGAAGACTACCTAGACTTGGTACACACAGATGTTTGGGGACCTAGCAAGGACCCTTCTATTTCAGGTTCAAGGTATTATGTGTCCTTCATTGATGACTATAGCAGATGGACCATTTTATACTTTATGAAGCATAAAGATGAAGTGTTTAATTGTTTCAAGAGATATCTTGCACTTGTTGAAAACCAAACAGGAAGAAGCTTGAAGAGGCTAAGGTCAGATGGTGGAGGAGAGTACTTCTCCAATCAGTTTGAAGATTTCTTGCAGGAAAGAGGCATCAAAAGGGAGATTACTACAAGGTACTCACCTGAACAAAATGGGGTAGCTGAAAGAAGGAATAGACTCATAGTAGAAACATCTAGGTCTATGCTTAATGAAAAAAAGTTACCAAATTATCTTTGGGCAGAGAGTGTATCCACTGCCACCTATCTCATAAACAGGTTGCCATCCAAATCACTTGATGGCATGACACCATATGAAGCTTGGCATGGTAAGAGACCCTCTCTGGATCATTGCAAAATCTTTGGTTGTGTAGCATATGTGCATATTCCCTCACAGGTAAGGGGAAAGCTGGACCCCAAGGCTGAAAAATGTATCTTCATTGGTTATGATTTGAACCAAAAGGGATACAGATTCTACAACCCAACAAACAAAGGTTTCAAGGTAAGCAGAGATGTCATCTTTGATGAGAATGACTCATGGTATGAGAATGAATGCAGGAAGATTAGTCTACCCTATGACATGGAAGAGGATTTCCCAAAGCTCACCAAGGAGGAATCAATTCAGAAAGAAGATTCAAGCTCAGATGATGATGATGATACAATAAATCTTGAAGAGTTCAAGGCTTGGAAATCCAAAGGGAAGATGAAGATGAAGCAACTAGAAGATAAACCAGAATCCTCAACTCAAGCAATGAGGAGATCTCAGAGAGAAAAAAAGAAGCCTATCAGATTTGGGTATGACACATCACTTGTAACTAAACATTCTGTATATCTTGCAAAGGACTTGTTGAATGAAGAACCAGGTACCTATGAAGAAGCAATTACCAAACCAGAATGGAAAGAAGCCATGGATGAAGAGATGGAAGCTCTCAAGGAAAGTGATACTTGGGACTTGGTACCCAAGAAAGACTCTATGAAGGTAATAGGATCCAGATGGATCTATAAACTAAAGAAGAATTTAGATGGAACAATAAACAGGTACAAAGCTAGGTTGGTAGCCAAGGGTTTTGCACAAACCCAAGGCATTGATTATGAGGAGACATTTTCTCCTATGGCCAAGATGCCAACTATCAGAATATTGGTGAGTGTAGCTGCATCCAAGAATTGGAATATGTACCAATTAGATGTCAAGAATGCTTTCTTGAATGGATGGATATCTGAAGAAGTCTACATGTCACAACCACCTGGCTATGAAGATCCAAAAAAGGTACATTAACCTTTACTCTTGAGGTGACTTCAGAATACTTCTTGATACCGTTCGCTGTTGATCTCTTTAGCGTTCTCCTTCCCTTATGAAAGTTTTCGACTTCTCTTGTATCTTCACTTTCGGTTGTTCCTTGAGAACCTTTTTGCTTTTCAGAATCTTTCGGATCTTGGGTCTAGCCTGCTCTGATTAGATATGCCTAGCTCTGATATCCACTTGTAGTCGATTCGCCCTTGCTCTTGGATCTATCCTTGGATCTGACACCAATTGAGGGTGGATATTCTAGCTCTGATACCACTCATGTGGTTTTACTCGGCTCTGCCTGATACCACTCCTTGTCGACTCGACGAAGGCTGAACCTTATTAAGCCTGCGGAAATAGCCACGCCCAAGAAGAGCTAAGCTAGAGTGATTTAGAACACCTCTGTAATCAATCAATAGCTTAGCAAAGTTTCTAACGCTCAATGTATAAGTCTGCGCTCTCAATTTACTAAAAAATTTCACCAAAACTTCAGCAGACTGTCACTGGACTGACACCGTAATCGTACTGGAATTGTACCGGCATGAACTTCAATTCTGTTTATAATTACTTCAAGTGAATGTTTATGAAGTAAGGGAGTGATGCGTGAACTTCCTTAACTTACTGAACTCTTCCTGAAGTTTAAGAAAAAACTCCACTAGTTCAGAAAACCTCTTTCCGGTCAGGCTTTGTACTGTGTAGATATCTTTTCCACCGGAACCTTTGATCAATTGAAAGTAGAGATGTCTAGCTACAGAATGAGCTATCTCTCATACAAAACTTCGCATTATTCTGCGAGATCTACTTCGTTCTTCTATCGGAAATTACTCGTTTACTGAGAAACTGTAACTGACCAAAAATACGTTTACTGTGAAAACTTTAACTGTTAACTATTTTTAACCGTAGTATGACAATACTTCGGTTTCTTCACATACAAACAGTGCACACGAATTTCCACATGAACATGTGTTTTCTATTAGAGAAGATGTGTACAAACATGCTTGGCCTCTTCTTGCTCAAGCTACAGAAACTCTCCTACAGTGAGTAGTTCCTTCCTACCATCTCTCTCAGATGAATACCCGACATTTCAGGTTTCTGTTATTCATCTTTACATACGTGATCTCTGGCATCTTCTTCTACATAACTAAATCTCTCTATCTCTCTCTCTCTCTCTCTCTCTATTTGTGCTCTTATTTATACTGCGCGCTCTTCTCACGCACGTTCTAGCTCGCACTTCCCCTTCTATTATTCCTATGCACGTTCTCTTTATGTACAGTATGATTCGGTGTAACGAACTCTAATCCTAGGAGATTCTGTACTGTACATAACGATCGTGGATTTGTCCCTCCACTAAGGCTTTTGATTTTCTTTGATTTTGCTTCTCTTTTTCTTTTTCTTTTATGCATGTCTGTTTGTCAAATTCATGAGTGTTTCTCAAACACAGAGTAGACGATACGATACCAAGCCTAGTCACGATACGATACCTGTGGGTTCCACGATACGATACCGGAAAATTAGGCGATACGATACTTATGCTCTGACCCATACGATACCAGGTATTCTCGTGATACGATACTAGAAATCCACACGATACGATACTGGACAGGACACGATATGATACTGACTTTCTCACATGATACGATATTGGATAGGACATGATACGATACTGACTTTCTCACACGATACGATATCACAGCAGGTGGCGATACGATACGAAAATGGTATCGCGATACGACACCGGAATGAGAGATGATACGATACTTGGGGGCTGCACGATACGATACTACTGCAGGTGGCGATACGATACCACCAACCTGCACGATACGATATTGGATGCTTTGGCGATATGATACTAGAGTAGGGGACGATACGATACTAGCAGTTAGGCGATACGATACCACATAGCCGCACGATACGATGTCACTGCAAGTGGCGATACGATACCACCGACTTGAGCGATATGATACAAGTATGGTATCGCGACACCAAACTAGACAAGGCACGATACGATACCGCAAGTGGACCGCGATACGATACCACTTTGGTAAAGTGCGATCGCAACACCAACCTGACGATACGATACCACAAGTGGTATCGCGATACCAAGGCTGGTAGTCGATGATACGATACTTCGGCGAGTATCGCGATACAAGGGAATTTTTGGTATCGCGATACCAAAAAGTCAACTGATTGCGATACTCAAGCCAAAATATCTCCAAATTAAAAAATTTTTGTTGCCCCTTACTTTTCTCTCACCCCTCTTCACTCCTAGCGTATTGTCTCACTCCAAGAAGCACAAAATACACTCTGTCCCTCCCCGCGATACCAGTTGTGCAAGTAATCACGTTATTGTGCACTTTTAAAGTGTTTTTGTCAATGAAATGTTGTGGAGTCTTACCTCTGTATGTCTTGCTTGCACCTTGAGCTCAATAACTAACTTTGATAGCCTGGAAAGCACGATACCAAGACCACGATACCAATCGCTATTCTCCAATGATACTGCTCTCTGAACAAGGGAGAATTGAACTAAATTTTTTGGTTTTTATACTTTTTGGTGACTGAAACTGAACTACACTAATTTGGCAAATTTTTTGGGATTTTTCTTGGTGATCTTGACTTACTCCTACTTCACTCCTTTTCTCCTCTTCTCCTAACCTAAACCTAACTCTTCCTTCTCTCCCTTCCTACTAACCATAAACCTAAAAACTCATTATGCACACCTCCGGGATGTGAAGTAACAAGTGCTGAAGTGATTGACTACTTGCCACTGAACGAGTTCACTTCTATAAGTACGATTTCATCACTCTCGAGCTATAACCATCATGAAGGCACCTTGGTTGAGTGTTCCCTGACAATGGCACAAGTCCTTAAGTCAAGAAGACTTAAGGACTTGTGCCAAAGAGACTAAACCTCGTTTGCCACACAAGTACGTATAGTGGGAAATTGACACACGCTTATTTGTCAATCCGATCAAATGACCTAACCAAGTGTATGAGGACATGTGCACACATGATGGACAATGAAGTGGTTCAGCTTATATGCATGAGAAAAGACTAATCCACCTCTCTAACTCACTGAAATACTGAAAGTGTCTATCGTGATACCAGTTACAATAGTTTTCACTAAATCGAGGATTTCTCTCAGCTATGAACTCAGAATATGGCCAATAACAGGTTCCTTTCAAAGCTCTCGATGAGGCGCTTCTATTGGAGGTGGCCTCACTCAATTCTGACAAATGTGCTTCAAATTATGACCAAAATAGTGAATGGTGAGAAACACCCACACTCACTCCACAACTCCTACAAGCTCACACACACTACAGTAGCTCAAGAACAGTGGGGAGGGGGGGTAGACAACAGTCCTATACACACATTCCAAGCATTACACACACATAGAAGATAAAAAAGAAGATGAAAACCTGTAGGAAAGAAGCAAATTTGAAATTTCTCAAGCTCTCTTCTTCACCATGGCAGAAAGTCTCTACAAAGAGTCACAAAGTGACTTACATACATGTGCCCTAAATTCGGTCCTTTCACACAAGAGACCGGCACTTTATTACTAAAAAGTGAATTTCCTACTAATTTACAAGGAGTATATTGCAATGAGTTGGGATTACGGATCTAGAGGACTCCTCTAGTGCATTTACATGGCTTGAGGGAATTTCCTAAGACTTTGAAGAAGAAAAATGTGCCCATTAATTTGAAAATTTTGGGGCTCCTCTTTTGTGCCTCTTTGCTCTACAACACCAATTATGGATGTCTAAGGAAGCAAAGCAAAAGGATAAAAAGCTGGAGTCATGGCCCTTAGGACATCAAAATTATCAACCCATAGAGGATCCAATGTACATGCCTCAAGTTTTCCCTCATGAAGCATTCAAACCGCACAGTTGGATAGAAATCCTTGGATGTATGTGTAAATCAATAAGTATTGACCATGAATGAATGTGTGGACAAAGAAGGCTATGACATAAACTTGTACATGGTAGTCCTTCAGGAGGTAGACACTAGAGACGTATTAGAAAAAGAATGGAAAGAAGAATACGAGAGCATAGAAATGGAACCAGAGTTTGATTCAGAGGAACACTATCTAAAAGCCATTCAATCCAAAGCCAAGTATGGAACACCTAAAGTGTTAGAAATCAAAGAAACCCCTATAGTACCGAGCCATGAAGAAACCATGAGTAAGACTAAACCAACCATGGATCTTTTTGAAGTTCCCAAACACTTCAAAAGATATGAAGTAGAGGAAAGAAAAATAGCCATTCAGATGCTGAAGAGAGAGGCAAGAGAAGGAGAAGCGTATGACAATAAGGAACAAACGAAAAAAATCATAGTGATTGTTGAAAATGGAGAAGACAGATGCACCTACATAGGAAAGGATGTGTCACCTGAGGAGGAAGAAGAATTGATATGACTAATTCGAGAATATCGAGATGTATTTGCATGGACCTACAAGGATCTCAAGGTTGTGGAACCCTCCATTTTTTCTCACCAAATACCAATGACACCTTATGCAAAACCATCAAAGCAATGACCTTACACTTATAATGATGTCTATGCTTCAAAAATTAAAGAGGAAATAGACAAATTATTAGCGGCCGGATTCATTTACGAGATAGAACATACTGAATGGGTGTCGCCATTAGTACATGTGCCCAAAAAGAACGAAAAACTGAGAGTGTGCATTAATCTAAAGAAAGTCAATGCAACCACGATCCGTGATAACTACCCATTACCTATCAGCGATCACCTATTGGAAAGAGTAGCAGGCAAAGAAGTCTATAGCTTCTTGGATGGGCTCTCTGGATACAACCAAGTCGCTATCGCTACTGAGAATCAACATAAGACTGCATTCACTACCAAATGGGGAGTCTATACCTTCATGGTGATGCCTTTTGGACTCACTAATGCCCGTGCTACTTTCCAAAGGTTGATGTGTCACGTTTTCAAAGAATTTCTAAGGAAGAGTATGGAAGTATATGTAGATGACCTATGTACTGTTGGTGCATATCAAGCCTTCTCACATTGGCTTGGACTCATGGAAGATTAGCATGGACAAAGATTTATCAAGGCTTCAATTGAACCAAGGTTCATATGAACATATGCTTATAAGTTCTTACCTCTTTACCCCTTGTAAAAGTCTTTATGACTTGGCATCTCATGTAATCACTTACCTACCTGATTAAGTCGTGGAAAAGAGAATAGTTTAGTGGAGAGAATATCTCCCTACTTTTAGAGGAGAGATTCTAGGGAGCCTAAGTTTGAATTTGAAATTCAAATCACCATCAATTCCTATAAAAACTCCATTTGAAAAGTCGCGGTTAGTTCACTCATTCTAGCTCACTCCCCGAGGCATATCTTCATTGTAATTGAGTGTGTGTTAGTGCTACTCCATAGCCTACACCACCACACCTCAATTAGCTATGCTTGTCAAGCTAATGAGATTGTACAAACACATTAATCAATAGAAGTATACATTCACTATCTCTGATTTTCTCTGAGTCATCATCTTCAAGTCTGTCAACTTCAACAGAGCATAACTCAAGATCTACTGAACCACATCAAGAGTTCTATAGCTCATTGGAACCAGCTCAAGGTCTTCTACAAGCATACAAAATCTCAAAAGATTCCATTCAGCCATTTGGAAGAAATCCGCTTCGAAGTGCACACTGGTCTGTGTCTGCAGAGTTCCTAAAAAGTCGGGGGTGATTATAATTTTGCTAAACTTATTTCTCAGTGCATAGTTTATCAATTTGAGTGATTCCACTTGTGATTGGTAGCTTGTTAAGTTAATTTAATACTCCCAAAAGGAATTGTTCCAATTTTAAGTGTGCTGGTCACACTGAGCATAACACTGAGCAGGTATCATTACAGAAATAGTAAGTTTTTGGAGTTGTGAAGAAACCAAGTTGTCTGTTTTGGTTTAATCATTACCCAAACCATTTGCAAAGTACATACATGGTTTCTTGGTACCATTTGAAAGCTCAAAGAGTCTACTAAGCATATCTGGAACCAAAGGAGGGCAGGTGTGAAGCAGGTTTGTTGCAGCATCAACTCATTTCTTGAGTGCATCCAACCATCACTCTCAACAGTGGTATCAGAGCAAAGAAGGTAAACATGGGTGATGGTTTCCCTTCCTTCATTGACAAATTGGACAGAAACAATTATCAAGCTTGGTCATTGAGAATGAAGACCTATCTACAAGGGAGAAGTCTATTTGGATACATATCAGGAGATGAGGAGTTGCCCTCATTCAAGACTAGAGGACTACCTACAAAGGATGAACATGAGAGGCTCAACCAATGGTGTGCAAAGGATGCTTTGGCAAGGTCTTATCTCTTAAACTCTATATCTGACTTTCTTTTACCACATGTAAGGAACTGTAAGACTTCCCAAGAGACTTGGGAAACCTTGTCAAATTATTTTTCTTCCAACACAAGGGCTAGGAAGAATCAATTATGGATTGAGTTCACAACCCTTAGGAAGCAGCCCAAGCAATCAGTCTCAGAGTATGTGACAAAGATCAAAGATGTGGCAGACCAACTAGCAAGCATTGGAGAGGAAATTGAAGAGGAGCAAATAGTCAGGCAAGTGACAAATGGACTCAAGGCAAATGATAAGTGGGAAAGTTTCACCACTGCAATGGACCTCTATATGGACATGCATACCCCTGATCTCACAACACTCATGGGCCAACTATTTACACATGAAGCAAAGTTTACAAAGGCTGGAGATCAATCAAAAGGTAATAACCCCTCTGCACTCTATACTGATAAGAAAGTTAAGGATAAAGGTAAAGGGAAGAAACAGGATGATGAAGGCTCTACCTCTCAAGCTAATTATGCAGGGAGAGGTAGGTCATCTAGAGGAAGAGGCAGAGGAGGTAAGTCAGGTAGGGGGAGACCCTACAACTCATCACCATGCAACATTTGTGGATTATCCAATCATACCACAGATGAATGCTACAAGAACTACAAAAATCAGAGAGGAAGAGGCTACTCAAGAGGTGGATACTCTCAAGGGAGAGGCAGATTCAACCAACATCAAAGCTACAATGGATACAACAACCAATACAACAACAACTACAACAACAACCACAATGGTAACTACCAAGGTGGATTCAGAAATAGAAGAGACTACAACAACTACACAGAGGAGCAAGATGACTCCCTATTGATCATGAATATGACCTCCAAGATAGGTACAAATGATGATCATTTATTTTACATTGACTCAGGATGTTCTAACCATGTAGCTGGCAATGTGGCACTACTTTCTGATTTGGAAGAGCCCAAGGGCAAACATCAGGTACAAACAGGTGATGACACTAAACACTCTGTTGTCAAAATTGGAAATGTGAAGACATGTGATGGTAATCAAAACCTATTAAGCAGGGTACTCTATGTACCAACAATAACTAAGAATTTAATGAGTGTTGGTCAGATTGTTGAGAAAGGTTTGCAGGTCAGATTCACACAACATGGAGCATATGTGGAGGACCCAAAACATGGATTCAGAAGGATAGCCAAAGGGGAGAAATCAGGTAGATTATTTACATTTGAGCTAGAAGACACCAAGAATATTGCTTTGTATAATTATAAGGATCAGACACTTTCAGAGTTAGAAATATGACATAAGAGATTAGGGCACATAGGTGAAAGGACTCTAAAGCAAATGTGCAGGGATCAATGTGTGCTTGGGATACCTAATGTATCCAAGCAACACATGATTTACAAATGTGGATCATGTCAATTTGGTAAGTCTCACAGATTACCCTATTCAAGGAAAGGTTTCATGCATGAAGACTACCTAGACTTGGTACACACAGATGTTTGGGGACCTAGCAAGGACCCTTCCATTTCTGGTTCAAGGTATTATGTGTCCTTCATTGATGACTATAGCAGATGGACCATTTTATACTTTATGAAGCATAAAGATGAAGTGTTTAATTGTTTCAAGAGGTATCTTGCACTTGTTGAAAATCAAACAGGAAGAAGCTTGAAGAGGCTAAGGTCAGATGGTGGAGGAGAGTACTTCTCCAATGAATTTGAAGATTTCTTGCAGGAAAGAGGCATCAAAAGGGAGATCACTACAAGGTACTCACCTGAACAAAATGGGGTAGCAGAAAGAAGGAATAGACTTATAGTAGAAACAGCTAGGTCTATGCTAAATGAGAAAAAGTTGCCAAATTATCTTTGGGCAGAGAGTGTATCCACTGCCACTTATCTCATCAATAGGTTGCCATCCAAATCACTTGATGGCATGACACCATATGAAGCTTGGCATGGTAAGAGACCCTCTCTGGATCATTGCAAAATCTTTGGTTGTGTGGCATATGTGCATATTCCCTCACAGGTAAGGGGAAAGCTAGACCCTAAGGCTGAAAAATGTATCTTCATTGGTTATGATTTGAACCAAAAGGGATACAGATTCTACAACCCCACAAACAAAGGGTTCAAGGTAAGCAGAGATGTCATCTTTGATGAAAATGACTCTTGGTATGAAAATGAATGCAGGAAGATTAGTCTACCCTATGACATGGAAGAAGATTTTCCAAAGCTTACTAAGGAAGAACCAAATCAGCAAGAAGATTCAAGCTCAGATGATGATACAATAAACCTTGAAGAGTTCAAGGCTTGGAAGTCCAAAGGAAAGATGAAGATGAAACAATTAGAAGATAAACCAGAAACTTCAACCCAAGCAATGAGGAGATCTCAGAGAGAAAAGAAGAAGCCTATCAGATTTGGGTATGACACATCACTTGTAACTAAACATTCTGTATATCTTGCAAAAGACTTGTTGAATGAAGAACCAGGTACCTATGAAGAAGCAATTACCAAACCAGAATGGAGAGAAGCCATGGATGAAGAGATAGAAGCTCTCAAGGAAAGTGATACTTGGGACTTGGTACCCAAGAAGGACTCTATGAAGGTGATAGGATCCAGATGGATCTACAAACTAAAGAAGAATTCAGATGGAACAATAAACAGGTACAAAGCTAGGTTGGTAGCCAAGGGTTTTGCACAAACCCAAGGCATTGATTATGAGGAGACATTTTCTCCTGTGGCCAAGATGCCAACTATCAGAGTTATGGTGAGTGTAGCTGCATCCAAAAATTGGAACATGTACCAATTGGATGTGAAGAATGCATTCTTAAATGGATGGATATCTAAAGAAGTCTACATGTCACAACCACCTGGCTATGAAGATCCAAAAAAGGTACATTATGTTTGTAAATTGAAGAAGGCTCTGTATGGTTTAAAGTAGGCACCTAGAGCATGGAATTACAGATTGACCACCTACCTCCTAGACCAAGGATTTGTGATGAGCAAAGCAGACACTTCTCTATTCATAAAAAGAAGTAGTACAGAGGTAATCTACTTATGTGTTTATGTTGATGACATCATCATTACAGGTAATGATGTCAATGGGATTAGACACATCAAAGGACAGATGATGAAAGAATTCAAGATCAGTGATCTTGGATTATTAAAGTATTTCCTAGGTCTTGAATTGATCTACACAAATTCAGGTATCTACATCACTCAAAGAAAGTATGTACAGGATATGGTCAAGAAGTTTGGTTTGCAGGATGCTAAGGTATCTACTACTCCAATGGAGGTTAACCAAAAGCTAAGTGCTCATGAAGGAGAAGAAATCAAAGACATTACAGGATACCAAAGTATGGTAGGTAGTTTGAACTATGCTACCTTGACAAGAATTGACATAGCATATGGAGTAAGTGTGCTTAGTCAATTCATGCACAAACCAAGGGTACCTCATCTAGAGGCAGCAAAGAAAATCTTGAAGTACCTCAAAGGAACTCAAAGTCATGGTTTGTACTTTCCTTATACATCAGATATTGACATTAAAGTTTACTCAGATGCAGATTGGGCAGGATGCAAGGATGATAGGAGAAGCACCTCAGGATACATTTGTTTTGCAGGAGATAAGCCTATTTCTTGGTCAGCCAAGAAGCAACCTACAGTGGCATTGTCATCCACTGAAGCAGAGTATAGAGGGCTTGCAAATGCAACTCAAGAAGCTATCTGGTTGAAGCTTCTATATACAGAGTTAGGTCTACACACAAGACCACCTATTATCTTTGGAGACAACACTAGCTCTCTTCACCTTGCAGCAAATCCAATTTATCATGCCAGAACCAAACACATAGAGGTTCACTACCACTATGTGAGAGAAAAATTACTTAGCAAAGAGATTCAATTGACATATGTGTCTACTAATATGCAATGTGCAGATTTACTTACCAAGGCATTGGATGGAAACAAGTTATGCAGATTCAAATCTATGATTGGATTGCAGGAAGTAATTGAAGAATGAAAGAGAAGACTTAAGCCAAAGTGTTTGGCTTGAGGGGGAGCTGTTGGTGCATATCAAGCCTTCTCACATTGGCTTGGACTCATGGAAGATTAGCATGGACAAAGATTTATCAAGGCTTCAATTGAACCAAGGTTCATATGAACATATGCTTATA
Source organism: Ceratopteris richardii (assembly GCA_020310875.1). NCBI lineage: Eukaryota > Viridiplantae > Streptophyta > Polypodiopsida > Polypodiales > Pteridaceae > Ceratopteris > Ceratopteris richardii. The sequence continues at coordinate 136,577,252 of CM035437.1, forward strand.
AGTTCTTACCTCTTTACCCCTTGTAAAAGTCTTTATGACTTGGCATCTCATGTAATCACTTACCTACCTGATTAAGTCGTGGAAAAGAGAATAGTTTAGTGGAGAGAATATCTCCCTACTTTTAGAGGAGAGATTCTAGGGAGCCTAAGTTTGAATTTGAAATTCAAATCACCATCAATTCCTATAAAAACTCCATTTGAAAAGTCGCGGTTAGTTCACTCATTCTAGCTCACTCCCCGAGGCATATCTTCATTGTAACTGAGTGTGTGTTAGTGCTACTCCATAGCCTACACCACCACACCTCAATTAGCTATGCTTGTCAAGCTAATGAGATTGTACAAACACATTAATCAATAGAAGTATACATTCACTATCTCTGATTTTCTCTGAGTCATCATCTTCAAGTCTGTCAACTTCAACAGGTCATAACTCAAGCTCTACTGAACCAAATCAAGAGTTCTATAGCTCATTGGAACCAGCTCAAGGTCTTCTACAAGCATACAAAATCTCAGAAGATTCCATTCAGCCATTTGGGAGAAATCCGCTTCGAAGTGCACACTGGTCTGTGTCTGCAGAGTTCCTAAAAAGTCGGGGGTGATTATAATTTTGCTAAACTTATTTCTCAGTGCATAGTTTATCAATTTGAGTGATTCCACTTGTGATTGGTAGCTTGTTAAGTTAATTTAATACTCCCAAAAGGAATTGTTCCAATTTTAAGTGTGCTGGTCACACTGAGCATAACACTGAGCAGGTATCATTACAGAAATAGTAAGTTTTTGGAGTTGTGAAGAAACCAAGTTGTCTGTTTTGGTTTGATCATTACCCAAACCATTTGCAAAGTACATACATGGTTTCTTGGTACCATTTGAAAGCTCAAGGAGTCTACTAAGCATATCTGGAACCAAAGGAGGGCAGGTGTGAAGCAGGTTTTGCAGCATCAACTCATTTCTTGAGTGCATCCAACCATCACTCTCAACATGTACATATTCAAATTGGAGACAGGAACATAATCCGGAGTTGCAAAGAATATTGGAGAAATGTCAACAATATAGAGTATGTTTGAATCTTGAAAAGTGTGTGTTTATGGTAAGACAAGGAAAGATCCTAGGACACATCATGTCTAGGAATAGAATATCTACTGATGAAGACAAGATCAAGGTAATTCTTGAACTTCCAAGACCAAAAAATGCAAAAGAAGTGCAAGCATTTATGGGCAACTGTGGATACTATCGCCGATTTATCCACATGTACGCTATAATTGCCAAGCCTTTGTATGGATTGTTGACTCAATTCACATGGATGAACGAATGCGAGAAGGTATTCAATGAGCTAAAAAAGCGACTTAGCACGGCTCCAATTTTGAAAACACCCAACTGGAACAAGCCTTTTCATATTCATGTGGATGCCTCCAATTACGCAATAGGATGCATTTTAGCTCAATCGGCAGATGAGGGAAAATTGGACCACCCAATTGCCTATGCAAGCAGACAACTGAATCAAGCCGAGAGAAACTATACAACTACAGAGCGAGAAGGTTTAGGGATGGTGTATGCGGTTAAGAAATTCAGACTCTACCTATTATCCAACAAGTTCAAGTTCTTCATAGATCATCAAGCCCTATTGTACTTAGTTAATAAGCCTTGTAGCACGGGAAGATTGGTGAGATGGTTTTTGTTATTAATGGAGTTTGATTTTGAAGTGATTGTAAAGAAGGGAGACACCCATGTAAGGGCATATCATCTCTCTAGATTAACACATGGAGAATCATTGAGCGGAGTACCCGATGATTTGCAGGACACTTACCTGTTTAATTTGGAAGTATGTCCTAAGTGGGCAAAAAAGCTAATTCCAATACTCACTCATGGACCACAACACTCAATTAACAAGGAGAGTAGAAATGAAATCCTAGAATCATGTAACTTACCCATTGTAGCAGGAAGTGTGTATCATAAACAATCCAACGACGTATTCTCTAGATGTGTAGAAGAAGATGAACAAAAGAATTTAATTGAACAAGCACATATAAGTAAATGGAGAATGCACAAAGGCACTCATGGAACTCTAAGAGAATTGAAATGGTTAGGAGTCTATTGGCCTGATATGCCTAAGGATGTCCATGAATATGTCAGAAGTTGCACGGAATGCCAGGAAACCACTCCAGATGATCATACATCTTTACCTTTCTCTACAATAGCACCCAATTGGAGTGAGATGCTAGTAAAATTCCTAAAGACATGAGAGCATGCAGACAGAATTAGTTTAGCAAGGAAATGATCCTTGGAAGAAATGAGTAAGGACTATGTCATCATGGGAAGACAAGTATTCAAGAGAGGGAAGGATAATCAACTACGGCTATGTGTGCATGAAGGAGAATAATTACCCATATTAGAAATGGGACATGCAAGCGCCGTAGGAGGATATTTCTCAGCTGAAAGGACTGTAAAAGTGATCCTCTTCACAGGCTTTTGGTGGTAAACTCTACATATAGATGCAGACACCTACGTAGGAAGTTGCAAGACATGCCAAAGAGCTAAATATTCGACTAGACGAGATGACATGCCATTAAGACCCATGGTTTGCACGAGAGCATTTTCCAAATGGGGTATTGATTTCATAGGACCCATTAATCCACCAGCCAAAGGATCACATGCTGAATTCTTAATAGTAGCAACGAATTACCTGACTAAATGGATAGAGGCAAAAGCCACTAGAAAAAATGATGCTCAGACCACCGCTAAGTTTCTTTTTGAGCATATTTTTACTCGGTTTGGAATACCTATAGAGATAGTAAGTGATCGAGGAACACATTTCATTAATGAAGTAATAGAGTCCTTAATGAATGTGTTCTTAGTGATCCATAAAAAATCAGCCCCTTATCATCCTCAAGCCAACGGTCAAGCGGAAAGCTCCAATAAAGTGTCGTGCACAATATTGACAAAGATAGTTGTTGATGTATGAAACACCACAAGAAATGAATTAATGTGACACTAGAACACCTCTATGTTCACCATTAACTCATTGCCACTCCAAACTTTGAGAAATGATAGCCTAAAGTGAGAACTTTGCTTCTACAGAAATTCCTAGTCATTGAAATGACATACCTTCCGTATTTTGCTAATTTCTCCTAGCTCAAGTATTATTTCTCCATGAAACATTATAGGATGAAACTAGAAGAGTAGAGCTTTCCAACAAGCTATCATATGCATCAAACGGATCTCTAGAACTCAAGTTATGGCCCTCACAAGATGACCCTGTATGACCTTCCAAAATTGGAAACTTTGCCTGTTTTAGTATTCCTGGTGTCCAAAAATAAAAAATTCGATGCCTGGCATCGAATTTCAGTCCAAGTCGATGCCGGGCATCGATTTTGGGCTTTTTTTGGCTATTTTTCTACACCAAAAACACTCTATTTTACACACACATGAAGAAGATGACTCATATGCTAGAAGTCGATGCCGGGCATCCATTTTATGCTGGAACTCGATGCCAGGCATCGAGTTGCTCCACAAACTTTATGTTTTTAGAAGATTCAACAACAGGTAACACACAGAGAATGAAAACAATGACTTATCAGCCAAGATTCGATGCCAGGCATCAAATTGCTCAGAAAACTTGAACTTTTGAATTCATCACACAGTAGGCAAGCATGGAGATGATGGAGAGAGACTCATACACAGAACTTTACTCAATTCTTTCTCATAACTATAAAAAACTCAGAAGTTTTACAGTTGGTTTCTCACTCAGAGAAGCCCGACTATACTCAGTCGTATAAAATGAACTCCTACTCTCTTCTTCTCTCACTCTTCCACATCGCGTCAGTTGATACAAACTAACTTATATAGTTTTTCTCTATCTCGTGACTTTTAAAAAACTTCTAGAACTAAAGTGAACTAACTTTACAAATATGATACACTTGTGAATTTGTCCCTTCACATAGGCATGGTGTTTTCTTCCTAAGATTTGACCTTCAAATATATGTCCAATTAGTGAGTGTTTCTCCAACAGCTCCCCCTCAATCACTAATTGACATTCCCTGTTTCTTCATATCATCTTCTTTTCTTTTACTCCTGCCATGCTTTTGAATCTGCTGGTCTTCACACCATCCAAGCTCTTTGTCATTATGTCTGCTAACTGATCTTTAGTAGAAATGTACTCCACTTCAATCTCCTTCTCCATTACCTTTTCTCTGAGAAAATGATATTGTATCTCTATGTGCTTTGTCCTTGCATGAAATACTGGATTTGCTGCAAGATAAAGTGAACTCATATTATCTCCATGTATTGTAGGTGTACCTTGATCAATGCCTAAGCTCTTGAACAATGTCTGCATCCATATGACTTCCTTAGCTGCTTCCACAAGTCCTTTGTACTCTGCTTCAGTTGATGATAATGCTACTGTATGTTGTTTCTTTGAACACCAACTTACAAGCTTATCACCAATATATATCATGTAACCATGAGTTGATCTTCTGTCATCTTGATTACCTGCCCAATCTGAATCACTATAGGCTCTCAACTTCAAATCTGATGTAAAAGGATAATATAATCCTTCCTTTATAGTTCCTTTGATATATCTGAGAACTCTTTGACCTGCAATCCAATGTGGGTCCTTTGGACAATGCATGAATTGTGACAAAACTCCCACTGCATAACTAAGATCAGGTCTTGTTAGTGTAGCATAAATCAAACTACCCACAAGAGATTGATACTTCCTCATATCTTTGTAGTCTGCACCATCATATTTACTGAGCTTGTGATTAACTTCAAGTGGAGTTGAAGCTTCTCTGCAATTTTCCATATCAAACTTCTTCAACAAGTTCAGAAGATACCTTTCTTGTGACACATATATGCCATGATCTGTATAAGTGACTTCCATTCCAAGAAAGTATGACAACTTTCCTAGGTCACTGATCTTGAATTCTTTTTCAAGCAATCTCTTTACCTCCTTGATTCCTTCATCTGAAGTACCTGTGATTATAATGTCATCTACATAAATACAAATGTAGATTGTACCTTCCTCTGTTCTTCTGATAAGTAGACTTGGGTCTGCTTTTGAACTTTGATATCCAAGATCATTGAGATACTTCACCAGTCTATAGTTCCAAGCTCTTGGAGCTTGCTTCAATCCATACAATGCTCTTCTCAACCTGCAAAAAAAATTTGGATACCTGGAATCTATAAACCCTTGAGGTTGTTCCATGTATACCTCATCTGATATGTATCCATTCAAGAATGCATTTTTTATATCCAATTGACTTAGAGTCCATCCTTTTGAAGCTGCAATAGCAATGATTGTCCTTATAGTTGACATCCTAGCTACAGGACTGAATGTCTCATCATAATCTATGCCATAGGTCTGGGCATAGCCTTTCACCACCAATCTAGCTTTGTATCTGGCTATACTTCCATCTGCAAGCTTCTTCACTTTATAAACCCATTTATTTCCAATTACTTTCTTACCATTTGGTTTAGGAACAAGTTCCCATGTCTTGTTCTCCTCCAGTACATTGAACTCTTCCTTCATTGCTTCTTCCCATTGCTTCTTACCTTTAGCTTCATCATAGTTCTGAGGTTCTTCATCATCTTTGACCATATATGCATAGTTCTTCTGAGTTATGTAAGAAGTATCATAAGAATACCTTTCTGGTTGTCTTCTAGTCCTGCTTGACCTTCTTGGTTCACATTCTTTTTTTTAATATAAAGGAAGTTCGGCAATAGCCTACTCTCCCGGACTTGAATTAAATTAAGAAACAAAGGTACAATAGAAGGGGACTAGTGCCCACGGGACCCCCCAAATCCCACAAAGCAGGGGAAGCTTGGCTGAATCCTAGGTTGCATTACAGAGAAGGTTAATCACCCTCTCATCGCCCTCATGCGGGGCCCACTTGGGAGCTTGTTGTTGATCAAAAGGAGGACTTGATGGTGCCTGAAGGGGGGGGACTTCTTACTGTTAACGATCCTTTTGCCCAGGAGGAATAGTGATTTCTCAATCGACCACTCCCTGGGGGGATCGCCGAAGTTGAGAGCACACCGCTCCCGCCAAATTTTCCACAGGACTTCCCCTCTGATGGCGTTCCAGAGTGTCGCAGAGCAGCCGATCGCTTCTCCCAAAAGGACTTGTTTCCAACTAAGCTGTTTTTGAAGTCTGATTTTCATTCCAACCGTCTGCCAGATTCTGGAGGAGTTGGGGCAAGTAAGGAAGATGTGTGGGACATCTTCGATAGCGCGGTGGCAGCGTTTGCACCAAGGAGGGATCCCACAAAGTTTGCTAGCCTTATGGTTGGTCCAAATTCCTCGATGAAGAATTTGCCATAAGAGGACCGACTTCTTAATCTCAATAAGGGGGTGCCAGATACCCATGAATTTCATGTCCCACCGAAGTCGCGTCCAAGACAGGCACCACTTCTTATTGAGGCTGATCTGGAGGTCAGCCATTTCTTTGATGTTCGGGATTTTGAGTAGGCTATTTCCATTGTGCCATTTGAGACCAAGCGAGTTCGGTGTGTCGTGTCCCATGAGAAGGCGAGTCTTGTGACGATCCCAAGCGAGGCATCTGCTTTGCAAGGTGTTCCATTCTTCGTAGGAGATGTTTATGCGAGGGTCAATGTCCTCGAAGTTGATCCAGTTGTTGGTGTCATGTTTCCAGAGATGTTTCCATTTTTTGAATCCTTTGTTCCATAGCTTCTTGGCATTTTGAATGTTCCACGACTCCACACTCCGGATGCCATGTATCGGAAACCAGATAGAGTCGTTTTGTCTGATTCCGGCCGCCCACTTCCAGTCCTCACTAATTCTTGTGAAGCTTTTGACTTTATTCCAGCCCTTCCAAAGGGAGCACACGAGATTGGAGCCTTTCGGGAAGACGGGGATCGGGGAGAAAAGCAGGGTCATGATGTCAAGATTCTTCCAGTTCGGGAACCCCGTGAGGGCCAACTCATTCTTGTTTCTGAAGATCAGCTTGGCCCACGAGGCCTCCCTATTGCACCCAGCCTTGATCATCCATTTAGCTGCCAGTTTGTTAGCCATACACCCAATGTCTAGGATACCAAGCCCCCCGCTATCTCTAGGGCTAGTGCAGATGGCCCATTTGATTTTAGGCACCCCCCTTCTGTTATGATCGCCCGTCCAAAGAAAGTTTCTACAAATACTATTCAGTTTGGACAAGCCTTGCTCACTCGGTTTCCAACAAGAAAGGAAATAGATGGTAGAAGAGAGGAGGAACGTGTTGATAACCATCGCACGCCCGGCGAGATTGATTTGCATACCTTTCCAATAGTTAAGTTTGTTTTCGAGTTTAGCCAGCACCCAGTTCCATCGCTGCTCCATAGAGACGCCAAACCCCAAGGGGATTCCAAGAAGTCGAAGGATTTGGCCCTGCGGAATGATTTGACAGCCATGATCAGTGAGAAGGCCAGGATGCTGTCCCACGATAGCCCTAAAGGCGGTCTTGGAGTGGTTGATTTTGGATCCAGAGGCATCACAAAAGATAGCAAGACACCTCCAGAAAGTCTCGAGGCTGGTATTATCATTGTGGACGAACGCGTTCATATCATCAGCAAAAAGTCTCATGATGATTTGACTGTGGTCGTGAGGCAGCCGGAGGCCTTTGATATTGCCAGCCTCTACATGATGAGCCACAAGTCTGCTCAGCCCCTCAGTGGCGATGGCAAAAAGAAGGGGGGCCAGAGGGCACCCTTGTCTAATCGATCTTCTAAGATGGATCGCCTTCGAAAGTTTGCCGTTAACGTTAATTTGGGTCGTTGCGTTTCCGAGAAGGGTCGCGACCATCTTGGTGAATTTCTGACTAAGTCCGAGATCTTTGAGCGACTGCAGAATATAGTCCCATTCTAGCCTGTCGTAGGCTTTGTCAAAGTCGATCTTGAGGAAAACCACATCTTGATTAGACTCATTTGCAAATTGAACACCTTCCCAAATATCCATAATGGTTTCCAGGATAGACCTGCCTTTGATGAAACCTTTTTGATCCTCACTAAGCCAAGATCTCAGGTGGCACGAGAGTCTGTTGGCAATGACTTTGGCGATGATCTTGTATCCTGTTTGGAGCATCGTAATAGGCCGCCAATTCTCGATTCTATTCTTTTCCCCCTTCTTGTATATCAACTTGATAATTCCATTATTTAGACAAGAAGGAAGAGCACCAAACTTTAGCGCTTCTTGCCAAACCATCCGAAGAGGGGTGGCAACCACCAGCTTGAAGGATTTAAAGAACTCGTTAGTGAGTCCGTCGGGTCCCGGGCTTTTACCGAGAGGGAGGGCATCAATGACCTCAATGATTTCTGATTCCGAGATAGGGGCATGAAGCAGAGAGTGGAGGTTGGGTGGTATCCTCCGGGGGGAAACCCTAGAAATGGCAGCCATACAATCCCTTCTATGGTGGGAAAGGGGGTTCGAGGTTCCCAAGAGTCTCGTGAAGTGCCCCTCGATGATGCCAAAATTATCTTCTTCCGAATTGCATACATTGCCATGTGGGTCTAGCAGTAGGGGGATCGACTCTCTGTTGTGTTTCCTTTTAAGGATACGACACATCTCTTTGGTGGGTTTGTCGGCTTTGCCAGCCCACCACTCCTTGAAGAAGATCTGCAAGTTTTTCCTTTGTATTTCTTCCTCGTATCTCAACACTGCTCTGATTTTTTTGAGGCCTTTCTGGGCTTGTTGTTTTCCTTTGTTCACTTCCTCCTCGAGCCGCCAGAGTCTGTGGTAAAGGGCTTCCCTACGAGCCCGCCGCACAGTCTCGAGCATCTTCTTAGTTCACATTCTTCATATGTGTCTGGATACACTTCTTCATCAAATATAGGAGCTTCTTCATTCCTTCTTGTTAATCCACTTTTGGATGTACTTGCTTGCATATAGTCTTCATCTCTATTTACCTGCACAATTGATTTTCCTTTCTCACATCTTCTTACCTCTTCTTCAAATTCTTCAGCTGTATGACTTTGATCTGCATACCAACTTTTCTGTTCATCAAATGTAACATCTCTAGAAACAAGAAATTGTTTGGTTAAAGGATTCCACAACCTCTAACCCATCTGCTTTTCATCATAACCAATGAACACATATTTTTCTGCCTTTGGTTCAAGTTTATGCCTAAGTTGTGATGGCACATAAGCATATGCAATTGATCCAAACACTCTACAATGATCTAGTGTTGGTTTCTTACCCCACCAAGCTTCATATGGAGTCATTCCATTTAGAGCTGCACATGGTAATCTATTCACAAGATATGTAGCTGTATTTACAGCTTCAACCCAAAGATAATTTGGACAATTCTTCTCCTTCAACATAGCTCTAGCAAACTCAACCAAAGTCCTGTTCCTTCTTTCTGCTACACCATTTTGTTGTGGTGTATACCTACAAGTTATTTCTCTCTTAATACCTGCATTCCAAAGATAATCATTGAACTCTTGGGAGAAATATTCTCCCCCTCCATCAGACCTCAGTCTCTTAAGCTTTTGACCTGTGACTCTCTCTGCATATGCATGAAAATGCTTGAAAGCTCCAAACACTTCTCATCTTTCCTTCAAAACATATAATGTTATCCATCTTGTAGCATCATCAATAAAAAGAACATAATACCTTGAGCCACTGATAGATCCTTCTTTTGTTGGTCCCCATACATCTGTATGAATGAGCTCAAGTACTCCATCATGTTTGAATCCTTTCTTCTGAAATGGTAACCTGTGTGCTTTTCCCATTTGACATGCTTCACATTTATAAACCATATGTTGACTTTGCACATTTGGTAATCCTAGTACAGACTGATTAGCAACCATAGCTTTAATTCCTCTTTCATTGAAATGACCTAATCTCTTGTGCTAGAGATCAAGTTTTGTAATCACTGCTTCACCATGTGTGAGCAAAGCTTGACCAATGTTCCCTTGTACTCTTAAAGTAAAGAGTCTACCTTCTTTCTTACCAGAGACAATCTGATTATATCCATTCTCTGGATCTTCCACAAATACTCCTTCATTTGTAAACCTGACTTGAAAACCTTTTTCAACTATCTGTCCCACACTAATCAAGTTTTTAGGTATTGTTGGAACATACAAAACATTGGTTAGCAAATCTGCTCCACTCTTGCATTTCACTTTTCCAATTGAATGTACACTATGTCTTGTATTATCACCAGTTTGAACTGTGTGACTAGAAATGCCTTTTTCCAATTCTGACATCAATTCTATGTTTCCTGACAAATGATTAGAACATCCAGAGTCAATGTAAAATACCTTTAGATCTTCTTTATCTGATGTGTTGATTGAGTTCATCATCAATGATGTATGACTTTCATTCTGTGTGTCATTTGCATAGTTGTAGTAGGTGGTGTTGTAGGATTGATTCTGTCCCCAACTTCTTCCTCCACCTCTACCATAGCCTCCTCTTTGACTTTGTCTACCTCTTTGAAAATTACTTTGATATCTTCCACCTCGGCCTCTGCTATTGTTGTTCTCATTTTGATTTGATCCTTGTTGGTTGTGCCAACAGTCATGAGCCAAATGATTACTCAATCCACAGATCCAGCAAGCCTTCTTGTTGTTATTCTGATTACCTCTTCCTCTTCCAAAGCCTCTTGCTCTTCCTCTACCAGTGCCTTTACCTCTTGTATAATAAGCTTGAGAACTAGACTCCTCTTCATCCTTTGCTTTACCTTTATCTCCTTTCTTCTTGTTCTTCATGTACATTGCAGAACTTTGTCCTTTATCTCCATCTCCCTTCAAGTCTTGCTCATATGTGAGCATCAAACCAAGCAACTGGTTCAAATCTGGAACATAATGATTTAATGAAAGTTCTGTTGATAAGACAAAAGGTTTCCACCTTTCATCCCCTCTCAAACCTGCAAGTAATTGAGCAATCAATCTGTGATCTTCAACATCTTCATCTATGGATCCAAGACTATCTGCTAGATCCTTCATCTTAGTGACATAATCACTAATGGTTTGACTTGGCTTCTTCTTGAATGTTGTAAACTCTGACCATAGACTTGCCTTCCGTGCTTTACAAGTACTTTGGAAATGATACTCCAATGCATTCCATATATCTTCAGATGATTCCAATCCTCTGATGTGTGGTAGCAAATGATCAGAGATTGTATTGTAGATGTATGCTTTTGCACTTGCATCCTTCTTCTGCCAATGCTTTAAAGCATCAAGTTCCTCTTTCTTTGGTCGGCTTTCATCTTCAAATACTGGCTTCTCTTCTTCACCTCTTACATATACCATGAGATCCTTACTCATAAGTAAGGCTTCCATTCTCATTACCCATGCAGGGTAGTTATCTCTGTCCAGTTTGTCAATGGAGATATGATCTGCCATAGTTCTTTTCTTCTGCTGCAACCTGTGAGCTTAAAGGATAAAGGATAATACCTTTTGAAGTTCTTTGTGTATGAGGATACTTTTGAAGTAACCTTTTGATGCCTTGTGTCTTCAAATGCTTCACCTTTCAAACTTTAATGGAAAACTTTACAAAACTTCTCGTACCTTTGTCGTCTTCTGCTCTCGAGAATCTTTCTGCTCTGATACCACTTGTTGATGTATGAAACACCACAAGAAATGAATTAATGTGACACTAGAACACCTCTATGGTCACCATTAACTCATTGCCACTCCAAACTTTGAGAAATGATAGCCTAAAGTGAGAACTTTGTTTCTACAGAAATTCCTAGTCACTGAAATGACATACCTTCAGTATTTTGCTAATTTCTCCTAGCTCAAGTATTATTTCTCCATGAAGCTTTATAGGATGAAACTAGAAGAGTAGAGCTTTCCAACAAGCTATCATATGCATCAAACGGATCTCTAGAACTCAAGTTATGGCCCTCACAAGATGATCCTGTATGACCTTCCAAAATTGGAAACTTTGCCTGTTTTAGTATTCCTGGTGTCCAAAAATAAAAAATTCGATGCCTGGCATCGAATTTCAGTCCAAATCGATGCCGGGCATCGACTTTGGGCTTTTTTTGGCTATTTTTCTGCACCAGAAACACTCTATTTTACACACACATGAAGAAGATGACTTATATGATAGAAGTCGATGCGGGGCATCCATTTTATGCTGGAACTCGATGCCAGGCATCGAGTTGCTCCACAAACTTTATGTTTTTAGAAGATTCAACAACAGGTAACACACAGAGAATGAAAACAATGACTTATCAGCCAAGATTCGATGCCAGGCATCGAATTGCTCAGAAAACTTGAACTTTTGAATTCATCACACAGTAGGCAAGCATGGAGATGATGGAGAGAGACTCATACACATAACTTTACTCAGTTCTTTCTCATAACTATAAAAAACTCAGAAGTTTTACAGTTGCTTTCTCACTCAGAGAAGCCCGACTATACTCAGTCGTATAAAATGAACTCCTACTCTCTTCTTCTCTCACTCTTCCACATCGCGTCAGTTGATACAAACTAACTTATATAGTTTTTCTCTATCTCGTGACTTTTAAAAAACTTCTAGAACTAAAGTGAACTAACTTTACAAATATGATACACTTGTGAATTTGTCCCTTCACATAGGCATGGTGTTTTCTTCCTAAGATTTGACCTTCAAATATATGTCCAATTAGTGAGTGTTTCTCCAACAATAGTCAATAGTGGAAGATGAGATTGGGACAAACAATTGCATCATGCAATTTGGGCCTTCTGCGTGGCTTACAAGACTGCCATTAGAACTACATCGTTTAACTTAGTGTATGGACAAAATGGAATCTTGCCAATTGATTTTTTAGTACCTACCTTGAGAGTAGCCCAACAATATGAATGGACGGGGCATGAATTGTCCAAGTAACTAGACCAAATTGAGAAGCTACACGAGACTAGGATATCAGTTGTTGCTGGAATTTATGTGGCAAAGAGAAGACAGAAAGCATATTATGATGCACACATCAAAGATAAAGGACTAAAAGAAGGATATTTAGTTCGGGTATATACTTTGAAACAACATGCCAAGAAGCTACAAAAACACGGATATGGACCTCTAATAATCAATAGGGTTTCAACTAGTGGAGCTCTTAACCTAGCTACTTTGGATGGAGATATACTTCCTAATTACATAAGTGGTTGTCGAGTAAAATGCTACATGGAGCCTTTAACGGATCAAATGTTAGCATGACTGATAGATGCACAAAATAGAAAAAGAGAGGAAGAGAGGATTAGAGAAGAGGCAAGGCAAGAAGCCCTAGAGCGTATCAAGAAACGAAAAGAGTGGATAAGGAAAAGGGATGAATGGTATTTACAAGGAGAAGAGCCTATTCCCATGGACAACTATCAAGTTCACAAGGCCAACACGAACAACCTCAGCATATCCCAACCATACTTTAATCTAGGGATTGGAATGACAGAGTACCAGATAATAGATGCCTTTATAGACTCGGGAGCAGCACTTAGTTGCATACGAAGGACAGTCATCATGCATCCTCAAACGACCGTGACACCTATTAAAGCACACATGATAGGTGTTGGAGGTCAAGTCATAGAATGTATTGGAGAAGCCATGATATTCCTCCACCTAGGAAATTCCACTATGGAACAAAGAATCTTGGTGTGTAAAGAGGAGGAATTGATAGAGAACCTAATCTTAGGACAAGACTGGATCATCTAAAATGAAGTGAGCATTCACCTAGCTCAAGGGTACATCTCAACCAAAATATGGCATAAAGAAATCTTTAGCCTATTAGAAGAAAGACCCTCTCATAGGCAGGACATCATCAAGTGTGAGAAACAAATCCTACAAGAGAAAGTAGCAAACGACTCAATAAAAAATCTACCAGAAGAATGTCCAAAGAAAGAAATAACTACCAACACCAATGCATCAGTCGTTGAGGTGAATTCATCCCACATCAACAGAATATCCAAGAGGAACGGTGAAGACAATGCTACTAGAGTCACCTACAACAAGGGAAGATCATCAACGTGGAAGTCCACTTTCTGATTATCACAACCAAGAAGTGCTAATCTACAATGGGTTTGCAAGGATCGAATGAGGGAAATAGAGAATTCTACACGGATACAAGACACTCATCTTATGGAGGCAAGGACTAACGAAGGATCCTCTTCATTACAATCGGGATTGAAGAGACTTCTGAGAGTATGGCTTCCAAAATCATTAGTAGAAGCGCATATGGATTCCAAAAAGGATCAGACAAATTGCAAGCCAAGAGATAGACAAGCAAGAAGAAATATTACACCAGCAAAGCAAGACCATAAAGACAAACAAGCCTCACCAAAGGCACCGGAGAGACACGATATCAACTACTCAAACTACAAAAAAGAAAGAGGAAAAACTGAGAGCATGACAAAACCAAGAAAAGATGAAGCCTCACACTTCACCTACAAAATGGATATGGAGACCCAAGAGACATCAAGGACCGGAACAAAAAATTCAACAGGATTCCGATTGCACACATGAAGCATCGAATGCACCTAAAGTATGCATGATAGGGCCACATTAGGAGGCCATGCATTTGGCACATGATGAAGGTAACAAAACTAGTGGTGCACATTTCCCACTTGGGAATAGATTATAGATTCTACTTCCATAGGAATGGACCTACTATGTAAATAAATAAATTCTTCGGCTACACTAATTCTTGTTTTCCTTCAGGATTACAAATGAAAAAAAAACCTGTGGTAAGAGAGCTTACTTATGTAAGCAAGGGAAATGGAGTGACACAATGAACGATATGTTACTACAACACACATCACTAAAGACATGCCTTCTATAGGAAGTTGATGCTCTTTTCATTACAAATGTAGATGGCTTCTGAGGACTCTAAAGCAACCATTCAAGAGGAGGTGCTGGAATTCCCTCTACAGAGTGTGACTAAGGCAAAAGGTCACTAGTTTAGAGAAGATCAACCTACCGGGGACTATTTCTTCCTAGTGACAATCAAAATTATGGATACTGACCATCAGTTCCCAATAATGCCCCAAGACTTCAAAGTAGTGCATGAACTTCCATCGGTGGTGGACATTATGAAGAAAGCTAGTATCCACAAATACTTTGAACTCCCTATATACAAATTGTATTTCTAGCGTTGCACACAAGTCATGAACACCTTACAACCGATGTTGCATGATCCATTGGTACTTGATGCAAGAGTCCTATATGCAGCAAGAGAGTGGGTTATCATATAATTCACCCATGACTTAATTAAAGAAGCTTTCGGATGGGAAAAGGATGGAAATACAATTTTGAAGGAGGAAAGCCGGGGAGCGAAGACTAGAACGTTCACAGATATCAATCACATTGATATAGAAGAGGAAGTGAGACTCATTCATCAGCATTTTTGCTTTCCCAACATGCACAGATATACTGCTCCACAGAAAATTATAGTGCAAATGTTGTCCCACGTACAAATAGGGAATCAAGTGAACATGAATCCATACATTCAAGAACGGCTCTTCGAGGCCAAGAAACAGTGGAATCATAAGAAGTTCCTAAATGGAAGTATTGCCTTAACCATATTGATCTATCATTCTTTGGGCATTAGATAACATCTGAAAGAGATACCGTCATCAGAAGCAATGGCCAAGTATGCAAAGATTGCTATAGTTCCAACAAAGAAGAAAGGAGTCAATATTGTATAAGAAGTGGAAACGAGCTCCAAACCAAGAATGAGAGGTACCAAAAGGATACGGGAAATGATGCAGGCAAAAGATGAAGCTCCAGCTAGAAAGAAAGCACACATACTGCCAAGGACTAGGCTTGAAGTGCATATCCATTTTTATAGGAAATGACTAAAAATTTGAATTCAAATTCAAACTTTTGGCTCCCTATAATCAAGCTCCTAAATGCTTGGAGATATTCTCTCAATCAAGTGAGTTACTTTTTCCACGAATCACTTAGGTAGGTGATTACAAAAGATTCTAAGACAATTTGACTTTTACAATGAGATAAAGTGGTAATTAACCACTAGCATATGTTCCCATGATTCTTCATATATGTAGAGTCTTCATGATATCTTCCAAGCCAAATGTGTAGGCTTGTGATTTACACCAACAGCTCCCCCTCAAGCCAAACATTTTGGCTTAAGTCTTCATCTTCAATCTTCAAGTATATCCTACACCAATCATAGATTTGAACCTACAAACTTTTGTTCCATCCAAAGCTTTAGTCAACAAATCTGCACATTGCATGTTGGTTGATACATAGGTAAGTTGAATATCCTTGCTTAGCAACTTTTCTCTCACATAATGATAATGAACTTCCATGTGTTTTGTCCTGGCATGATAGATAGGATTAGCTGCAAGGTGAAGGGAACTTGTATTATCTCCAAAGATAATTGGAGGCCTAGTATATAATCCCAATTCTGTATACAAAAGCTTAATCCAAATTGCTTCTTGAGTGGCATTAGCTAGCCCTCTATACTCTGCTTCTGTAGAAGAAAATGCAACAGTTGGTTGCTTCTTTGGAGACCATGAAATTGGTTTGTCACCTGCAAAAGAAATATATCCAGAAGTGCTTCTCCTATCATCCTTGCATCCTGCCCAATCTACATCTGAATAGACTTTTATGTCAATATCTGAAGTGAAAGGAAAATACAAACCATGGTTCTGTGTACCCTTGAGATACTTCAAGATTCTTTTGGCAGCCTCTAAGTGAGGTATCCTTGGCTTGTGGATAAATTGACTTAGCACACTTACTCCATATGCAATATCAATTCTTGTAAGAGTAGCATAGTTCAAACTACCCACCATACTCTGATAACCTGTAATGTCCTTGACTTCATCACCTTCATGGGCACTTAGCTTTTGGTTCACCTCCATTGGAGTGCTTGCTACTTTAGCATCCTGCAAGTGAAACTTCTTCAACATATCTTGTACATACTTTTTCTGAGTAATGTATATCCCTGAATTAGTGTAAACTAATTCAAGCCCTAGAAAATACTTCAATAAGCCAAGATCATTGATCTTGAACTCCTTCATCATCTAGTCTTTGATATATCTGATTCCATTGACATCATTACCTGTAATGATGATGTCATCAACATAAACATAGAGATATATTACCTCTGAATTACTTCTCTTAATGAATAGAGAAGTATCTACCTTGCTCATAACAAATCCTTGGTCTTGGAGGTATGTAGTTAGCTTGTAATTCCATGCCCTAGGTGCTTGCTTCAATCCATATAAAGCCTTCTTTAATTTGCAAACATAAGTTACCTTCTTAGGGTCCTCTTAGCTAGGAGGTTGTGACATATAAACTTCTTCTGAAATCCATCCATTCAAGAAAGCATTCTTGACATCCAATTGGTACATGTTCCAATTTTTTGATGCAGCCACACTTACCAACACTCTGATTGTTGGCATCTTGGTCACAGGAGAAAATGTCTCTTCATAGTCAATGCCTTGGGTTTGTGCAAAACCCTTGGCTACCAATCTGGCTTTGTACCTATTAATTGTTCCATCACAATTTCTTTTCAACTTATAGATCCATCTAGATCCTATTACATTCATAGAATCCTCCTTGGGTACTAACTCCCATGTGTCACTCTCCTTGAGTGCTTCAATCTCCTCATCCATAGCTTCTTTCCATTCTGATTTGGTGATAGCTTCTTCATATGAACCTGGTTCCTCATTTGACAAATCTTTGGCAAGATAAACTGAATGTTTAGTAACAAGGGATGTATCATACCCATATCTGATAGGTTTTTTGCTTTCTCTCTGAGATCTTCTGATTGATTGAGTTGAAGATTCATCTTCATTTTGCCCTTGGACTTCCATGCTTTGAATTCTTCAAGGTTGATAGTGTCTTCATTATCTGAACTTGAGTCTTCATTCTGAGTAGGTTCCTTCTTTGCAAGTTTTGGAAATTCCTCTTCCAAATCATAGGGTAGTTTGAACTTCCTGCATTCATTCTCATACCAAGAATCATTTTCATCAAAGATCACATCTCTGCATACCATAAATCCTTTGTTGGTAGGATTATAAAACCTGTAACCTTTTTGATTTAAATCATACCCAATGAAAATGCATTTTTCAGCCTTTGGGTCTAGCTTACCTCTTATCTGAGAAGGAATGTGCACATATGCTACACATCCAAATATTTTGTAGTGATCCAATGATGGTCTCTTACCATGCCATGCTTCATAGGGTGTCATACCATCAAGTGACTTAGATGGTAACCTGCTTATGAGGTAAGTGGCAGTAGAAACACTCTCTGCCCATAGATAATTAGGTAATCTCTTCTTATTAAGCATAGATCTAGCTGTCTCAACAATTAACCTATTTCTTCTCTCACCTACCCCATTCTGTTTAGGAGAATACCTTGTGGTTATCTCTCTTTTGATGTGTCCTGCAAGAAGTCTTCAAATTCATTGGAGAAGTACTCACCTCCTCCATCTGACCTTAGCCTCTTCAAATTCCTTCTTGTCTGGTTTTCAACTAATGCAAGATATTTCTTAAAACAATAAATACCTCATCCTTGTGCTTCATGAAGTATAATACAGTCCATCTGCTATAATCATCAATGAAAGACACATAGTACCTTGAACCTGAGACTGAGGGGTCTTTGCTAGGTCCCCATACATCTGTGTGTACCAGCTCTAGGTAGTCTTCATGTATATATCCTTTCCTTGAGAAGGGTAACCTATGAGACTAACCAAATTGACAAGCACCACACTTGTAAATCATATGTTGCTTGGATACATTAGGTATCCCAAGCACACATTGGTCCCTGTACATTTGCTTCAAGGTCCTTTCTCCTATATGTCCTAACCTTTTGTGCCAAATCTCGAACTTTGAAAGTGTTTGATCCTTATAACTCTATAGTGCAATATTCTTTGTGTCTTCTAGCTCAAAAGTGAAAAGTCTACCTGATTTTTCTCCTTTAGCTATCCTTTTGAATCCATGTCTTGGGTCCTCCACAAATGCTCCATATTGATTGAATCTGGCCTGCAAACCTTTCTCTACAATCTAACCAACACTCATTAAGTTCTTTGTAATTGTTAGTACATAAAGTACCCTGCTCAACAAATTCTGATTACCATCACAAGTCTTCACATTTCCAACTTTAACCACATAATGCTTTGTATCATCACCTGTTTGGACTTGGTGTTTACCTTTTGGTTCCTCAAGATTAGAGAGTAGTGCCACATTACCAGCCACATGATTTGAACACCCTAAATCAATGTAAAATAAGTGATCATCATCTGTTCCTGTCTTTGAAGTCATGTTCATGATCAGAAGAGAGTCATCCTACTCTTCTCTGTAGTTGTTGTAGTCCCTTCTAGTTTTGAATCCTCCTTGGTAGTTGCCATTGTAATTGTTGTTGTAGTTGTTGTTGTAATTGTTGTTGTGGCCTTGGTGATTGTTGAACCTTCCTCTTGATTGTGAGTATCCACCTCTTTGGTAGCCTCTTCCTCTCTGATTTTTGTAATTCCTGAAACACTCATCTGTGGTATGATTTGATAAACCACAAATGTTACATGGTGATGAATTATAGGGTCTCCCCCTACCTTTCTTACCTCCTCTGCCCCTTCGTCTTGAATATCTACCTCTCCCTGCATAGTTGGCTTGGGAGGTAGAGCCTTCATCTTCCACCTTCTTACTCTTGCCTTTATCCTTAGATTTCTTATCAGTGTATAGGGCAGAAGAGTTGTTACCTTTGGATGTATCTCCACTCTTGGTGAGCTTTGCTTCATGTGTAAATAGTTGACCCATGAGAGTTGTAAGATCTGGAGTGTGCATGTCCATGTAGAGATCCAATGCAGTGGTGAAGCTTTCCCACTTGTCATCAGCCTTGATTCCATTGATTACCTGCCTCACAATTTGTTCTTCTTCAATATCTTCTCCTATGCTTGCTAACTGATCTGCAACATCTTTGATCTTAGTCACAAATTCTGAAATAGCTTGCTTAGGTTGCTTCCTTAGTGTTGTGAATTCAATCCACAACTTATTTTTCCTAGCCCTTGTATTGGAGGAAAAATATGATGACAGAGTTTCCCAGGTTTCTTGGGATGTCTTACAATTTCTGATATGTGGCAAAAGAAAGTCAGAGATAGAGTTGAGTAAATAAGACCTTGCCAATGCATCCTTTGCACACCATGTGTTGAGCTTTTCTTGTTCTTCCTTGGTTGGCAATCCTCTTGCTTTGAATGAGGGCAATTCCTCATCTCCTGAGATGTACCCATAGAGACTCCTTCCTTGTAAGTAGGTCTTCATTCTTAGAGACCAAGATTGATAGTTGTTCCTGTCCAATTTATCAATGAATGAAGGAAAACCATCTCCCATTTTACCTTATTTGCTCTGATACCACTGTTGGGAAAGATGGATGGATGCTCCAAGAGACTGAGTAGGCACTGCTAAACCTGCTTTGTACCAACCCTCTTTTGCTTCAGAATTGATAAGTAGACCTTCTTAGCTTTCCAATAACACCAAAAAATGGCCTATGTACTTTGGAAGTGATGTGTGTAATGATTGAACCAAAACATATAACTTTGGAAATCACAAACTCAAGAAAACCTTCTATTTATGTCTTGACACCTGCTGAATGTTTTGCTCAGTGTGACCAGCACAGTAGCAAATGATAAAATTCCTTCTAGGGGTATTTAATTAGCTTAGTAATCTACCATTTGCAAGTGGAATGATGTAAATAGATCAACTATGCTTAGAGAAATCAATTTAGCAAGATTAGCTATACCCCCGACTTTTTAGGACTGTAGCAGAAATAGACCAGTGAGTACCTCGACGCCGATTTCTCTGAATTGGTTTAATAGAATGTCTTCAAATCTTGATAGCATGTATTAGGCTTCAAGATAAATCAAACAAACTTTGAATCACGGAATTTGGTGGAGTATTGACCAAGATATGCCCTTGACAATTTGGCAGACTTTTGAGTAGACTGGCAGAGAACACAGAGATGAATGATGTAAATGTATCTATAAATTAACACTTGTGTACAATCCCATTGGCATGAATAACATTGCCTCATGGTGTAGAGAGGTGTAGGCTATGGTATAGTCCTCACACACACTCAATTACAGTAGAATGAAGTTTGGGAATGAAGTGATCTCTCCGCGACTTTTTTCATATCCATTTTTATAGGAAATGACTAAAAATTTGAATTCAAATTCAAACTTTTGGCTCCCTATGATCAAGCTCCTAAATGCTTGGAGATATTCTCTCAATCAAGTGAGTTAATTTTTCCACGAATCACTTAGGTAGGTGATTAAAAAAGATTCTAAGTCAATTTGACTTTTACAATGAGATAAAGTGGTAATTAACCACTTTATTTATCAACCATACCTAGTCGATTAACACTCATGGCTATCTACTCAAGACTTATGATTTTGCCAAGTCCATATATGCAGAATTTTGAAGAGTCATTTTTTATAGGGTTTTTTGAAAAAGATTCAGAGATTTTTGCAAAAAAAATCTTCAAACCTTAATGCAAGACTAGTGGGCTACGAATTAAGTTTCTTTGCAGATCATAGACAGGCACCAGATGATGGGGTGAAGTCGACTCAATGGAAGGAATTAATGTTATGTCAAGCCAATTTGCTTAATCAGCGAGAGCAGAAAGTCATACAAACATACTCATGTCACCACAGAAAGTCTGTCGGGGACGACAGAGTTCAGAAGGAGGGACGTGTAGAAGGGGAATAGAGCAAAAAAAGAAGAAGAAGAAGATCAAAAAATAAAACAACTCAGTGAAGAACAAAAGCTCATAAAGAAAAGAACAACCATCTGCCCAAAGCCCTACAAGGGCATGCATCAGGCGACAACACCAAAGAACTAGGTATTGAGGATTGGAAATAAAGAAAGATTGTTGAGATATCAAGGTCAACATGTGATGATCCAAGATGACACGTACCAATTTTTCGTTTCTCTAACATGTATAGTGGTCACACCAGTATATATCAGGGATACTTCATTGAGCTTTATTAGATTTATCTATCGAGAGTAATGGCACATTTGTTCCTTGCCATCTCACTCATTCATGGACATTAGGTTTTTCCTTATGTACTGATCTTTATATATTGCACTTGTTGTATTCTTGTTTTTAGGTCATTCTTGTACATTCCTTTTTATGTAATAGAAGAAGATTATTCTTCCTTTCCTCAATCTGTGTGTGTGCTTCTCCTTGAGAGTGAGAGTGTGTGTGAGAGCTCTCTTCCTTATCTCCTTCCTCGTGACATGGTATCAGAGCCAGCATGGCTCTAGAGAGCTTGTGGAGAAGGCAACAGTGAAAATGTGTCATAGTAGTTCACACATATATAATTCCACCGCATACACTTGGAGTGTCTTTTTTTCTTTCACATGGACATAATCATTTCTCAATATATTTCAATAGCACAAAATTGCCAGCACATCGGAATGACATCATATGTATAACATATGATTTTCATATAACAAAACATCTCATCATGAACCAGCCCTATAGAAATTCTTAGCACATCTATTTCCATGCATCCAAGTGGTAGTCTGTACATATTCCATTCTTGCATGTGTTTATGCTCATCTAAAGACACATCACCAATTTACACACTTTATTCAAAGTATGCGCAACAATTTATGTACTACATTTGTAGCATACATGCATGTTTTTCTAATGACAACCATCTAGATATCAAATCCCAGCAATTTCAACATGTCGTATTAACCTGCACGACCATTGAATCTGTACATGAGATGTTCAACCTCAGTTCAAGATATATATGCATATCAACATTTCATATGAATGACTTTACAGATCATGGCAGTTTAGCACAAGCACTCATAAATGTTTGAAACCCAAAAAGTATTTGTCATCATAATATATATGAAACATGCATATATATATATATATATATATATATATATATATATATATATATATATATATATATATATATATATATATATATATATATATATATATATATATATATATAGAAACATGCAACATGCATTTGCCTATATCACTTCATGTTATCATATCAATGCAATTTGTTCATCGAGAAAACATACATAAAACTTTGAGCAGATTGTTCAACACTTATAGAGAGAGAGAGAGAGAGAGAGAGAGAGAGAGAGAGAAGTATAACGACTTGTTGACTTACTTTGTCTAAACAATACACAAAACCTGTAGCAAATTTACAAAAGTGCTGCCATCTCTTGGCTATAACTTCAAAACATCATCCTAAGTGCAGTTATGGGAAGGCATAGTGCTATAGGAGCCACACAAGGAGATTCATCACCAATCTATATATAGATGCATTTCCTCAATGAGTAGCCTTCATATATCTAGGCAACGATCTAGGCTATGCCCTCTCTTATGCATGACTCAAAGAAGATGACTTTCTATTACATGCTTAAGAAATATGAATAACGCTAAAGAATGTGTTCATATGCAAGATATAAGAATCTAAATACTAGTGCTTAAGAGAAGGTTCCTATGGATGAGATACTGAAGAAAATGGGAGATAAGTCAAGGAGCTTCATATGAAGAGATTCCATTGAAGCTTGCTATATTTTCAACACCCCCCCTCTAGGTTCAATGGAGGATCGAAGGAATACAGTGCGATACAAAATTTTCCTTGAGCAAGGCAATGAGTGCTCAAGATCCTTGATGTAGTATCCATGTCTTCAAGATTTGTGGTTGATGCTCCATGCTTCGTTCATAAAGAAATGACTTGGATCATATGATGATGTTCCCTTTTGATATTTGGTCCTTTTGGTCTTTTAACTCCATGAATGTTCTTCTATTGCTTTGACTATTCAATTCTTCATAAATATTCTCTTCCTTTGGTTTCTCTCTCTCACTCTCTTCTCTTGCTCTCCCCTTTTCATTTCTGGTGGCTTCCCTCTCTTTTCCATTCTTCTTTTCCTCATGTTGATCTCTGCTTGCCTCTTCCATTTGCTTTCCTTTGTACGTGGCTTCCTTGATCTTGTTTTCTTTTGCTTCTTCTTCTAAAAACTTATTACCTTGGTTTCCTTCATCTTCATGTACAAGAACGGCTATGTATCCTTCATAACTTCTTTGAGATGGTTGCACTTCCTCCTTGTCATCCTTTTCTTCTATTCCTTCTTTTGGTTTATCTTCATAAGGTGCAATCTTTTGACTCATTGGCATGTCTCCCCCTTCATCTCTAGTATTTGTAAGTTCTTCATATGGCTGATCCTCCAACCATGATAGAAAATCAGAAATGATTTTCACTTCTTCTTCAAAAGTAGTGTTTTGTCTTCCCATCACTTCTTCCTTCACAACTTGAAATATAAACCAAATAATACTCAAAGGATTTTATACCTTGGAGACTATCTTTGAGTGATAATTTGACTGAGCTTTACTAGCTCAAACTACTTTGCCATGTCCTCTTTGTATCATTGATGTAGCTTGAGAGAGCTTCACTTGCTCAAATCCTTTAACAAGTCCTCTTTGAATCCTTCATTTGCCTTGATGTGGCTTTGTGTGAGCTTCACTTGCTCAACTCCTTTAACGAGTCCTCCTTGACTCATCTCATGTCTTCAATGGTTTCTCAACTCTTCTCGTTGAGATGACTTCAAAGTTAAACACAAGTTAAATGCTCAAGACTTTAGCAAACCATTGCTGAAGCTTCCCAGTAGTGACCAATGCTCAAGCTTTAGGTGAGCTACTTGTGAGATTCTCAAATCATTAGCATAGCATAAATGACTTAGGACTAGAAGTCCTTTGTAGAACCTTTATCACTTTATCTTCAATGTTCAAGAACAATGAACTAAAGAAATGTATACCTTGAGTTTCCTTCCTCTTGAATCCAAGCAAGTTTGTAACAAGGACTCACACTCCTTGCCTCGAGCTCTGCCACAACTTGTTTTCTTTCCAAAGCTTGAATCCAAATCTTTGCTATCTTCCTTCTTTTGTCTTTTCTTTAACTCGATTGATGAGGCGATTTATGGTAGGACTTCCTTTTCCAATCCCATCCACCTTTTATGATGGCAGCCCTTTACTTTTCCTTGATAGTTTTGCTTTGCCTTGAAGCCTTCTTTTGAAGTCTTCTTCTTGTCTCAAACTTACTTTATCTCTTTTGAAGCTTCTTTGTCTTTGGCCCTTGACCTCTTCTTTTGAACTTGTTGTCTTTAGGAACCTGTATTCTTCAAACACTCTTAAAGAGGTAGTATCTCTTCCAACAATGCAATGAGTATAATATCCTTGGGGAACTTTGAGCTTCAATAGCTCGTATAGCTTCCTCGTAATCAAAATAGCTTCAACAAGCCTCTAGTAATCAAGATGCTCCCAAAACTAATGAGGGAACTTCAAAAGATTTGCAAACTTACTAGAGCACTATGGCCCCGATACCACTATTGGTATATGCAATATCGATAGCACATGCGGAAAATGATGGGCCAATAACCCAAAGAGACCAAAATTTAATATTTAATCAAACTTATGCTCTTCAATTCCCTAGCATTTCAATGCAAATCTTATACACTAGTTACAATCATTTCCACAATACATCATACATAATCCATTACCAATGCAATTCATAAGCATGAGATCATCTTCCTTGCAGCAATCTTGTATGTGGAACAAATTACCATACATATGAAACCAACACATCATGTAACCAATAGGTTTTGGTTTTCTACAGGTAGAACATGTTATTGTACTTCATGATGTATTCTCAAAAACAATGTACTCCATATAGTTGATTTATTGACTCACTTCAAATATACAAACTAAGCATCTGTTCACATACTCCCTACATATGACCAAGATCCCTAGCTTACTAACTCACTTCATATATGCAAAATAAGCATCTATTCATATACTCCCTACATATGAACAAGATCCATAGCTTACTAACTCACTTCATATATGCAAAATAAGCATTTGTTCATATATTCCCTGCATATGAACAAGATCCAAAACTCACTTCATACAAACCCACCATCCGATCATATATTTCATGTATATGACTAGATCTCAATAACTTATTTCATGTATATGATCAAGTGTCAGTAAGTCACTTCATAAAAGAACCAACTATTGGTTCTAGTATTTCATGCATATGAACAACTCCTATTACATCATAATAAAAAACAATTTGCAATCCTGCATATTATCGACATTACCTTTAGATCAAATACATTCACATAGATATCTGTCATAGTAGTTCACACATATATAATTCCATTGCATACACTTGGCATGCCTTTTTTCTTTCACATGGACATAATTGTTTCTTAATATATATTTCAATACCACAAAATTATCAGCGGATCAAAATGCCATCGTATGTATAACATATGATTTCCATATATCAAAACATTTCATCATGAACTAGCACTGTAGTAATTCTTAGCACATCTATTTTCGTGCATCCAATGTGGTAGTCTGTACATATTCCATTACTGCATGTGTTTATGCTCATGTAAAAACACATCACCAATTTACACACTTTATTCAAAGTATGCACCACAATTTATATACTACATTTGTAGCATACATTCATGTTTTTCTAGTGACAGCCATTTGAATACACTACAAGGAATACAAGTGCATAGCGACGATTAAGGTGACACAATTTCGTCGCTATAAAATTGCAAAATGCATCGCAAGAAGTGTCGAGTGCAGACCGTCGATTAAACGACGTTTTGTTTCGACATGTGGCAAGATGGGATGTGTGACGCTCGCATAGAGCATCACTAATGCGACGATTTAAAAAAGCATCGCATAAGCGATGCTTTCTTGCGTCGCATAAGTGACCCTAAAAACGTCGCTTATGCAATGCCAATTCGAGTGGTTTTTACGACGCGTTACCATTGCTTACACCATGATCTCTTGATGGAAAAAAATTAAAATGTTGGAGGCTCTTCGGTCAGCATTTTCACACATCTGATCAAAGAGCTCTCCAACGTTCGCAATTGCACTGCGCTTACGAGTTGAAACAAGTATATGCATAATTGTTGTTTTGCCTAAGCTCTATCTTATTGTCTCTCTCTGTCTCTGTTTCTCCCTTCTACATCTTTCTGTCTTTGAATTTTCTCTCTCTCTCTCTCTCTTCTCTCTCTCTCTTCTCTCTCTCTCTCTCTTTATTGAAGGTTATTCAAGAAGCTAACCAAGAAAAAAGTATGGCTAACTATTGTAAGTACAATTTACATTCTTTGTATATCACTTGAATTGTGTTATTTTCATTAGTTAGGATACTAACACTTATTGATATGCACATATAAACTTATACATGATGAAGATGCATGTTCACACATATACACATATACACATGCACATACACACACATATATACACACATATATACACACACATACATGTGCACATACACTTACACATACACACACATACACATGCATATGCCCAAACATTTCTACAACCACATAAAAAGACTTGCATGTATGCATTATTGCATATATATATATATATATATATATATATATATATATATATATATATATATATATATATATATATATATATATATATATATATATACACACACACACACACATACACACATTAACATATACTTAAATACATGTATATGCACATCCATATGCATGCACATTCACATGCATGCACATGGATGCAAAAGGAAATGTATCCACATGCACATGCATGTTTCATACATATACACATGCATATACATACATTTGTATATGTTTATACACATACCCATACATATGCACATATGTATATATACACACACATACACATATACACACATATATATGCACATACATACACACACATATACATATGCACACACACATGCACATACATACATATACACATATACATGCACATACACACATACACACGTACACTTAGACATATACATGCACATAAATATATACACACATGCACATGCACATACTCATATACACACATATACACTTACACATGCACATACATACATATACACACACATACACATGCACATGCACATACACATACATACACATATACAGTTACACATGCACATGCACATACATGCATATACACATATACATATGTACATACATTCATATACACACACATATTACACACATATACATGCACATATGCACACACACATATTACACACATATACATGCACATACGTAGACATATATGAATGAACTATGTAATTAAAGTACTAAAACACATGCTTAATAGAAACAATAATAACAATCAATAGAAAAAAACTTTTCATTACTTCATACCATGCACACAACTCAAAACATAACTGAAACGAAAAATATAATATATATATATATATATATATATATATATATATATATATATATATATATATATATATATATATATATATATATATATATATATATATATATATATATATATAGTATTTAATCCAATGTCATAATAAAAAATCCTAATCATCATCATCATGATCATCATCATCATCATCAGCATCATGATCATCCTCATCCTCATCATCATGATCACCCTATGATGATTGAGATCGTCCCTCTTGTGTCTATCTCTCCACCTCATCCATATCTACCTCTCAATAATACTCTTGTATTACATATAACAAACATAAATAAGTAAAACAATTAAAACATCCATAAAAATAGAATAATTATATAACATTTAATAATACTCACAAAGGCATCTGGATGATCTCTCATATACTTGCTCAAATGCCGATATCCAAAATGTGTAGCATACTCGATCTCATGTTTCATAGGATATCGGCCATAATCCTTTCGATGCATTGAAACAAATAAAAAAGATTAGTTTCTTGTATTCTAACTAAAATAAAAAATATACTCACAATAACACATATAGTTACAAATGTAGCTACAAAACCATGATGGCCCATTTGGCCTAGGTGCAATGTGTGGCCCAACTCAACTCTCTTCTTTGTAGAGGCCTGTTTATTTAAGAAAAAAGAAATACATAAATTAAATGTAAAAAGTTACTAAAATATATGAAAATTATAAATATAAACTATTAATTTGTATACCTTCTACTGAGGAAATGACTCCTAAAGACGTAGCTATCTACAAAAAAACAGCCACGTCTGAGGTGGTATGTTAGGTCGCCTCTTATTTTTTTCCACCATACAATATCCTCCACATATATATGTACACACACATGCATGCATATACACTCATTCATACAAAATACATGCATTTATCCCACAATAATGTGAGTGTGTATGTGTAAACATGTATATGTGAATGTTTATGTATGTAAATAATCAGATTATTAATATGAAACCAGCAATTTCAACATGTAGTATTAACCTGCACACCCATTGAATCTGCACATGAGACATTCAACCTCATGTCAACATATATATGCATATCAACATTCCATATCCATGACTTTACATATCATGGCAGTTTAACGCAAGCACTCACAAATGATTGAAACCCAAAAAAAAAAAACTTACTGCACGTTCTCTTCCCTTTAGGATTGTTCCTTTTCCCGTCATGATAATATATATAAAACGTATATATTTTCCCAAACATGCAACTTGCCTTTACCTATATCACTTCATGTAATCACATCAAAGCAATTTGTTCATTGAGAAAACATACATAAAACTTTGAGCAGATTGTTCAACAATTACAAGAGAGAGAGAAGTATAAAGAAACTTGTTTACTTACTTTGTCTAAACAATACACAACCTGTAGCAGATATGCCGTCTCTTGGCCACAACTTCAAAACATCATCCTTAGTGCATTCATGGGAAGCCATGGGATCCACAAAAGGAGACTTCTCACCAATATATATATATAGATGCATTCCATCAATCGGTGGCCTTCATATATTTAGGCAATGATCTAGGCTACGCCTTCTTTTATGCATGACTTTGGAAAATGACTTTCTCTTACATGCTTAAGAAATAAGGAGAAGTGAATAACTCTAAAAAATGTGTTCATATGCAAGAAATAGGAATCTAAATACTAGTTCGTGAGAGAAGGCTCCTATGGATGAGTTAGTGAAGAAAATGGGAGATAACTCAAGGGGCTTCATATGAAGAGATTCCATTAAAGCTTGCTATATTTTCAACATAGTGCCTCTATGGGAATCCATCAATGTAGTGGTAGGAAATAACTCCAAGTGTCCAGTTGAAGGAACTCGAACCATCTCTTTTATCACTTCCCTAGGTATTGAGAAAAAGTTATATGACGTTCTCTATGTACCTACACTTAAAAGAAATTTGTTGTCAGTTTCTGCAATAATAGATCATGGATTCACAGATCACTTCAATACGAGTGGTGCAAAAATCATAGATTCATCAGGTAATGTAGTAGGAAAAGGCATAAGACGTGATAACTTGTATGAGTTAGATGATTTAACTGCTATAGAAGATAAAGATGTTAGCAAGTTATGGCACCAACAATTTGGGCATCTTGGATTTGGAGTTTTCAAAGAGGTGCAAAGAACAAGGATGGTTGCTAAGTTTCTTGCATTTTTAGAGTTACAGGAACCTTGTGAAGCTCGCATGATGGGCAAGCAACAATGAAAGGTGTTTCCACAAGAGACTAGCAATCAAACTCAAGAGCCTATAGAGTTGATACATGCTGATCTCTGCGGTGTCGGGATGAAATCCCGCAGGGAGTGTGCACTGAGTTTTTTTCAAAAGTTCATTGTTTTTGAGTTTTTGTGTGATGTTTTGATCTAAAGAGGGTACATTTCATGCATGATTTGACTGATTTGATTGCCTGTGTGATAAGAAACCATGTTAGAGATGTGCATTAGAACCGTGCGTGTAGATAACTGACATTAGACCCATGAAAACTTTAGGTTTGACCCTTGAAACTGACTGGAAACACGAGTTTACCCCATGAAAACTGGACTTGAACCCTTGGAAACCCTTGGAGTTTAGGCCAAATTTGTAAATAAACCCATGAATTGGCGAGTTTGAGATAATTGTGATCAAAACCCTAATTTCCCCGACGAAAATCCGTAGCTTAGACCCTTGAAATCGGTGCTTCTCCTCGCCCAAACCCTTAGATTAATTAACCCTGTATATAGTGTGAAACCAAAACATTAATTTAGGAAAAATAAAAAGGACAAAATCAAAAATAGAATCAAGAGATGGGATTTTCCAAGAATAGTAAGTGAACATGCACGGTCATCTGAAATTGGAAAGTTGGTTAAGGAGGTTGGAAGTTTCTAGAGGAAAGCCCAAGGATGGGGAGGCCTATAAATAGGTGCCTAAACTCATTTGTTCCTCCCCGTGGTCTTTCTTGTGGAACTTTCCTACAGGTATGCTCCTTGACCTTACTTCTTCATTTATGTTTTACTTCCTCTTTCATACTTCCATGGGGATGCATCTCGGCATCACTCAATCATTTAGGTTACGCTTCATCCTCCTATTATCTTTGAGAATCGACCTTTCAAGAGAAAATGTATATTGATTCTAATTCATCTTCCCAGAAGTTAGCTCAGAAGTATATTCTGTATTTACGGAGTTTGTTTTATCTCGGGTGGGCTAGCTCATGAAGCAGTCTCCCAGGCCTTCGAGTAGATCTACTTGGTGATTATGGCCCATATAATTGGCACCATGGTAGTCATGAACCTGATGATTGGCATCACGCGCTCAATGATTAGCCCCGACAGGCTACAGACGGCTTTTGCGTGTGCACGTGTGCATAGAGATGGCTCTGCGCTAGAGAGAGAAGTG
The DNA here is from genome assembly GCA_020310875.1 of Ceratopteris richardii. NCBI lineage: Eukaryota > Viridiplantae > Streptophyta > Polypodiopsida > Polypodiales > Pteridaceae > Ceratopteris > Ceratopteris richardii. The sequence goes on from CM035437.1 coordinate 136,608,830, forward strand.
CAGAGGCGATGGCGACAGTGTGCTTCAGATCGCGAATGAGGAGAGAGAGAGAGAGGTACGTGGAGTCAAAGTTTTGGCGGTGGCAAAAGCTTCATAGAGAGAGCGGGAGAAGTTTGGCACCTCTTGAGTGCGTGGTCAGAGAGAATTGAGGGACGCTTTTGGCGGCGCTGCAGGCGTGGACGACGCGCGCTGGAAGAATCTGAGAAAGAGAGAGAGTATCTCTCCCCCCCTCCCATGGCGGCAGCGCGCACGCGAGAGAGAGAGAGAGAGAGAGTATCTCTCCCCCCTCCCACGGCGGCAGCGCGCACGCGAGAGAGAGAGAGAGAGAGTATCTCTCCCCCCCTCCCACGGCGGCAACGCGCACGCGAGAGAGAGAGAGAGAGAGAGAGAGAGAGAGAGAGAGAGAGAGAGAGAGAGAGAGAGAGAGAGAGAGAGAGAGAGAGAGAGAGAGAGAGAGAGAGAGAGAGAGAGAGAGAGAGTATCTCTCCCCCCTCCCACGGCGGCAGCGCGCACGAGAGAGAGAGAGAGAGAGAGAGAGAGAGAGAGAGAGAGAGAGAGAGAGAGAGAGAGAGAGAGAGAGAGAGAGAGAGAGAGAGAGAGAGAGAGAGAGAGAGAGAGAGAGAGAGAGAGAGAGAGAGAGAAAGAGAGAGAAAGAAAGAAAGAGAGAGAGAGAGAGAGAGAGAGAGAGAGAGAGAGAGAGAGAGAGAGAGAGAGAGAGAGAAGTCGACAGAGAAAAATAAATCAAAAGAAAAGCAAAGAAATAAAATAAAGAAAGAAAGAAATCAAAGGAAAATAGAAGAAGAGGAAAGAGAAAAGAGATGGAGGGTAGAGAAAGGGGGAAAAGAGATGGAGGGTAGAGAAGGAGGGAAAGAGAGACGGAGGGTTGAGAAGGAGCAAAGGCAAGCCGGGAAATAGCATAAGGAGACGCAAGGGAGTTTAAGCCTAGTTGGACTTTAGAGAAAGAAAGTAAAATCTTTGTTTTGGGTTGGATTTTTTTACATGTATGGAATCATATAAACAATGACTTGTTGCATATGGAATTTCAAGAAAAGAGGAATTAAAGTGGATAAATATAAATGAAAGTTTCATGATATTTCTCATTATACTAATCCTCAGCCCCCGTGGTCTTTCTTGTGGAACTTTCCTAGGTCTTTCTTGTGGAACTTCCCGTGGTCTTTCTTGTGGAACTTTCCTAGGTCTTTCTTGTGGAACTTTCCTACAAGTTACTGCATGATCAGAGATTATTGTGAATTTTGAAGTAAAGAGCTACAAAGTGAGGACTTGAAGAAAAGCTTGGATCGAAGAAAAGTGAAGAAAAGATTAAATCGCAAAGACCAGAAGAAAAAGATAGAGGGTGACTTCCTGCACTGTAGCGGGAGGCCTACATCATATCTTCCCGACACCGCACTGTAGCGGCGGCATTTTTTTTATTTATCTGTTCCGCACTATAGCGGATTTTTGTATCGCGGACCCGCACTGTAGCGGGCATCACTGTATCATTCAGATTTTATTGTATCATCGAGTTTGTATACACACCGACCCAGTGATTTCGAGAATCAGTGCTGTATCTGATTTGTCTCTTTCTCGATGCCTACGGTCGTGTACGCACGCACGTCTCGACACTTCCGAGGGGCAAGGGTCCCACGCATACGAGGATCGTGCACGCACCAGAGAGCACAGGTGAGGCGCTCAGCGCGCAGACGCCGCTCGTAGGATAGCGGGAACGGCGCACCAGAGAGGGGCCTGATCCAACCATGCACCGGCTTCCCGCCACGACCTCCTTCTTCCCGACACCTGAACCCGACGTGAAGCGAGGCGGTTGCCCGGTGATCCTCATCGCGTCACCTACTCCTTGAGGAAAGAGACAAGAACCTCGGCATCGAACAGAGATTTCAGGTACTAGCATTTCAAGTTATTTGAAATTTTGCATTGCTTCACATACACTGCTGAAACAGAAAGATTGTCTTGCTGCTTGAGTTTGAGCATCCACACTTTGCATTAGTTTAGTCCATACGTGTGTGAATTTTTTTTCCGCTTAGATTAGGAATTTGCTGATTTTCTAGCTTAGACAAAACGTTAGAAAACATTAGAAAATTCTCATTGAAAGAGGGGAAAATACATTGAAATCTTGGGAATCGAAGAGAGGACAGTTCGACTAGACTTTGGCCTAGGCAAATCAGAGAGCTTAGACTGACCTTTACCTCCTGGCTCGTGACTCATCAAGCCTCTTCTCTGATCTCTACTCTGAGCTTAGAGAGATAGTTGAACCACTTACATTGGACCTTGTGCTTCATTCTAGGACAGAGCGGAGAAGAGAGATGGAGGATATATTCAAGGAAATGGTAATAGAGAAACAAGGGGCCCGCGTAGTTCAAGCAGTATTGAGAGAAAAAGGGAAGTTTACAGGCTTGAACGTAACCGCGTACCTAGATGTTTTTGAGGAACAGGCACGGATTTATGGTCTACCCGAGGATGTGTTTACACATTACTTCACACGGGTAGTATCAGGATCCATTTTAGCCCCTATTACAGTGCATATTGCAAAGCCTTGGGCTGAGTTCAGAAAGGAATTGCATAAACTCTTTTATCTAGAAGACTTTTCCCAACACAGCAGAGAAGGGTTCTTGCGGTGGATAAGCTCTCTGAAGCCCACTGCATCCCTCACTCAACTTTTGAATGAGTTCTTGAGAAGATATGAACAACTTCCACAGGCCGATTTAGATGCTTTGAAACCTGACCTAGTTATATCTTTCCTTAGGATCTTAAGTCTTGAAGTCAGGACTCAGGTCGAAAGGAGGATTGAAGAGCCTGGGAAGAGATTTGGATTGACTGAAGATTGGGGTGTAGTGAGGAGAGAGGTAGAAGCGGTTGCCCAAATGAGGCAACGCCAGGCGGTGTTATACGATAGACCTGCAGTGGTAACACCACAACCGCCTAGGGAAGCTCCACTTCCGGCAATTCCGAATGTGCCTGCAACGTCAGCTTTTGCTAATGTTGCATCCTCTTTGCGATCGCCAATGGAGCTACAGGTTGAGATTCTTAGTCGACAGATAGAGAATCTTATTACGATGCAAGCGTCTATGTCAAAAGAAATGGCGAGTATTCACAATAAAGTTAATTCTATGGGATATCATGACCCCACTCCTCCTCAGGCGAGTACGAGTTATGTAGATACATTACAGAGAGGTACTATGCCCATTCCAAATTTGCAAGGCTGTGTGATGCCACAGCCTGCACCTCCAGTGCAGCCTGTTGCCCAACAGATACCTACACCACCAGTGCAAACCACATTTCAAAGAAACACTGGACCTTTTGAGAGACGAGCGACTGGTGGGTTTGGAGGGGCTAAGAGATGCGTATGGTGTGATGCACAAGAGCATTTTTCATATGCCTGTGAAGAGCTTAAGCTAGCAAAAGAGCATCAACTGGTGATAGATATTGATAAGAAGTTATGTGACTTCAGGACCCGCCTTCCTCTACCTGTGAATTGGGGAAAGGGGGGAATGAAGAAGTTTTATGAAGATTTATCTGGCAATAATGCAAGTACATCAGCTGCACGATTAGAACCTGTAGAGGAGGAAGATGAAAAAGTGCTTAGACCTCGACCCCAAAGAAATTATTTCATTGAAGCTTTAGTGAGGGCTAGGGATGCGATCATGCAGAAGACTGCCTGGAAGTCTCCTGTTGATGAGTCCTCGGTTTATTCGCACATAGCAAATGTAGAAGAAAAGAGGAAGAGAGATGAGAGTCAGGAAGAGATTGAGCCAGAAAGAAGAGTGACCAGAAAGCAAAGCCAAGAGGCCGAAGAAAAGGCTAAAGAGCCAGAAAAGAAAGTACAATTCAAAGAGCCTATTGTTTCAAAGGAAGAGGCAAAGAAGAAAGAGATAAGAGAGGGAAAGAGGCCGACTGGGCCAACTAAAATTCAAGAACTGACTAAAGAGAAAGAGAAAGAACCTGAACCGGTTCAGAAGAAAGATGAAATTCAAGAAAGTATTCAAGAGGCTGACAAAGAAAAGAAGAAGAAAAAGAAGAGAACTCCAAAGGCTGTATTAATTTCTGAGTTGGAAAGGAAAAATGATGCAAGAGAGATATTAAATGACATTTTACTGAAGAGCCAAGTGACCATGTCCTTGGAGCAGGTCTTCTCCATAGTGAAGCCTGAGTTCAAAGATAGTTTTATAAAGCTGGTTAAGAGAAAGAGGTTTCCACTACCTGAAGATGTAGAGATGGAAGAAGCAACTGAAGATATCCATGTGACAAATGAGGCAGTTGCACCGAGTGACACATCTGATGATGATGATGATGAGGTTGCCAGGGGTCATAAAAATTCTCTAGGTCCTATCATACCTGATGATGAAATGAGGAAGACAGAAAGTGAGTTTAGCAGGACCTTTTGGGCGAGAGGAACTCCAGAGATGAAGATAACGTTAGGGAGCAACGAGGAGTCATGTTTTGCTCTGGCCTTGATTGACTCAGGGTCAGAGATAAATGTGATTTCTAAGAAACTCTATGATAAGTTTAGGTGGCGGATTGATAAAGATCATGGATGGAGGATGAGGACAGCGGATAATGGTTCAGGAGCACTGCTTGGGGCATGCGCCTTTGTGCCTGTGACCATAGGTGGGATCTCTGAGGAATTTCACTTCTTTGTCCAGGACCATTATTCATATGAGGCTATCCTTGGGCAGCCCTTTATAGCTGAGGTAAGAATGGAGACTAAGGCCATGGATGATGGATCTACCTATGCACGAATCCGTTCTAGATCTGGCCTTCATTCTTTGCAAGTGATGATTGTGTGTCCAAATCACTCCAGGAATAGAAAGAATATAAGAAAGAAACCAATTAATTCACATGACCATGATGAGTGTATGCCTGTTGGAGAGTATGGAGCTTCTGCTGATCAAAATTTCTGTTAGGATCCACTGTTGAGCGAGACAACAGTGGGAGTTGGTTTGATGTCTCGCATGACTTTGTACATAGTTTTGAAAGTTTTTCTATTTATTCATCTACATTCAGGTTGCTATGCTTACATAAAGAAAATGTTTCAAATAAATTCAGAAAAGTTCATGAGAGACACTATAAGCATTTAGGAATGATGTTACTTGATGAGAAGATTGAAGATGTGATCCAGTTGGAGAGAAGTTCGACTACTCTGGAAGAGCTTGAGCAGGCATTTGAGAGAAATGAGAAATCAGAAATCATTATGCTCAACTCTATCCAAGAGTATGAGATGATTAAGGAGTTTATGAGAGAGCATGAAGTAAATGTAAATACGAAGTATAAGACTGTGGATAAGAAAGTGAAGCCTATAGCTCAGCCATTGCCAGAAGATAGTCATGAAAAGTATCTACGAGTGTCGGATGACCCTATGCTGAGACGACGAGAGCTCATAGGGCATCATTTCACTGATGAAACTATTAAAGAGATCAAGTTTGGAGAAAAACCATTCCTGAGAGAAGAAGAGAAAAAGAAATTTATTGAAGTTATTAAGAAACATGAAAAAGCATTTTCACTTTTTCCACATGAGATAGGTTGCGCGGACCCGAAACAAGTACCTCCCATGATTATCTTTACAGTGCCACATATACCATGGAATATCCGGCCTATACCAGTCCCAAAGGCTCACTTACCTGAGCTGATGAGGTTGCTAAAGGAAAAGATTTCCATGCGGATATTGGAACCCTCCTCGGCTCCATATTTGAATAGGTGGTTTACTGTGCCTAAGAAAAATGGGAAGCTTCGTTTCATTCAGGATCTGCAACCTGTGAATAAAGTCACAATTAGAAACGTAGGGACAGGACCCATAGTGGATGAGTTTGCTGAAGCATTTGCTGGGCATTCCATCTACTCTATGGGTGATCTGTATTCAGGTTATGATCAGTTTGAGTTGGCTATGGAGAGTAGAGACATTACGACCATGAGGACTCCACTGGGCCTTGTACGGATGTGTACTTTGCCGCAGGGAGCGACGAATTCTGTGGCTCACATGATGAATGCCATGAATCTGGTTTTACGAGACTTTATACCATCTGTGACTATGCCATTCATTGATGATGTTCCAATAAAGGGATGTGAGGAAAGAGTGAAAGATGTGAGTTTAGATACTTCAGGATGTAGAAAGTTTGTGAGAGATCATATTGCTGATTGTGAGAAGATCTTTGAGAGGTTTGAAGATGTGGGGCTAACACTTTCTTTAGAGAAATCGGTTTTTGGCGTTGATGAGGTCCTCATTGTAGGACATCTGTGTGGACATTATGGCCGCAAGCCATACCCGCAGAAAGTTGAGGCCATTAGCAGGATCTCTGAAGTGTGTCATAATGTCAGTGAGGTGAGAAGGTTTCTAGGAGCCTGTGTATTCTATGTGATATGGATTCCTCACTTTGCTCATGTTGCGAACCCCTTATATGATCTGCTGAGAAAGAGAAAGAAGTTTGTATGGATAGAGAAACAGTCGAGAGCTATGCGTAAACTGAAGCAGCTGCTAATTGAAGCTCCAATTCTGAAGCGTGTTGACTATTCAGGTCAGAGACCTATCATTTTGACCGTTGATACCAGTCCTATTGGCATAGGCTGGGTCATAGGTCAAGATGATGATGAAGGGCAGAGATATGCAGTGCGCTTTGGTGCTAAGATCCTACATGATACCCAAAGAAAATATCTACAGATTAAGAGAGAGTTATGGGGATTAGTGACTGCTTTAAAGAGCGATAAAGAGTATTTCATTGGGGCGAATGTGATAGTTGAGACTGACTGTCTTCCACTGATTGGCATGATTGCAAATTGTTCATCTCCGGATATTGCTATGCTTAGATGGATCTCTTATATAAAGTTTATAAATCCTGCATTTGTACACATAGCTGGGAAGTCGAACACAGTGGCTGATATGCTTTCTAGGGCAAAATTCGAGGATGAGTCTGATGATGATGATGAGGTAGAAAAGGATATACATATGATAAGATACGATCCATTGGTGTATGCATATGAGCAGTTCCGAGAGAATGAGTATGATGGCGGGTGGAGAGATATAGGGAGATATCTGAGTACTCTGAAACCTTCCCCAGGCTGGTCCACAAATAAGTATAGATCCATCAGGAAAAAGTCTTACAACTTTTTCTTGAAGGACGGGCTTATTTGGCGAGGTGAAGAGTCCACAGAGAGTATTGAGTTCGAGGAGTCTTCAGAGCAAAGTGATGAGAGAAATGCATGAGACCTTATGGGCAGGTCATAAAGGATTTTATGCTACATATGAGAAGATTAGAGAAGCCTACTGGTGGCCAGGGATTTATGTGAGTGTGAGAGACTTTGTAGAGACTTGTGCTACATGCCAAGTGCATTCATCAGTTAGGCACAGAGACCCGTTACATCCGACTTACCCTCCTTGTATCCATTACAAGTGGGTGGTCGACCTTGTAACCATGCCCAAAGGGATAGATAAGATGAGATACATTGTACTTGCCAGAGAGGACTTGACCAACCATGTGGAAGGTCGAGCTCTTCGTACGAAGACTACTTATAATGTATGCAAATTCCTTTTAGAAGAAGTGATCTCAAGATTCGGATATGTTAAGAAAGTGGTTGCGGACAGGGGAGAGTTGGATGCGAGAGAGGCAAAAGAGTTCTTTGATCGTCATGGAATTCGATTGTCTCTCACCACTGCCTATAATCCAGAGGCAAATGGGAAAATCGAGAGAGGTCACCCTTCCATCGTGAAGGCGATCTCTAAGGCTTGCAGCGATGACATCAAGCAGTGGCCTAGGTTTCTTCCATTCGCGTTATGGGCTGATAGGATGACTTACACTTGGTCCACAGATTTCATGCCTGTTGAATTGATGTATTGTCAGAAGCCAGTCTTCCCCATCCAGACTCAGATAGTGACATGGTTGACGCTCCCATGGAATGATGGTATGACGAGAGAAGAGTTATTATCATTGAGAATAAAGCAGTTAGAACAAGGAAATGAAAAGTTGAAAGAAGCAGTCCAAAAGCTAAAGGAGTCAAGGTTAAAGAACAAGATCTATTTTGACAAAGCCCATCGACTCAGACCACATAGGATTGAGGTAGATGATTGGGTGTTGGTGTACGACAGTACATTCGATACTCAATACGATGCTAGGAAGAAATTGACCAAACGATGGTTTGGGCCGCATGTGGTTACGTCTGTGTTTGAAAATGGTACGTATGCACTTCGTGAGTTAGACACTACTCCTTTAAGATCTTTGATTGCAGGAAAGAGGATAAAATTATTCAAGAAAAGAAATGAAGCGGATTATGAGATTGAGCAAGAACTTCTGGAGGACGCTGATGACACTGAGGCTGATGCTTATGAAGAATGATAGACCATGAAGATAAAGAAAAGCTGGATCAAAATGAAGAAAAATGACCAGGTGAAACGTTTCTGATTTGAGATTTGTTTTCTTTCTGATAGAGCATATGCATTGCATTGATGTGTGTGATAAAGATATGTATGAGTTTATGAAAATCATGTAGAATGAAGATAACAAAGATCTATTATGGGTTTGCACGAAGCATGAGCGACTAGGAATTATATGAGTAGGATCCCTTAGTGGACTAGAGACTTTTGGGAGTGAAAGCTTGGGAATGTGATGACATGCTTAGACCGAGTGCATGTATATACTGATTGATTTGAACACTTCGTGAGTGGGAAACTTTGGATCCTAGTATTTATTTCTTGCGAGATCTTACCTCCATATGGATCATGATTTATAAAGAAACATTCATACTCAAGCCAGCTGTATATGTGCGTGTATGTCGTTGGTGCGCTACGATGGGCTAGTAGGCGGGACCACCTTGGTCGGGTGATCAAGGCCACGAGCCGTAGCTAGTTTTGTCGTAGGCCTGACCTATCTGTTGTCATGCGCCTGTATGGGTTGGTAGGCGGGTGGAGTCACTCTCTCCGGGTGGTCAGAGCCACGAGCTGACGTCGATTTCATGCAGGGCTGATGTTGTGTATGTCGTGCGCTATGCCGGGTCGGTAGACAGGTGGAATAAACTTGGCCGGGTGGACAAGTCCATGAGTCGCACCCGATTTCGACATAGGCCGATTTGTGAAAAATAAAAGATAAAAAGAAATGCTGAGCTGAGATGAAGAGGAAAAGAAAAAGAAAAAGAAAAATGAAAAAGAAAAAGAAAAAGAAAGAAAGATCTAATGGAGAGCTGGACAAGTAGGAGATAAATAGTAGGAATCAAGGTATATTCTATAAACTGAGTTAGTAGAAACATATGTATATGCTAGTACTTAGAATGAGCAGTTGGATCTGAACCAGTTGAACGAACAAAAGATCTAGAAAGCCAACGATTTATTCATGTGATAGATTGCAGACGCAAAAACATAATATGATGTTTGAAAAGCTTGAATCTACTTAATTTTCTAAAATTCATACTAATCTTTATAAAAATTGCATGACTACATGAGATCATGATTTGAGTTTTGAAAAGAAAAAGATACAAAGTGTAAAGAGATTTTAAAAGAACCCTGATACTCTTTTGTTGGATCTTGCAGGTTGGCCCATCGGGACGATGTGCAGGTTTAGCGGGGGCGAATGTCGGGATGAAATCCCGCAGGGAGTGTGCACTGAGTTTTTTTCAAAAGTTCATTGTTTTTGAGTTTTTGTGTGATGTTTTGATCTAAAGAGGGTACATTTCATGCATGATTTGACTGATTTGATTGCCTGTGTGATAAGAAACCATGTTAGAGATGTGCATTAGAACCGTGCGTGTAAATAACTGACGTTAGACCCATGAAAACTTTAGGTTTGACCCTTGAAATTAACTGGAAACACGAGTTTACCCCATGAAAACTGGACTTGAACCCTTGGAAACCCTTGGAGTTTAGGCCAAATTTGTAAATAAACCCATGAATTGGCGAGTTTGAGATAATTGTGATCAAAACCCTAATTTCCCCGACAAAAATCTGTAGCTTAGACCCTTGAAATCGGTGTTTATCCTCGCCCAAACCCTTAGATTAATTAACCCTGTATATAGTGTGAAACCAAAACATTAATTTAGGAAAAATAAAAAGGACAAAATCAAAAATAGAATCAAGAGATGGGATTTTCCAAGAATAGTAAGTGAACATGCACGGTCATTTGAAATTGGAAAGTTGGTTAAGGAGGTTGGAAGTTTCTAGAGGAAAGCCCAAGGGTGGGGAGGCCTATAAATAGGTGCCTAAACTCATTTGTTCCTCCTCGTGGTCTTTCTTGTGGAACTTTCCTACAGGTATGCTCCTTGACCTTACTTCTTCATTTATGTTTTACTTCCTCTTTCATACTTCCATGGGAATGCATCTCGGCATCACTCAATCATTTAGGTTACGCTTCATCCTCCTATTATCTTTGAGAATTGACCTTTCAAGAGAAAATGTATATTGATTCTAATTCATCTTCCCAGAAGTTAGCTCAGAAGTATATTCTGTATTTACGGAGTTTGTTTTATCTCGGGTGGGCTAGCTCATGAAGCAGTCTCCCAGGCCTTCGAGTAGATCTACTTGGTGATTATGGCCCATATAATTGGCACCATGGTGATCATGAACCTGATGATTGGCATCACGCGCCCAATGATTAGCCCCGACAGGCTACAGACGGCTGTTGCGTGTGCACGTGTGCATAGAGATGGCTCTACGCTAGAGAGAGAAGTGCAGAGGCGATGGCGACAGTGTGCTTGAGATCGCGAATGAGGAGAGAGAGAGAGGTATGTGGAGTCAAAGTTCTGGCGGCGGCAAAAGCTTCATAGAGAGAGCGGGAGAAGTCTGGTGCCTCTTGAGTGCGTGGTTAGAGAGAATTGAGGGACGCTTTTGGCGGCGCTGCAGGCGTGGACGACGCGCGCTGGAAGAATCTCAGAAAGAGAGAGAGTATCTCTCCCCCCCTCCCACGGCGGCAGCGCGCACGCGAGAGAGAGAGAGAGAGTATCTCTCCCCCCTCCCACGACAGCAGCGCGCACGCGAGAGAGAGAGAGAGAGTATCTCTCCCCCCTCCCACGGCGGCAGCGCGCACGCGAGAGAGAGAGAGAGAGAGAGAGAGAGAAAGAGAGAGAGAGAGAGAGAGAGAGAGAGAGAGAGAGAAGTCGACAGAGAAAAATAAATCAAAAGAAAAGCAAAGAAATAAAATAAAGAAAGAAAGATATCAAAGGAAAATAGAAGAAGAGGAAAGAGAAAAGAGATGGAGGGTAGAGAAGGAGGGAAAAGAGATGGAGGGTAGAGAAGGAGGGAAAGAGAGACGGAGGGTTGAGAAGGAGCAAAGGCAAGCCGGGAAATAGCATAAGGAGACGCAAGGGAGTTTATGCCTAGTTGGACTTTAGAGAAAGAAAGTAAAAGCTTTGTTTTGGGTTGGATTTTTTTACATGTATGGAATCATATAAACAATGAATTGTTGCATATGGAATTTCAAGAAAAGAGGAATTAAACATGTATGGAATCATATAAACAATGAATTGTTGCATATGGAATTTCAAGCTTGACTACCCAGGTGGGAAGCCACCTGAGGTAGACACTTACGACGAAGCCCTAGAGATCCCTGACAACAACCAGGAGGGGTACACTACAAGCAAAGAAGATGGCTTCACCACTAGTAATGAAGACAACATGGATAGTGAAAGTTCCATCATTGGATCGACGATCCCGGAAACGGTGCCGAGCACGGGGCCCAATTCTCCCCAGCAAGGAGCATCCCGCAAAGGAAAACAGCCTATGGAGCTACCATGGAAAAGCCCTCACAAGAACCGATTTCTAAGTCGGGATCAGATCCCAGCGAAAAAGAAAGATGAAGCCAAGAGAAGAAAGGACAAGGCTCCCTCCCGCAAAGAGGGATCAACACAAAAATGATTGTTATCTCGCTAAATGCTAGAGGGCTAACCGACCCCTCAAGAGCGACCATCATTGGTCAATGGCTCCGCGACATTAGCTTAAACCCAGACATTATATGTATTCAAGAGATTAAAATTGACGGAGAAGACCTCCAGAAACGGCTCAGACAGGTCTCCTTGGCCCATGTGTGGATCCCAACGAAGCACCAGCGGGGGTCCGGAGGAACGGTTATCGGGGTTAAGCAACGCTGGATCGAAAAGCTTGAGAACTCCATTGAAGATGTAAGCCACCGTTGGATTGCGGTTTCTTTTGGTGCTCCTCTTTGTGTTACTATGGTTTCTTTGTACGCCCCTAACGGGGATTTGGAGAGACTGAACACTTGGGCTTCATTAGACTCGCTCCCCCACAACGTGCTTATATGCGGAGACTTCAACATGGTGGAGGACCCTACGGACAGATGGATGGGCAAGGGTAGGGTCATCGACAGTCGGGAGAAAGAAACGTGGGACATGACCAAACTCCACTTGGATCTGGTTGAATTCAAAGACTCGAATGGCTTTTCTTGGTCGAATCTCCAAGCGGGTGAGGATCTGAGGAAGGCTAGGCTCGATAGATGCTACATCTCTCAGAGCTTTACTCATCAGTGGGGCCACCCTACCATCACACAACGCACTGACCTCACCATCTCTGATCACTACCCGATAATTATCACTTTTCAACCTCCCAACAAGATCCGCAAGGCGCCGTGGTTCCATGCCAACGCTTCCACCTTCTCTCTCCCCTCCGTCCATCAAGAGATTGCCGATGCGTGGACGGTGGTGTTCGCCTCTGGCTTGGCCCCAGCCAAGTGCTGGAGAAGTGCGGTCGACAGGTCTCGTAAGATCATGATCAGAACTAAGAAGATGCTCGAGACTGTGCGGCGGGCTCGTAGGGAAGCTCTTTACCACAGACTCTGGCGGCTCGAGGAGGAAGTGAACAAAGGAAAACACCAAGCACAGAAAGGTCTCCGAAAAATCAGAGCAGTGCTGAGATACGAGGAAGAAATACAAAGGAAAAACTTGCAAATCTTCTTCAAGGAGTGGTGGGCCGGCAAAGCCGACAAACCCACCAAAGAGATGTGCCGTATCCTTAAAAGGAAACACAACAGAGAGGCGATCCCGCTACTGCTTGACCCACATGGCAATGTATGCAATTCGGAAGAAGATAACCTTGGCATCATCGAAGGGCACTTCACGAGACTCCTGGGAACCTCGAACCCCCTCTCCCCCCATAGAAGGGACTGCATGGCTGCCATTTCTAGGGTTTCCCCCCGGAGAATACCACCCAACCTCCTCTCCCTGCTTCATGCCCCTATCTCTGAATCAGAAATCATTGAGGTCATTGATGCCCTCCCCCTCGGTAAAAGCCCGGGACCCGACGGACTCACTAACGAGTTCTTTAAGTCCTTCAAGCTGGTGGTTGCCACCCCCCTTCGGATGGTTTGGCAAGAAGCGCTAAAGTTTGGTGCTCTTCCTTCTTGTCTAAATAATGGAATTATCAAGCTGGTACACAAGAAGGGGGAAAAGAACAGAATCGAGAACTGGCGACCTATTACGATGCTCCAAACAGGATACAAGATCATCGCCAAAGTCATTGCCAACAGACTCTCGTGCCACCTGAGATCTTGGCTTAGTGAGGACCAAAAAGGCTTCATCAAAGGCAGGTCTATCTTGGAAAACATTATGGATATTTGGGAAGGTATTCAATTTGCAAATGAGTCCAAACAAGATGTGGTTTTCCTCAAGATCGACTTTGACAAAGCCTACGACAGACTTGAATGGGACTATATTCTGTAGTCGCTCCAAGACCTCGGATGTAGTCAGAAATTCACCAAGATGATCGCAACCCTTCTCGGAAACGCAACGACCCAAATTAACGTTAACAGCAAGCTCTCGAAGGCGATCCATCTTAAAAGGTCTATTAGGCAAGGGTGCCCTCTGGCCCCCCTGCTTTTTGCCATTGCCACTGAGGGACTGAGCAGACTCGTGGCACATCAAGTGGAGGCTGGCAATATCAAAGGCCTCCGGCTGCCTCACGACCACAGTCAAATCATCATGAGACTTTTTGCCGATGACATGAACGCGTTCGTTCACAATGATAATACCAGCCTGGAGACTTTCTGGACGTGTCTTGCTACCTTTTGTGATGCCTCTGGATCCAAAATCAACCACTCTAAGACCGCCTTTAGGGCTATTACGGGACATCACCCTGGCCTTCTCATTGATCAAGGCTGTCAAATCATCTCGCAGGGCCAAATCTTCCGGCTTCTTGGAATCCCCTTGGGGTTTGGCGTCTCAATGGAGCAGCGATGGAGTTGGGTGCTGGCCAAACTCGAAAACAAGCTCAACTACTGGAGAGGCATGCAAATTAATCTTGCTGGACGTGCTATGGTTATCAACACGTTCCTCCTCTCCTCTACCATCTATTTCCTTTCTTGTTGGAGACCAAATGAGCAAGGCCTGTCCAAACTGAATAGTGTTTGCAGAAATTTTCTTTGGACGGGCGATCATAACAGAAGGGGGGTGCCTAAAATCAAATGGGCCATCTGCACTACGCCTAGAGATAGCGGGGGGCTTGGTATCCTAGACATTGGGTGTATGGCTAACAAACTGGCGGCCAAATGGATGATTAAGGCCTGGTGCAATAGGGAGGCCTCTTGGGCCAAGCTGATCTTCAGAAACAAGAATGAGTTAGCCCTCATGGGGATCCCGAACTGGAAGAATCATGACATCATGACCCTGCTCTTCTCCCCGATCCCCGTCTTCCCGAAAGGCTCCAATCTCGTGTGCTCCCTTTGGAAGGGCTGGAACAAAGCCAAAAGCTTCACAAGAATCAGCGAGGACTGGAAGTGGGCGGCCGGAATCAGACAAAACGACTCTATCTGGTTTCCGATTCATGGCATCCGGAGTGTGGAGTCGTGGAACATTCAAAACGCCAAGAAGCTATGGAACAAAGGATTCAAAAAATGGAAACACCTCTGGAAACAGCACACCAACAGCTGGATTAACTTCGAGGATATTGACCCGCGCATCAACATCTCCTACGAAGAATGGAACACTTTGCAAAGCAGATGCCTCGCATGGGATCGTCACAAGACTCGCCTTCTCATGGGGCACGACACACCGAACCCGCTTGGTCTCAAATGGCACAATGGAAATAGCCTACTCAAAATCCCGAACATCACAGATACGGCTAACCTCCAGACCAGCCTCAACAAGAAGTGGTGCTTGTCTTGGACGCGGCTTCGATGGGACATGAAATTCATGGGCATCTGGCACCCCCTTATAGAGATTAAGAAGTCTGTTCTTTTATGGCAAATTCTTCATCGAGGAATTTGGACAAACCATAAGGCTAGCAAACTTTGTGGGATCCCTCCTTGGTGCAAACGCTGCCACCGTGCTATCGAAGATGTCCCACACATCTTCCTCACCTGCCCCAACTCCTACAGAATCTGGCAGACGGTCGAGATGAAACTCAGACTGCAAAAACAGCTTTGCTGGAAGCAAATCCTTCTGGGAGAAGCGATCGGCTGCTCTGCGTCACTCTGGAACGCCATCAGAGGGGAAGTCCTGTGGAAAATTTGGCGGGAGAGGTGTGCCCTCAACTTCGGCGACCCCCCCAGGGAGTGGCCGATTGAGAAATCACTATTCCTCCTCGGCAAAAGGATCGTTAACAGTAAGAAATCCCCCCCCTTCAGGCACAATCAAGTCCTCCTCTTGGTCAACAACAAGCTCAAACCCAAATGGGTCCCGCATGAGGGCGATGAGAGGGTGATTAACCTTCTCTGTAACGCGACCTAGGTTTCATTCTAGCTTCCCCTGCTTTGTGGGATCTGGGGGGTCCCGTGGGCACTAGTCCCCTTCATTTGTATCTTTGCTTCTTAATTTAATTCAAGTCCGGGAGAGTAGGCTATTGCCGAACTTCCTTTTATCTAAAAAAAAAAAGAGGAATTAAAGTGGATAAATATAAATGAAAGTTTCATGATATTTCTCATTATACTAATCCTCAGCCCCCGTGGTCTTTCTTGTGGAACTTTCCTACAGGTTACTGCGTGATCAGAGATTATTGTGAATTTTGAAGTAAAGAGCTACAAAGTGAGGACTTGAAGAAAAGCTTGGATCGAAGAAAAGTGAAGAAAAGATTAAATCGCAAAGACCAGAAGAAAAAGATAGAGGGTGAATTCCTGCACTGTAGCGGGAGGCCTACATCATATCTTCCCGACACCGCACTGTAGCGGCGGCATTTATTTTTATTTATCTGTTCCGCACTGTAGCGGATTTTTGTATCACGGACCCGCACTGTAGTGGGCATCACTGTATCATTCAGATTTTATTGTATCATCGAGTTTGTATACACACCGACCCAGTGATTTCGAGAATCAGTGCTGTATCTGATTTGTCTCTTTCTCGACGCCTACGGTCGAGTACGCACGCACGTCTCGACACTTCCGAGGGGCAAGGGTCCCACGCGTACGAGGATCGCGCACGCTCCAGAGAGCACAGGTGAGGCGCCCAACGCGCAGAGGCCGCTCGTAGGATAGCGGGAACGGCGCACCAGAGAGGGGCCTGATCCAACCCCATGCACCGGCTTCCCGCCACGACCTCCTTCTTCCCGACAGCGTTAAGATGTCGACACCTGCTTTAGGAGGATCTTTCTACTTTTTTATATTAGTCAAGAATTATAGTAGAAAGATGTGGGTTTATTTCATTCGAGAGAAAGCTCATGCTTTTGAAAAATTTAAAATGTGGCATAAGTATGTGGAAAATGAATCAAGCAAGAAATTAAAAAAATTCAAAATAGATAGAGGAGGTGAATGCTTGTCAACAATATTCAATAACTACTGTAAGAAGCATGTGCGAAAAGGAAACTTATCACAACTCATAAACCTCAATAAAATGGCATTGTTGAGCATAGGAATAGGACAATAATTGAAATGGCTCGCTGTATGTTAAAGGCTCAAGACATGAAAGATTCATTTTGGGTAGAAGCAGTCAATATTGCAGTCTACATCCTCAATCAAAGCTACATGGAAGCACTAAAGGGGATGACTCCTCAAGAAGCATATTCTAGTAAAAAGCCTTTAATTTTGCATTTTAGAGTTTTTGGTTGTTTCTATTATGCACATTTTTCTAATTCAACAAGATCAAAGTTGGATTCCAAAAGCAAAGACTGTGTCTTCCTAGGATATAGTGAAGAGTCTAAATCTAAAGCATATAGGTTGTGGGATCTTGAGGCAAAGAAGATTTTTGTCAGTCGAGATGTGGTCTTTGATGATGCAACCACACTTAGTAGAAGTTAAAGATAAATCTACTATCTCATCAAACAGAGAAATATCTCAACTTGTGCCTATCAAAAGACATGTTAAAGATGAGGAGGAAGAAACATCTAATGGTGAAATTTCCTGAGTAAAAACCCAACCAATTGTAGCTATAAAACATAAGCCACTACCAAAGTGGGAACAAAAACTCTTTGATGATCATAATCCACACTTAGATGTACTAGAATCATCCTCCCATGGATTACATAGATCAAAGAGAATAGAGAAGCAAAGAAGAGTCTCAGAACACATTGTTAACATGGATCTAATGGCAGATATCATGGGCTCGATAAAGGAACCTACCACCATTGAAGAAGACCTTGATGATCAAGGTTGGAGAGTAGCCATGTAGTCTGAGTATGATAGTATACTAAAAAATGATACATGGGATCTATTCTACTTACCACTAAAGAAGAAGGTAATAGGTACTAAATGAATTTGGAAAGCTAAGTATAAAGTAGATGGCACATTAGAAAAGTACAAAGCAAGATTATTTTCATACGCTTTTCCAAAAACTGAAGGTTTTGATGTTCAAGAAACCTCTGCACCAATAGCATGCATGAAAACTATTTGGATGGTACTTGTAGTAGCTGCACAAAAAGCCTGGCCTATTTTTGAGATGGATGTCAAATCTGCATTTTTGAATGTTCACCTCAAGGAGGAGGTATATGTATCTCAACCACTAGGTTTTGAGGTGCCCAATTCAGAAAAATAAAGTTTGCAGGTTGAAGAAAGCTTTGTATCAACTTAAGTAAGCACCATTGGCTTGGTACCAATGGATATATATTTTTTTCAGAAATATGGGTTTTGAAAGAAGTACTTTTGATGATAACTTGTACGTAATTAAAAGGGATAGCAAGCTAGTTGTTGTCGTTGTATATGTAGATCATCTGATTATTACAGGAGACCATCAAGAACTCATTGATCAAATTTGGATCAGCTTGGGACTGAGTTTCAAGTGACATACTTAGGTCTACTCCAATTTTTTATGAGAATTGAAGTATGGCAAAGAAAGGAAAGGCATTTTCATCTCACAACAAAATTATGCCAAAGAAATTCTTAAGGCATTTGGAATGTTGGACTGCAAACCAACTAGCACACCTACGGAGGTAAATCATAAGCTATCTATGAATGATAACATGCTTGATGTAGATGCTAAGAAGTATAGGAAGCTCATTGGAGGTCTTATTTTTTTGGTGCAAAACTAGACCATGAATTTTCTATGCTACTGGAGTAGCAAGTTTTCCAACAAACCTAAAGAGAGTCATTGGAATGTTGGAATGTGAATTCTAAGGTACATTGTAGGAATCTATGATTTCAGTATTCTTTATACCACGGATCATGCACATCAAGGATATTGTGGTTCATATTGGATTAGAGATTGTGATTCTAGAAAATTAGTTTCTGGATATTTTTTCTCACTTGGTTCAGGAATATTTTCTTGGGTAAGTAGGAAACAACCAACTCGCGCACTCTCCTCCACTAAAGCAGAGTAGAAAGCAACTTGTTTTTCTTCTTGTGAGGCAGATATTAGATGCTTCCACCAAGCATATAGAAGTATAGTACCATTATGTTTGTGAGCTAATTGAAGATGAAATTGTGGAGCTAGATTATTGCCCAACAAAGGAAAATTGTGCTAACATATTCACTAAAGCACTTTGAAGAGAGTAGATCAACAGACATCTTCAACAAATGGGCATACGAGTGGTACCTACTTGATTTATCATTTGGTGAACATTGAGGGGGGTGTTAGTATATGATCAATGTCTACCCCTCATGATTGTATGTACTAATGCACATTTTGTAAGGCCCCCATTATGAGGAGAAGCAAGTGTGCATTACACAATTGATGTGAATCCCAACTTGCATGTTCAATGAAGGTCATATTGGACCATGAGTCCCAACTTGCTTGCCCCCTAGTGGGGGTCCGGGGGCGGTGCCCTCGGTGCGACAATAAAAAGAATATTTAATGGAATATTCCCTCTTGAAATGAGAGATCATTTATATTTGTTAGGTTAGTTTAACCGACCTAAGTTGTGTATGGCAGGTACGTGGGCAGTGGCTGCCCATGCTCTATCGCCCATGTATAGCCATCCGTTGAAGGCCACCCATTATCCTATATATACATGACTTCTACATCACCTGAGACATTGGTTCTAGCCAACATACCTCTACCTTGTAACTCCATATCTAGAGTTGTCTGCATCACCATTAAAGCTCTACCTTGAGAGCACATGGGTGGATAACACCATCATCTTTGTACTTCCTATTAGTAGGAAATTGTTGAGATTATTCTATATCGGTTATCTTCTGTGTACTGCTCTTGTGCTACATTGCGTAACTATTATCTTTTAAGAACATGTGCTGACCTTTGGATCCAGCAGACACATCTATGCAAAGGATAGTACGGAAACAAAATCTCACAAAAGTACTGAGATAATAGAAAGAGACAAGAGACTAGACACTAGATTGGGTAAAATCTCCCCCCACATAATCTGATCGAGGAGTCTATCATAACATGTGTATTTATAGGTATTTCTCATTATGTTCTAAATAGAAGATACATGAGGGTGGCACTTTGAAAAGCGTGCTTTTTTACAAAAAGCTACTTTATTTACAAAATCCTAATCTATTATTTTTACAAAAATGTCACTTTCCAAAGAGATCTATTATTTTTATAGAAAATAACCAAAATACTATCTTCTAAATATTCTTCTAAATATCTCCAAAAATATTGAATAATTCCCCATGTGTTCACACCCTCATGAGTTTTCACCTGCAAAATCAAAACACAAATCACATTAAAACCCTCAAAACATTAAAATCCATATAACATTACATTATTCGATAAAGTATAACATGACTCCTAGTTGACAATCAATTGACCTTAGTTGATAAAAGTAAAATAGACATGGATGGCCATTCACATATCCCATCAATGAACAAGCATAATCATGTCCCATGTAAAACCACATTGATGGAGTTCGAGAACTTGAAATTAATGTGATTGTGGATGATATGCAGAGCTAGAGTGTATTTTGCAACCTAAATTTCTGAAATAATCTAGCCAAAAAGTGACTTCAAAATTGAACATCTCAATCTAAAAGAATAAGTTTTTGGAAAATAATGATGCAAAAAAATAAATTTGATAGAGAAATTATCATGATGAGGAAAAATATATTTAATAAATAACTTACCAAACTCCTCTCTATATGGGTAGGGTACGTAACCTCTTACTAAACATCTAGAAATAATGCTAGCAATATTTGAATTAAAATAGAAAAGAAAGGCTTTTTTGTTAGAAATATATAAAAGCAATAATTAAATAAATAAATGAGAGTGCTAGATAAAAAATAAATGAATAAATAAAATAAATGAGATTGTCTGATAAATAAATAAATCAATCAATTAATAATAAAAGAAAGAGGGTATTAAATTAAAAAGAGAGTGTTAAATAAATGAATAAATTAATTAATTAATAAATAAGGTGAAGTGTGTGTTAAGACTTATGTTTAATATCCATGAAGAGGAATGGGATATCAATACAAGAAAATAGCCTAGTGGATAAGGCGTATCTCTTGGAAGTATGAGGTTGTGAGTTCAAATCCCCTACAAGCTAAATAAGAAACTATGTAGGCTAACTAGAGAAATAACTAAGCTAACTAGGGAAATAACTAAGCACTTATTGCCAATCCTAAGTTAAAATTGGTTTTTGCATAGCCAACAATTGTCAATAAAATGAATCAGAACCAAAGTGAACCACGAGAACCATGAGTGCTAAAGAAGCCAAAGTTATGCCATATTTCTATGCCTTAGTTGAGCCTTGAAGTAAGGCAAATGATAACCAAATGATAAACGAACTTGATAAACAAATTTGATAACCAAACCAAAATCGAACAATGAACATTGAGCATAGTGAGCATAGGGGTACATGTAGTACAATGAGCACAGTGAGCATAGGGGGAATAGGGAGTATAATGAGCATAGGGAGCATTGGGAGCACACGGGGTACAATGTGATAGTGAGCACAGGTGGTACAGTGTGACAGTGAGCACAGGGGGTATAGTGTCACAATGAGCACAATGCATAGTACCAAATGCAAAAAAAAAAAAAGCTAATTGACAAACCAAAAAAAATGAACTTGATAAACAAAAACCTAGATTGGATAGTTGAGACAGTTGCCAATTAATGAGCGAAGCCACGAATCACAGTCGGACATCGAGAAAGCACCTTCACAGACGGGCCTTGGCTCTAATACCATTGTTGACCTTTGGATCCTGCACAGGCATGTACATAGAGGATAGTACAAAACAAAATCTCACAAAAGTACTCAAAAAATAGAAACAGACAAGAGACTAGACACTAGATTGGGTACAATCTCTCCCCACACACTCTGATGGAGGAGTCTATCATAGCATGTGTATTTATAGGTATTTCTCATTATGTCTTGAATAGAAGATACATGAGGGTGGTGCTTCCAAAAGCATGTTTTTTACAAAAAGCTTCTTTATTTACAAAATCATAATCTACTATTTTTACAAAACAGTTTCTTTCTAAAGTGATCTATTATTAAAAAAACAACCAAAATATTATCTTCTAAATATCTCCAAAAATATTTGAATACGTCCATGTGCATTCACACCCTCATGAGTCTTCACCTACTAAATCAAAACACAAATCACATTGAATAAAATCCATATCACATTCCATTATTCCATAAAGTATAACAACATGCACCTTCTAATGCTTAGTGCTCCCCCCTTCATAGCAATTGGCTAAATTCCTCTTAGATGATAGTGGCTTATAGGATTAAGTATCTATTATGTAGAAGAACACACTTTATCAACAAGCCATGCTCTTATTACAGGCTTAGCAATAACAGGATGTCACCTTGACTTTTAAGGAATGTACAAAGAATGACCCAAGGATCTTGATTGATTTGTTTCTCATTAAATGACACAAGAATTCATACACATAAAATATTAGAAACTTATATCTTTCCAATGAGACCTTATTCATAAGTATTGGATTTCTACGGAGTGAGAACCAAACTCTACAAGTCTACTAACTTTGAAGAAGATAATGTAGAGAAAATAAGCAACAAGTAACATGAAGATAAAAGTGAATGTATATTGATCTAACATATTCTACATGTTTTCTAGAGTCTTTAAATAGGGTCCTTGTGGATTCCATGACCTATTTAAAGCCAATTTGAGTTCATAATACCTCACGAGGTACATTTTTGTGACTAAGATCTGTTCTCCTATAGTCTAGGAAATACAGAATCAATTTCAAAATGATTTAGGGAGTTGGTTTGATACCAATTTCATAACTCATGGACTTTTAAAAATTCTAACTTCATCATTTTATGGAAATAATAATTTAATAGCCATAATTTAATTTAATATCATAACACTATGATTCACCAAGTAATAACTTGATCTAGAAAAAAAGTTCATTCAAGCATGGTGCAAGCTTGATTTTTCTAACATACACTACCATATACATTGCAACAAAATGGAGTTGCTGAAAGAAAGAGTAGTTCTCTTAGGGTAATGGGGAGGTTTAAAATTCTAGATTGAGGCTATTATGTGTGCAACATATGTACTCAACATGTGTCTCACCAAAGCACTACAACTGATCACTCCATACGAGTTTTGGCATGGTCACAAACCATCTGTTGCTCATCTACATGTCTTTGGTTGTCTTGCATATACGTAAGTTCCTAAACAATAATGGAGGAAATTGGGTGATATAGTAGTGAAATGTTTTTTTTTTTTAATAAAGTTCTAACGGCAAAGGCTATCTTCTTTTTCATCCATACATTAAAGACATTTAGGTTAGCCATGATGTTGTTTTTGTGAATGATGCAATTTATCCAGTACTTTCATGTACCAAGGAGACAAAAGTTTTCTCAAAGGATGTGTATGACCTTTTCTACCTCTGTTCACAGGTGGATAGTCAAGTGATGGTCCAAATGAGGCAATCTCAGCCTTTACAATTCCAAATGATGATGTAGATCATTCCATTTCTAATCTAGATTTACATGATGCACTTGTTGATGAGAGGATAAACATAGAAGAGGCTAAAACTATGATTAACTGGTTGGTGCACACTTTTAGCGATATAAAATTAGATACACCTTTGTCATATTAAACCCCGTCAAGATCTCATAGTGCTTCTTTCCACCATATTGTTATGCAATGGCTGCCTCTGGTCATTATGACACTTAGAATGTATTTTTTTTATGAAGCCAAAATTTAAAAAATTAGATGGCTGCTATGCAAATAGAATATGATGCTATTATGAAGAATGATACGACACTATTTGAAGCATAAGCTTGATGGAACAATTGACATGTATAATGCTAGTCCTATTGCCAAACGTTATGCTCAAGAGAGAGTCATTCATTTTGGTGAGATCTTTGCTCCTACATGCCGAATGACCATTGTTCATATTATGCTTATAACCCTAATGGGTCATTTATCTTTGTACATTCACTTGGTAATACATTCTATATTGTACTTGGTAATACATACTCCAAGCTTCTTCTTCTTCCTCGTGCAATTTATGTGCTTCCACAAGCCTTGAACTCTAACACAAAGACCCAACGATTCCCCAAGGGGTTGATTTTGATATTTCACCACTCAATGATGAAGGGCATCCAAGAGAAGCCCACAAAAGTTGAGCCCTTGTCCTAACCATGAGAGGCAAATGACCCAACCATTTCAACTACCACACAAGTTTTAGTATGCCCTTCTTTTGGGATATCACGCAAAGTCATTAAAGAGATGAGATTTTAACCCTTCACTCAAAAGTGACACTTTTTATGCATCTTATACTAAAATTATATCACTAATGTACAGAAGTCATATAAAAACAATTCGATTTAAGTTACATGTAATTAGCGAAATAGCAAACATCATACAATATACATAAGAATAAATAGTGATGTACTTAGAGTGACAAATAGATCTTTAACTACAGTAATTTACTAGTAAATGAGTGTTGGTTATTACCATTCAACATCTAGTATAGTATATCCTGAATGAAAAAGCTTTGAGAAACATAAAGTGTTATAACCATAAAACCGTGAAGAACAATGTGCTAAACTTTCATTATCAGTAGACCGAGAACAAAAAAAGATTATGAAAAAAACAAGTTCAGAAAAAGGATAGGATTATCATAATTCTTATTCCAGATAGAATATGCCATACACACCTAAGGCA
This sequence comes from Ceratopteris richardii, assembly GCA_020310875.1. Classification (NCBI taxonomy): domain Eukaryota; kingdom Viridiplantae; phylum Streptophyta; class Polypodiopsida; order Polypodiales; family Pteridaceae; genus Ceratopteris; species Ceratopteris richardii. The sequence continues at coordinate 136,633,233 of CM035437.1, forward strand.
ATGAAGTCGCTGACATATTTGCCGACGCACAATGTGTTGAGAGCGTTGACTTCATTACTCTCAGCAGCATCAGAAGGACGTAAATCTTCTATTTATGCATGTCCTGAATTGGGTCACTAACTCCGCATATGGATGAAGCAATACAGTCCCTGCCATATGTGCCGACGCATAATGTGTTGAGAGCGTTGACTTCATTACTCTAAGCAGCATCAAAGAACGTAAACCTTGGACTTACACATGTCCTGAATTGGTCACTTACTCCGCCTATGGATGAGGCAAATGCAGTCCCTACCATATTCGTCAACGCATAATGTGTTGAGAACGTTGACTTAATTACACTCAGCAGAATCAGAAGAACGTAAACCTTCGACTTACACATGTCTTGAATTGAGTCACCAACTCCGTCCACGGAGGAGGCAATGCAGTCCCTGCCATATTTGTCAACGCATAATGTGTTGAGAGTGTTGACTTAATTACACTCAGCAGAATCAGAAGAACGTAAACCTTCGACTTACACATGTCCTGAATTAGGTCACCTACTCCGTCTATGGATGAGGCAATGCAGCCCCTGCCATATTTGTCGATGCATAATGTGTTGAGAGCGTTGACTTAATTACACTCATCAGTATCCGAAGAACGTAAACCTTCGAGTTATACATGTCCTGAATTGAGTCACCAATGGCATATATTCAGAGATGCCTTCAGATTAGCTTTGCGCACAAGAATTTGTGCAACACGAGAGATGCGGCGAAGCAATATATTCCAAAAAATCATAGCTGAATATGAATATCTCTTAGACATGCGGAGGTACATAAAATAGACATTTTGTAAGAGATCAAGATAAGAATTAGGCACGGGAGAAAAAAGATGCCTTCGGTTCACGAACTGATTACTTCAAAAAAAGAAAATATGTGCAAATATCTATCTATTTATCTTTCTATCTATCTATTAATCTATCTATCTCTCTATCTATCTATCTATCTACATATTTATCTATCTATATATTTATCTATCTATCTATAGCACTAAAGCAGTAAAACCTGTAACTATACTGGTGATTGAGCTGAGCCAATACTTAAAATTCTATGTCAACGCAGTTTTCAGTATGCCCTTCTTTTTCTTAAAAGGACGTTGGATCATTGAGATCTACTCTTTTCATTATGAATTAATTTGGAATGCATCAATGCCATCCCCAAATCCCACAAAGAATGGGTTAAACACTAGCAACTACTAGGACTTAGAGCCGAAGGCGCACTAAAGTAGACATTGAGAACGGATGACCCTCGATCTAGATGAGATAATTGATTTGAAAAACTTGGGTGAACCATAGATCAAACGATGCCCCAGAGGGGTTATATGGAATTGTCACGTCTTTTGGGATACCTCATCCATTTTCTGTTGCTTTGGTATGCACTCCGAATCAAGGTTTAGGGAGAATTGATAGTTGGCAGTTTGTGGATTCCTTACCCTCACACATCATCCTTTGCAATGATTTTATCATGGTGGAAGTTTCTCTCTGATAGCTGGAAGCAAAGAGGCTGAGTTATTGAAGGGTTGGGAAAAAGCTGTTGGGATCAGGTGAAACTTCTTCATGATTTGGTTGAGCTTAAAGACTGTTCCTGAGTACCGCATCGATAACTTGGAGATCCCCTCCCTCTCCGAGAACATGGACATTGCTCTATCTTAACAGTAATTGATACTTTTAACATTTAAATCCTCTATTAAGAATCAGAAAACTCCAACGGTTCATGCCAATTCCATAGTCTTTTACCTCTGCTCAGTCAAGCATGAAATTTTGCATGCGTGATGGCATGCCTCCATAGATTATTCTTTTCTTTTTAGGAGTTGGGCTTATGCGGTCAATTAGAACCATGACATCTTACATAGAGCTCAGAACAAAATTACTATGGCTGAGTTTTGGCAGTGGGCCGGGCTCACTAAGGAGTTTATCCTTTCCTTTTGGCATCAGATTGAAGTCAATAAAGAAAAAATTAACCTTAGAAAAGGGTTCCTTAAGGTTAAAGGCATCTTAGACATGAAGAGGAGATCAGGAGGAAATATTTGTAGGTGTACTTTAAAGGTTGGTGGGTAGGCAAGGCTAACAAGTTTGCAAAAGAAATGCACAAACTATGAAAGCAGAAGCAAATCTCAAAATCTTTTCCTAGGATGATAGAAAACAATGGCGTGGAATTCTCCTTAGATGAGCAAAATTGTGAATTGATTTTCAACCATTTCAAGAAATATCTTGGGATTTCTTTGCTTTCTTGTTAGAGGTGTGGGTTCATGGCCACCATCATGAAGGCTAGATCCAAAAAATCCACAATATATTTTTTGCTTTTTGAAAACTATTGTCCATGAAATCCTTGATGCCATTGATGCCCTTCCCAAAGATAAAAGCCTTAAGGATCTGTTTCTCATCCTCATTCTCTTCCAGTGTGCTTTCTAGATTCACTAGAGCTCCTTTCATAGCCAAAATTTGCTCGTTAAAGGTGTCTACCCTCCACGTAATAATATCTTTGAGCTCCTAGATCCCAATCATTAATTGCTTCTTCTTTGCTTATAGAGACTACAATTTTCTCTCATTGTTTAGAACTCCCTTCATCCCTTTCAAGCTATAAAGAGCATACTCCCAACATTGTGGCAACATCGACTAAATAATTGGTAGAGACCTTATAGTCTTTCATCAACCATGGATAAATGTGAGGAGTACATGGGATTGAAGGCACTTTCTACTCTAGCCTATGCACTACTCCATGTATTCTTTACTTGATCATTGAATTTAGAGAATCTAGTGGATTCCTTTCACTGACAATCCATTCATTGCTTCTGCATCTGATTTTATCGTTCTTGTTCATTTCAATGTCCTTCTTCCTATTGGTCTCTCTCTCTCTCTCTCTCTCTCTCTCTCTCTCTCTTTCTTCTCTTAAGTGAGCTTCTTACGCCATTCCTCTCACAAGGAAGGACATAAGGAAGAGAGCTCACAAAGAAACTCTCACAATCAAAGATGAGCACACACAGAGATTGAGTTAAGGAATAATGATCTTCTTCTTCTTCTATTACGTAAAAGGAATATACAAGAATGACCTAAAACAATAATACAACTAGTGCAATATATAAAGAATAGTACTTAAGGAAAATACTAATGTCCATGAATGAGTGAGCTGTCGAGAAAACAAATGTGCCATGATGCTCGGTAGATAAATCTAGTAAATCTCAATGAAGTATCACTAACATATACTATCGTGATCACTATACATGTCACATGTCATCGTGGATCATCTCATGTTGAGCTTGATATCTCAACACTCCCCCTCAAGCTCAATTGCATGTCCTCTAATCCACGCATATTTCAAAACTTCTTCAACTTCTTTGCTCCAAGTGCTTTAGTAAAAATATCAACAACCTCCTCATCTATCCTCACATAAGCAAGATCAATATCACTTGCTAATACCTTCTCCTTGATGAAATGATAATGTGCCTCGATGTGCTTTGTTCTAGCATGAAAAAAAGGATTTTGTGCAAACCAAATACTACTAAGATTATCACAATAGATGGTCATTAGCTTTTACACTTTGACACCTAAATAAAAAAGTAGCATCTCTACCCATGATGCTTTCACATGCTGCCATTGAAGCACCTCTATACTTAGACTGTGTAATTGACAAAGAAATAGTGGGTTGCTTCTTGTTGTTCAATGTAATAGCTGCACTCCCGAGTGAGAATAGAAAGCCACTAGTAGATCTTCTATCTTGAATGCTACCAGCCCAATCTGCATCGGTGTATCCATGGACCTACAAATCTACACCAGTCTCTTAAAACAACGCATAAATCAAAGTAGCACTCACATAACATAGAGTGCGCCTCATAGCATGTAAATGTGGCTTCCTGGGAACCTACATAAATTAACTTTCAATTCCAATAGTGTAGCTTAGATCAAGCCTTGTAATTGTGAGATATATCAAACTTCCCACAATTTCCCTATACATAGTAGCATTTTCCAATTCTTCACCTGATGGATTATCCAACTTCAAATTCTAATCCAATGGAATAGAAATCCACTTACAATTTTTGATACCATACTTTTTTAGAATACTCAAGGCACATTGCCTTTGTGACATCCATATACATGTTTCTGTATGTATAAACTAAATGCCCAAGAAATAGCGCATCACATCAAGATATTTCATGTCGAATTCGTACATAAGGCGTTGCTTAACCTCTTTAATGCTTGTTTCATTGTCACCTCCTACAATCAAGTCATCAACATAAATAGCCACAATCATGATGCCATCACCACCCTTCCTTACATAATGATTTGCATCACACATAGAAAATTCAATGGTGGTTAAGTAGTCAAAAAGCCTTGCATGCCAAGCACGAGGTGCTTGTTTAAGTCCACATAAAGCCTTTTACAACTTGCAAACATATTCTCGGTGTTTTGAATCTTCATATCCTTGTGGGTGGTCCATGTATACTTCTTCCTGTAACTCACCATGTAGGAAATCATTCTTCACATCCATCTGATGCAAACTCCATCCTTTTGTTGTAGCTATTGCAACAAGTGTTCTAATAGTATAAATTTTAGCTATAGGGCTGAATCCTTCCTCATAATCAATGCCATATGTTTGTGCATATTTGTTTGCTACCAATCATGCTTTGTACTTGCTTATGCTACCATCAGCATTGTGTTTTACCTTGTAAACCCACTTGCAGCATATGGGTTTCTTTCCTTGTGGAAACAAAACCAATTTGCATGTATTTTTTCCATAAAGTGCAACCATCTCTTGATCCATAGATGTTTTCCAATGTGCATTTCCAATTGGATCTTTAGATCAAGAAGGTTCAACATCTTGTATTACCTTGGTCATGTAGGCACAATGATGAGTCATGTAACTATCATAATAATTGCACTAAATTCCACATCCTCACAGATGTTCTTGACCCTGGCTCATGTCTCCATGTATCATCTACATGTGCCTTTCTTGCTCTCGGAGTCTTCATAGAGGGCAGTCCAAGTTCCTCATCAAGACTCTTTTTTGAACTGTATGATCAATGTCTTCAAAATGTGTAGATGTTTTACTACCAATAGAAAGCTTTTCTTTATGTTTCTTGGATATACTTTATGACTTTGCTAGACTGAAATTTCCACGCAATCTTCCACTCCATGGATTTGAGTTGGAACTGTTGCTTGGTGATGCATCTGTTCCACTCAAAACTTGAGGTTTAGCACTTGATTCTTCAACATTTTCATTGTCATTTGTTTCAAGATTTAGTCTCTCTTTGGCATCTGCATAGAAGCTTGACATTTCATCAAATACCACATCTCTGCTCACCTTCACCTATCTTGTGAGTGGGCTATAACATTTATATCCCTTTTGCTCAAGGGAGTATCCAATGAAGGCACATTTTTCTCCTTTTAGATTAAGCTTCATCCTCAACTCAACTAGAACATTTACATACACAAACGTTCATATGTGGTAAGTTTGGAGTTTTACCTGTAAACTTCTCTTCAGGTGTAACTTGATGTACAACAGCAGTTGGAGTTCTGTTCATGATGTATACAGGAGTATGCATAGCTTCTGCCCAATAACAATGAGGCATATTCTTCTCAGCCATCAAAGCTCTTTCTATTTCTGCAATATGTCTATTTTTGCATTTAGCAACACCATTTTGTTGTGGTGTGTACCTGCATGAGAACTGCTATTGAATTCCATGATTTTTAAGAAAGTTGCTGAACTCATTTGACATGTATTCACCTACTCCATCAGAACTAAATGTCTGAATATACTTTCCTTTCTGCTTTTCTGCCATAGACTTAAAATTCTGAAAGTGAGTGAACACCTCACTCTTCTCTTTCATAAATATACCCATACTTTCCATGTATGGTCATCAATGAAAGTAACATAAAATCTACAACCACCCATAGATGTGGTCTTTGAATGACCGCTAAACATATGTATGTACTATTTCTAGTACATTCTCACTAACATGCTTGTCATGTAAAAATGATGCTCTTGACTGTTAACCAAATTGACATGCTGCACATACCCTTTGCATTTCTGCAACTTTGAAATTTGGTAGTCCCTTGAGAATTTCATTTGGATGTATCAATTTCAGCCTCTACAAGTTTGCATGTACAATTTCTTTGTGCAAGATCTCTATATTAGCAATAACTTGTGCACCTTTTGACAACATGGCTACATTCATTTTAGGAATTTTCACATTTAAGGTGAATATCCTGCCCACTTTATTTCCTTTGGCAATCAATCTTCCATCCTATTTGTACTCTTCTACACATTGCCCATCAGCATCAAACCTGACTTGTAATGCTTGGTCAACCATTTGTCCAATAGAAACTAGATTCTTTGTTATATTTGGGACATGCAACACATCAACAAGATGTTTTACCTTCCCATCCTCCATATATAGTGCTATGTTTCCTATATGCTTGATAAGGTGTAATCTATCATCACCTATTTCAACATATCCAAGAACTGGCAATTTCTACAAAGTACTTAACCATTCTATATGATTGGTCATGTGGTTTGAAGCACGTGAATCAACATAGCAAACATTATCATGCAATTTTGAAACATCAACAAACATCGTATTCATCATGTGATGTTGAACCATGAACAACTTCTCATAATCATCTGCACTTGTGGATGCATAGTTGTTTTGTTGCCTTCTGTTATTTTGATTCTTCAACCTACAATCATGTTCAAAGTGTCGAGGTTTACCACAATTCCAACATCCTTTATTCTCATTACCTGAATCATTTCTTTGGAAATTTTTGTGGCCTCTTTGGCTCCCCCTACCTCAAAACTATCCTCTACCTCCTACCTGATTTTGTTGTTGACCTTGGTCTTGGTTATTATGTCCTCTTCCACTTCCAAAACCTCTACCTCTTCCTGTGCCAAAGTAGAAAACCTGCTTAGAACTAGGTTTTCCTTGGGAATTCGATTCCTCACCAAGATTATTTTCTTCCATAATCAACCTGGACACCAGATGAGTAAAATTCAAAATATTTTCCCTGGTTTGAATAGATGTTCTGAACTGATTATATGTGACTCCTAAACCACGAAGGCATACTTCCACCTTGTCAACATCATCTACATTCATGCCAATAGATGCAAGTGACTCAAATATGCTTTTAATTTTCAAGGTGTACTCAGTTATCGGCATGCCCTTTTTCTCTAGTGTATGTAGCTTGTTCTTGATTTGTGATTCTCCATACCTTCTCATGTACTCTTCATCGTTAGACTTGTCCACGGGATATCTATAGCCACATTGGCTCTTATACCATGTCAGGAGGAAGGAGATAAGCAAGAAAGCTCACACACACACTCTCATAATCAAAGAGGACCACACACACAGATTGAGGCAAGGAAGAATCATCTTTTTCTTCTTCTATTACATAAAATCAATGTACAAGAATGACCTAGAAAAAACAATACAAGTGCCATATATAAAGAAAAGTACATGGGGAAAATACTAATATCCATGAATGAGTAAGATGGCAACAAAAATGTGCCATCACTCTCGATAGATAAATCTAGTAATCTCAATGAAGTATCCCTGACATACACCAATGTGACCACTATACATGTTTGAGAAATGAAAAACTGATACGTCGCATCTTGGATCATCACATGTTGAGCTTGATATCTCAACAATATGTACATTTTCCAAACAAATTGAGGATGAACCTTGGTCCAAAAGAAAAAAAAAGTATCTTCAATGAGTACTCCCTTGATCAGAAGGGATATAAATGTTATAACCCAATCACATGATAGGTGAAGGTAAGCTCACATGTGGTGTTTGATGAAATGTCAATCTTCTATGTAGATGCCAAAGACGGTCTTAATCTTGAACCAAATGACAAAGAAAATGCTTAAAAACCAAGTGCAGAATCTCAAGTTTTGAGTGGAACGCATGCATCATCAAGCAATAGTTCCAACTCAAATCCATGGGGCGGATAATTTTGTGGAAATTTCAATCTAGAAAATTCATAAAATACATCCAAGAAAGGTAAAGAAAACCTTGATGTTGGTAGTAAAACATCTACACGTTTTGAAGACATTGATGAAGATTCAAGCGGTTCAGAAAAGAGTGTTGATGAGGAACTTGGACTACCCTCTATGAAGACTCCGAGAGTAAGAAAGGCACATGTAGATGATACAAAGGAGACATGAGCTAGGACTACGAACATTTAGGAGGATGCAAAATTCAATGCAATGATTGATATATGAAAATTACATGACTCATCATTGTGCCTACATGACCAAGGTATTACAAGATATTGAAATTGCTAGGAGTATGTTAAATGAAATTACTAAAACTGCTAGGATTATGTTAGATGAAATTGCTGAAATTGATAGGAGTATGTTAAATGAAATGCATGTACCTTTGACATATTGGGCAGATGTTGTATCTAGTACTGTGTACTTGATGAATAGGTGTCGTACATCAGAGTTCATGACATGACACCTTTGGAGGCATGGAATGGAAGGACGCTAGATCTTTCACACATTAGAATCTTTGGGTGTGTATGTTATACATGTGCCACAAGAATTGAGAGGTAAGATGTATGCAAGGGCTCAACAATGTATGTTTATTGGTTATGCTATGGAGCAAAAAGGTTACAGGTGCTACAACCCTAATACAAAGGAGTTAAGGTATCTAGAGATGTAGTGTTTGATGAACTCAAACCATGGTATGCTTCCAATGTTCCATTGCACGATGAAGAGGAAGATAGGAGATATGAAGCTAGGTTTTAGTGGTCCAAGCATACAAAGGAGTTCAATCATGGATTCAGCCTATCAATTAATAAACTAAAGGAAAGGCAAGATTGGTAGAGCTTGATGAAGATGGACATGAAGTTGAACACTTTGAAGAACTTATGTTAGAAGGGGAGCTACATGAAAAGCAGAGATCAAGGAACCAAGGCAAAGAAGGTTCATTCCACCAAAAGGAGAAGAAATTAGGTCAAAAAGGGTAAAACATCCAATCTCAATGATTTGTTATGATATTTATATCGCTAGGCATTATGCTTTCATGACTAAGGTTATGAAAGATCATGAACCTTCTACCTATGAAGATGCCAAAGACACAAAGGAGTGGCAAGAAGCTATGGAAGAAGAGTACAAAGCCCTTGAAGACCACAACACATGGAGTCTAGTTCCAAGAAAGAAGGGATGGAGGTAGTTGGCAATGAATGTGTCTATAAAGTGAAGAAAAATTCTGATGGTTCAATTGCAAGGTACAAAGAAAGGCTTGTTGCAAAAGGATTTGCCAAGAAACATTCAGCCTAGTTGCAAACATGACTACAATTAGGGCAATCATTGGGGTTGTCACATCTACGAGGTGGCCAATATATCAATTGGATGTAAAGAATACTTTTCTTAATGGTGATTTGCAGGAGACAATCTCCATGACTCAACCATTAGGGTTTGAGAACCCTAATATTCAGGTTCTTTTTGTAAAAGTAGAAAAGCATTGTATGGTTTAAAGCGAGATCCTAGGGCATGGAATTAATGGCTTGTGGAGTATTTGTGTAGGTGTGGATACAAGCCAAGTGATGGAGATCTATCCTTATACGTCAACAAGGATTACCGGTTGTCTATGTATGCATATATATGGATGATTTGATTATAATAGGAAGTGATTATGCCGGTATCACATGGATCAAGGCAAAGCTTGAAAATAAATTTAAGATTTCAGATCTTTGAGTTCTAAAATATTTTCTTGGGATTGAAGTTATTTATGTGGAAAATGGCATCTACCTTGCTCAAAGGAAATACTTTCTAGATGTACTTTATAAGTATGGTATGAATGGATGTAAGCCACTCACACAACCTTTGGATCCAAACACTAAGTAATTGTAGGTGAAGGACAACCTCTTGAAGATATTTTAGCATATAAAATAATAATTGGAAGCCTTAATTATGCTACCATCACAAGAATTGACTTGTCTTATGTTGTTAGAGTTCTTTCTGAATTTTTAAATTCAACAACTGATGTTCAATGTATGAATGCAACCAAGAGAGTGCTTACGTACATCAAGCACATTGTCAGCCAAGGGTTGTACTACCCTTATGGAGATGGATTACAACCTTAAGGCTTTAGTGATGCTGATTGGGCTGATTCAAAGGAGGATAGGAGGAGCACATTTGGCTATGTCTTTATGCTAGGTCAAAGAGTCATTTCATGGATGTCGAAGAAGCAACCTATAGTTGCATTATCATGTACTGAGGCTGAGTACAGAGCTTTAGCACTTGCTACATGTGATATCATGTGGCTCAAGACTCTCTTCAAAGACTTAGATGTGGAGGTCAAAGAGTTCACTCTATTTGGAAAAGAAGACGGTTGGGTTTGTGTAAAAGTAAACCTAAGCATATAGATGGATTTACCAACATGAGGCAAGTACCAAATGGGTCCTATAATTTTCAAATCCTCCCTTTAATAACGCCATTTATTCATAAATCACCCTATTAGAAACATGCCCAAAGCCATTACGTGTAAGTATACTCCAATTCTGTACAAGTGAAGGAGTCCTTGATATGGGGTGATAGCCTAAGCCACTAGAATTCCAGTAGATTTTTCGAATCTCGAATCGGAGGTCATATGAGCGTTTAAGTATTGTTAAGTTATGATGGACATTAGAATGTGAACATGGACAGACTCTCATTCTTGAGGGTTTACTTTTGAACTTGCATTCTTTTGAAGTCTTGTGAATGAACTGAGTATTTTGGAGCTAGTTTATTCTTCATCGTGAGAGTGGCTTGCATGCGCGTGTGTGTGCATGTATCTCTTTTAAGTGACGTGTCGTAATTGTGGAGGGCTTCACACGACTGATGGTCTTCCCTTGGATGGCCATTATGGGTTGCAGATGCTACACGATGTCGGTTTTGAGATCTTTGGAGCTTGAAGTATTCTACATCTCATCAACTCCCAAAAAGTTGTCGTTTGAGGAAGCTCTAATCTGTTTGGGTAGAAGGATTATGATAATAAGAAGTTTCTTCTTTAGAAACCATAGAGTGTTCATTTAAAAAAATAACAAATCGAAAAACAAATGAGTTGAAAAACAATGTCTATGATTTAAAGCAAACTTAAACAATAAAAATCAGCCAACCATTAGCAATACGAGTGAAAAGAAAATTATCAAAGACCATTTAATGATGAAAAGACCTACTTCCTTCAATTACTCACATTTCAAAAGATTCAGCAATGCGTGTAAGATTTTTTCTTATCTATAATATGAACAAAACTAAAACCCATTTAATGATGAAAAGAACTATTTTTTTCAATTACTCATATTTTAAAAGATTCAGCAATGCTTTTAGGAAGGCAAGCTTAATGTAAATGAGAGTCTAATTATTTATACTATAGTTAGGTATGTATATATGTAAGTGTCTCTTAAAGATTGATGCTAATATATATATATATATATATATATATATATATATATATATATATATATATGTGTGTGTGTGTGTGAGTGTATATATATATATATATATATATATATATATATATATATATATATATATATATATATATATATATATATATATATATATATGTGTGTGTGTGTGTGTGTGTGTGCGTGCGTGAGTGTGTGTATGTATATATATGTGTGTTGTTGTGTGTTTGTGTGAGTATGTTCTATTGGATAGTTTTTAATAGGAGAATCTGATAATGCAGTTTTTAAAATGTGCACGATGTTTTTTCATGATACATTTCCTCTGCATCTTTTAAACTTAATGAAACCTTTGAGGATGTCTCTCAAGATCTATTAGTATGATGCACAAGAACCTTTTTATTGTCTTTGATTTGATCTCCTCTACAAGGGGTCATCCTCTCTCTTCAATTCCCTATTTCTAGAGCTATGGTTCAAGGGAAACCCCCCCGAACTCTACTTGGGAGTACTGGAATTTGGATCAGGATCCACTGCATTTGGATATATGTATCTTTGTCATTTCATTTACGCTAATCTCATGGAGTAGAATTTTTAATGTTTTCAACATATCATTTCTATTTGAATGTTTTTCTTCTTATAAGGTTTTTTAGATGAGAAAGTTATCAAGATACTTGAATAGGGCGTATATTTTTCATGTCGGATAACCTACAGAAGATTTAACTTTGAAAATCTCTCTCTCTCTCTGCCCCCAGGACCACATAACATATCTCAATGTTCATCAACATGGACCATTTTGATGATCCAATGGAATATGATTTTCAATTTCATATGCACACAATTTCCTGATCCTTGAGTATTGATTTGTTCTCCATAATGATCATGAAATGAAATATAGAGAAGAATGACATGTGATGGAGTGCATACAGTTTTGGACACCGTCCTAAAGAGTGTTCGATCAAGAAGTCTTTGTTACTCCTCGGTGCAAGAGATCCCCACCCTTTAGGCATCATAAAGGGTTTCTCATCAAGAACAACAAGCTTAAACCCAAGTGGGTCTCGCATGATGGGGACGAGAGAGCTATTAATCTCCTTTGTGATATTCTCTAGTTCCACACGTTCTGCCCCTGCTTTGTGGGATTTGGGTGGTCCCAGGGGCACAAGTCCCATTCAATTGTAACTTATAATTTTTTCTTTTTTTTAAACTTAAGTGTGGGAGAGTAAGCCAAGGCCGAACTTCCTTTTTGCGGAAATAAAAGAACTACATGTGAAACCCTTGACAACCGTGCGACATGGTATCGTCATCCATGGTTTTCAACGGAGTTTCTTGACTTAACATTTGGAAACCATGTGCAAAGTCTCCTTATTCTCATCCATTCAATAGGATCCTTTGAAGCTCTAGTATCCTGTTTAAATGGTATTTTATGCCATGTAGTAGTATCCTTTGAAGCTCCTCTTATTTTATGCCATGTGGTAGTATCCTTCGAACCATATTTGCAATGACGTCAGCAGTCATTTCTCAGTCATTTATGGAAAAAGATAACTTCCAGAATCTGATCACCAATTGTTATTGTAGTGAGTATGAAAATAATCTAGTCATTATAATCATTAAAAAGAAAAAAATACATATGTTGCTTGTATTTTTAAGTATGTATTGAAGATTCAAAATACCTTTGATTCAGACGCCCTATGTAGATAGGGAACATAGCAATACTATGTATGCATAAAAAATGCGAGTAGTCTAAATCTATGTGAAAAATATAATATATCTATGTATGCATAAAAAATATATCTCTATTCATAAAGAATATATATCGTATATCTGTATGTATAAAAATATATATCGTATATTGTATGTATAAAAATGGGAGTAGCCTATATCTATGTGGAAAATATAGTATATCTATGTATGCATAAAAAAATATACTATATCTGTACGCAAAAAAGAACATTTCTAGATGCATAAAAAGTATACTATATCTGTATGCCACTTTCATGGAGTTATTGATTCTGCTGCATTTTTTCCTATGAAGGGCCCATTCCTTGAAGTCCGATAGTCCAATCAACGTCTGTCTATTGATCATGCACATGATTTCCCAGTTTCACATACTAAACTTCTTTGATGTAGTTTCTAGAACCACCATAGGGGACATTGCTAATCACATTCATCCGCAAGTGACATATTTCAATCTTTCGAATGGTATGCGTTGTCTACAAGAAGCCCTCGAGCACATGCTGAAGATTCATCTATTTTTTGCACCATTTTGTTTTCTTTGCATTCTTAAGGAGGCATGGAGAGGGCCACTCTACAAGGCGGTGGACAGACACTTCTTTTTTTTTTTCCCATGAAAACTAGTACGCATGCTTATATCTGCAAAAAAAAAAAAAAAAAAAAAAAAAAAAAACCATAAACAATAAGAAACCAAAAAATATAAAATCCAAAAAACTTTTGGAACGTATGCCATATCTAGTTCTATAGGAACTCTTCACCCCCTACATGTGCATCAACACCCATGCTTCTTAAAACGTGACAAAATCAACCTCTAACAAAAAGTCTATGAGGGAGAGAGTTTTTGCATGAGAAAATCACACATGTGGTTATAACTGAAGAAAGGAAACGAGGAAGGTTGGTTTTGTTTCAAAGTAAAGCTAAGCATATACATGGAGTTACCAATATCAAGCAAGTGCCAAATGGGGCCTATAATTTTCCAATCTTCCCTTTGATTAGGCCATTTATTCATAAATCACCCTATTAGAAACATGTCCAACGCGATTACTTGTAAATATACTCCACTTTTGTAGAAGTGAAGGAGGCCTTGAGCTTATGGAATGATAGCCCAAACCACTAGAATTCTAGTAGATTTTCCAGATCTCGAATCAGAGGTCATATGAGGGTTTAAGTACTTTTAAGTTGCGGTGGAGATTAGAATGTGTACATGGACAAACCCTAAAATGTCTATAAAAGAAAACAGACTCACATTCTTGAGGGTTGAGTTTTCAACTTGTATTCTTTTGAGGTTTTGGAAATTAAGTGAGTTTCTTGGAGCTAGCGTATTGTCGCTTGTGAGAGTGGCCTGCATGTGTGTGTGTGCATGTATCTTTCTTAAGTGACTTGTCGTGATAATGGAGGTGTTCACATGATTGATAGTCTTCCCTTGGATTGACATTATGGGTTGCAAATGCTGCACTTGATGTCGGTTCAAGATCTTTGGAGCTTGACAACTTCCAAAAAGTTGTCCTTTGAGGAAGCCCTAATCTGTTTAGGTAGAAGGATTATATGATAGTAAGAAATCCCTTCCTTTAGAAACCATAGAGTGTTCATTTTAGAAAATAGCAAACTAAAAAACAAATGAGTTGAAAAAGGTTATAAACATTCTTTGTAATTCTCGGTAGCCCTAATCTAAATTTATTGTGGTCTATAATTTAAAGGAAACTTAAAAAATTAAAATCAGCGAACCGTTAGCAATAGGAGTGAAAAAATATCAAAGATTCAGTAATGCTTTTAGGAAGGGAAGCATAATGCAAGAGATAGTCGAATCCTTAATACTATACTTAGGTATGTATATATGTATGCATGCATGTGTGTGTGAATGAGTGATATTAATATATATATATATATATATATATATATATATATATATATATATATATATATATATATATATATATATATATATATATATATATATATATATAACTCCTCTGAATATGCTCACATAAATATTGTGGTGAGGATGAAAATAGTCTGGTCATTATAATAATAAAAAAGAAAAAAATATATATTGCCAAAGTACCTATGATTCAGACGCCCTACGTAGGTAGGGAATATAGCAATACTATATCTGTATGCATAAAAAATGCGAGTGGTCTAAATATGTGTGGAAAATATACTATATGTATGTATGCATAAAAAATATAGTATGTCTATGTATGCATAAAAAATATATAGTTGTACATTGGGAATATAGCAATACTATATCTGAATAGTCAAACATGAGTGAAAGGCATGCATCTCAGTGTCTCGGATTTTCTGTAGGAAGAAGACATGCATGAAAAGAACCACGAATCCTGTATTGGGCAACTAGGATATGAAAAATTTCTGTATGATTTTTTATTTTGGTTCTTGAATTCAATGCCATATGTCCAAAGTGCATTTAATTACATATGTCCGAAAAGCATTCAATGACCATCGCAATGTCAAATACAGAGACTACGACGGACATGTTACGTGTCATGCTCTAATTCTAGAAAAGAATGAGACCATTTATGGTTCTAATCTTTGGGTTATCTAGAGTAATTAAGATATGGTCGATATAGTGGCTCAGGTGGATTAAGCCATTAGCACTTAACCTGGGGGTGGGTGCTCAACTCGTGGTGGCCACAATTGACATATATCAGGCCTTAGGTCAGTCCCCAAACCTAGATTCCCTATTTCTTATGGATGTATCTCCTTTGGGTTGTCTTAGCATTTGCTTTGAGGATATGGGGGTCTTCATAGGTACTATGCCCATTAAGTGGTGCAAATGTTCTTTCAATCAATTCAAACAAGGGGTGATGCAAATGTTCTTTCAATCAATTCAAGCAAGGGAAAGCAAGGGAGATTAAGCTTCTGCTGAACTTTCTTTCTCAAAAGAAAAAAAGGAAAGGGAGTAATCAAGGTCCCCTATTTCGGGATCTGAGGTGATGATAGGAAAACTTGATTAGAAAGGGAGTTATCCAGGTCCCCCCTATTTCGGGGTCTAAGGTAGTGATAAGAAAACTTGATAAGGGAGGTCTTCAAGGGCTAACGAGCTGCTTAGATGGGCTCAAGGGGTACTCTTTGGAATAATGCCGATATAATTATGGGTGCCTTCATAATTGATAGATCATTTGGTTTGACCATTGAGAGGTGATTAGTGACTAACTTGGGCTTTGCGGACTCTATAAACATGTACCTCTTTTGTAGCTTTGATCTTCTATCTCTTCTCATTTAGTGCCGTTCTAGATAGCCTAAGCGCTTCATCTATTTTTATCTATAATACCATCCAAGCTTCATAGTGGGAGTGCATGACTAGACAAAGCCAACTTGATATTATTTGTTTGAAACTAGATGTCTTTTGGGCAATCCTTTATTTCTAATGTCTCGGTAGTTTAACCCCTACTTTGTGGCATATGGAGTCTCATAGATACTATGCCCTGCACTTGTACAATTGTTCTCTCAGTACATTCAAGATGGGGAGATCAGACTTCAGCCAGATCTTACCTTTTTGCAAATGTAACATATGCATCCTTTCTAAAACACTCAATGAGATGATCTCATATCTCCCCTCTCTCTTTCTCACCTCTTAGATCCACCTCAACATCAAATTGTTTCTTCTTATAACGAAAATACTGATTCCAGCGAATAATGTGCTAATAACATCTCCATAATAGATGAATATTGATTTTGGATCTCCATCCCCAAATTTTCAAATAGTATCTTCACATGGTTTCATTGTAGCCCCTTTTATTGTTGCTTACTTTTTCCCCAAAATGAAGTGACGGGAAAATGTGTTGCCATTTTTTAGAGCTCTTTTCATAATCTCAGGTATTGTCATTTTAAACATGGGGCTTTAGAACATTTTACACCTAGTTGCTCCATTTTCTCAAAAGTTTATCCTAAATGTACGTCTTAGGATTCCCAAGATTTCAAAGTCATTGGAAGATCGGGTTATATACAATGTTTGCTACTTTCGTCTAATTAGCTGGAAAAAAAATTCATAGCTAAAACAAAATGACACATTAAAAAGAAATGATTTTCCTTTTTTTCTCTCTCTTCTAGCTACTTTCCTTCTATAGTTTGAATTTTTGCAAACTCTTACAGCTTCGGAACTACCCCCCCCCCCCCCCCCCCCCCCCCCCCCCCCCCCTCCCCGCACGCCTATGGTGTGGTTGCGTTTTCCAGGCCTTTTTGCCCTACTATTTCTCTATACATTACCAAATTTTTGGACTTTTTGGAGGATTTTTCTTGTGACATATCAAGGAGTAAGTATACAAATCCAATGCAATAGTGAAGCATGAATGACCTCAACAAATACGATTCATTGCACTTGTGCCACAATTTCACTCTTTCTTAGAGATTTTGTAGATATGGAGAGTGATATCTTAGATAGCCTTGGTGTAGTTAGTAAGCTTCTAAATTCAAGACGTTTCGCACAAAGTGATTGCTCATAGTAGAGAAATAATAAATGCAAAGATAAGCTAGTTGAATGCACATCCTAATTAGTCAGACAATGACCAAAATTCATTTCCCTAATAATTTCTCAAAATATAACTAGACTATTGATCAAAGAAAATTTTAATAAAATGTACTAGATATACAATGACACAAAGAATAAAACCAATGGATGAGTATTGAAGAAGAACAAATTAGTAAAGTTGATAGCTATACAAGAACATCATTTCCTAAACACATGAATAGGTATGGTTAACCAAATTAAGGAGGGAAGTGAGCAGGATGCTAGATCAAGTAATGGGGCTACTTAGTTCCACTCAAAATTATGGTATTAGAAACCAATACATGTGCGGATATCAAACCCAAAACGCAATATAAAATATGAGCATGTGGATACGTAGATTCACTTTTCTTAAATGTTAGGAATTACACCAAAGTGTTTTTGGTAAGTCATTGCGATAAATCAAGAGGATTCCAAAAACGTTTCCTATAGTGTTCCACTTGTATCTTATGTGCCTTCTTTTGGTGCTTGTACAGTTTCAGCTTGATCTATAGCACTTCCCCTCAACTTTTAACCTCCACATCCAAAGCTCTATTATCCTAGTGCTTCCTTTGAACAATGCAAACGAATTCCATTGCTTTCATCAATTTAAATATGCATTTGAATTTGATACTAATGTGGTAGACTCTTACTTTCTTTTCTTGCACCTTTTCTCTCACAAAATGAAAGTATACTTGAATATGTTTTCATCACAAGAGATTTATATCTCCTTAAATTTAATATTTAGGTATTCAAATAGTTTCTTTAGCCACATGAATTCACATTTGAAGCCGACCAATGTTTTGTTTTCATATTCAATTGACAATAAAGAAATTTTGGGTTGTCTCCTTGAGATCTAGGAGATGTGTTTCTTCCCTAACATGAGTGCATAGCCACTTGTGCTTCTCCTATCTTCTTCTTATCAAATCAATCATCACAAGAGTATCCTTTGACCTACAAATCACTCTAAAAGTGTTAGTGTAAGCTTTCAATAATAGGTCCTTCAATACATTATAACTTTTTCTATTGCAAGAAAATGTGGCACTCTAGGAGTTTGCATGAATTGAGAGAAGATGCAATTACGTATGATAATCTAGGTCTTGTGGTATAAAATAATGAATCAATTATGAAAATAGAATGTAAGTTCATCCATTTCATCTCCTTCTATAAAACATTATTGGATTTTTTTAGCCATATTTAATCTCTCTTTTTTCTCTTGAAGAAAGGAGTCAAATTCATGGGAGAAGTACTTTCCCCCTCCATTTGACCTTACCCTTTTTATTGTATTACCTGTTTTGATTCTCCACAAGAGCCAAATATTTTTGAAGAATGAAAAGACTTCATCTTTGTGTTTTATAAAATATAATATAGTACATCTACTTCAATCATCAATGAAGAAGACATAGTACCTTGATCCACATACTGAAGCATCCTTTCTAGGTCCCCATACATCTGTATGAACCAAATCTAAAAAATCTCCATGCATAAATCCCTTCTTCATGAATGGTAACCTGTGAGACTTTCCAATTTGACATGCACTACACTTATAAATCATGTGTTGTTTTGACAAATTAGAAGTCAAAGTACACTTCAGACCCTGCAAATTTCCTTTAATGATCTTTCTTCAATATGTGCTAACCTTTTGTGCCATACTTCCAATTCTGTGAGTGTCTGACTACCATAGTGAAAGAAAGCAATGTTTCTAGTGTCTTGTAATTCAAATGTGAACAATCTACTAGTCCTTTCACCCTTTGACATTCTCTTAAATCCTTGACTTGGATCTTCAACAAATGCTCATGCTCTTGTGAAACTTATCTGTAGGCCTTTCTCCACAATCTTTCCTACACGTATCAAATTCTTTGTGATGGTAGGAACATAGAGTACCTTGCTAAGTAGGTTGATATTTCCATTAGATGCTTTCACATTTCCTATCTTTTCTACCAAATGCCTTGTATCATCACCTATCGGCACTTCATGCTTGTTCCTTGCATCTTCTAAATTTGATAGGAGGGCCACATTTCTTGCCGCATGATTGGAACAACCTCAAGCTATGTAGAAAACATGCTCGTCAGATTTACCTTGTCGCATGGCCATATTCATGATTAGCAATGAGTCCTCTTGATTTTATTCTTCTATGTAGTTATTGAAGTCTCTTCTTCCCCCATTGCCTCCTTGATAGTTTTAATGGTTGTAGTTGTTGTGGTAGCCATTGAAGTTGTTGTTCCTTCCTCTAGAGTAGCCATAACTTCCTCTATTCTATCCTCTGCCTCTTTGATTCATGGAATTCCTGAAGCAATTTTCAGTTGTATGATTAGTTGCTCCACAAATGGAGCATGAATTAGAGTCTTGGGATCTCCCCCCTACCTTGCCTTCCTCCTCTGCCTCTACCTCTACCATGTCTTCCTCTCGCTGCATAGTTAACTTGATGTGTACCTGCTTCATAATCCACTTTCTTTCCTCTTCCTTTGTTTTCTTTAGACTTTCCTTCATCAGTATACAAGGTAGAAGATTGATTACCTTTGGAGATTTCTCCATTCTTGATAAGCTTGGCCTCCTTAGTAATTAGTTTTCCTATGAGTGTATTGAAATCTGGTACATGCATATCCATGTATAGATACATAGCTGTGGTGAATGCTTCCCACTTCTCATCTGCCCTCAGGCCATTGATGACCTTCCTTACAATTTTCTCTTCCTCTATTACCTCTTCAATGCTTCCCAACTCATCAGTTATGTCCTTGAGGACAAAATCAGTCACATTTTGTGTAGGAGCTTTCATGAGAGTTGTGAAGTCGAGCCATACTTGATGCTTCCTTCCTTTGTACTTGAAGACAAGAATGTTTCAAGTGCATTCCACACTCCTTGAGATGTTTTACAACTTCTAATGTGAGGCAACAAAAAATGTGAGATAGCGTTGAGGAGATCAGACCTTGCAAGTGCATCCTTGGAGCACCATGTGCTCAATCTTTCTTGCTCTTCTTGTGTTGGTAGACCTTTTTTCCTAAAACTTGGCATAACTTCATCTCCAGATATATAACCATATAAATTCCTGCCTTGAAGATAAGCTTCCATCCTAAATGACCAGGCTGAGTAGTTACTCTATCCAATTTGTCAATTGATGAAGGAAATCCATCTACCATGTTGTCCAACCTTGCCTTGATACCATTGTGAAGAGATGGATTTGTAGTTAATGAAGATGAAGTGCTGCAAAAACTATGCACTACACCAGCCAAAAGAAATCAAGGGATATGTAGTGAACCCTTTAAGCTTGCCAAAGGATGTATTAGACACGGTATGTACATTGGAAGATCACTCTCAAAAAGATGAATCAAAACAGATAGGTAGAAGTTGAACCAAGGGTTAAAAACTTGCTATTTTGGTTCATACACCCGCTCAATGTTTTGAACAATTCTCTGGGCACATTAGCAATTGACTTAATTCCTGTTGGGGAACTCTAATTAACCTAGTAAGCTAACAATCATGAGTGATTTCATAAAAAGTTATGGACCACATGAAGAGAAAAGAGTTTAGCAAGTGACAACATCATCGCGACTTTCATGGGTTGTAGGAATCCTCAGACAACTAAGCAAAGATATATTAATATCTCAAGATTCCAAGAGGCAATCCTAATGAAAATTTGTAGGCATATCATAAACAATATGAAAATTCTAGCATGCTTTACATCATGGCAAATGATCGACTACACATTGAGAAAAAGCTCTAAGAAAATCAGTGTTCTCATGGAGTGCTAACATAGAAGTTAACTATGCAAAGATATAGTCGATGTCTGATGAATATATCTCAAGATTGCAGAACCCAATTTCAATGAAATTTTGTGAATATATAGTATACTTAAGGAGATAACGTTTCCGATTCAAAACACTCAAAAGTGATGGATCATGCTCAAAGAAAACATGTCTACAATCTAACTGAAACAAACTGAGAAGTATGGTAGTGAATAGTATACTCACATAGACATGAGGATATGGACACAAATGATCATGAAAATAAATGTATATTGATTGTACAATACAATGCATGTGCTAGTACATATGTGTGCCTTGAAACTAGACTCTGATATGGCATGAAGCCGTGCTAATGGAGGTACAAAAACTATGATTAAAATCCATGTATATATAGTGATGTTTGGAGCCTAAATTTGAATTTGAATCTCACCTAAAATCATTCTCCAATCTTTTAGTGATTGATTCTCCTACTCACTCAATCAAGAAATCGTAGCTTTCTCCTTCCTACTCATCAAGTGGACTCAACCACTTTAGATATTTTCACTTTTACATCAAGTAGAAGCTCAAACATTACAAGAGTGAGTTTACAAGTGAACTCTACAAGGAATTGACAATTCCTTTAAATTTCTATGTCTTTTGATGACTCAATACCATGGACTTGTTCCAACATTCATTTCCAGACACAAGTTGAATTTTCTCCAAATACAATAATAGGATAAAAGGAATTGTTTTTCACATACAACGTGCCCTCCCTTGGGTGCATCTTTCAAAGTGCAAAAACTCTTTTGCATGAAGTGATACTCTTTGAAGCACCACTATCAAAAAACCAATCAGAATCAGCTTGAGGCACAATGATACATGTAGAATGTCATGTAACAACACATTCCTAAACATCTTTGTCAAAATTAGCTTTATCATTCTTTGCATTAGATGTGATCTCAACAATAGACATTACTGATTCTTTCTTCTTTTTATTTTGCTTGGTAAGATTTCTACGTTCATCAATGGTATGTGTAGTCTTTCGGCAATACTTGCATCTCTTCCTCTTTTGCATATCACCATCAAGAAAGGAAGAGGTTGAATAGGAAGAGTGATGCTTTGGTTTTGATGAACCCAAATCTAAACCATACTTGTTTTTCCCTTTTGTGTAATAGCAAGTGTTTCATTCCCTCAAGAAAACCACTTCTATTCACTCTTGATTGATACTTCTTGCAAAAGAAGACACACAAACTCATGAAAAGTATCGAAAATGATTACCAAGGAGAGAAAGCAAGCATTAGGGAACACAAATTCAGGGAATGTTATTGAAGCGGAAAACAAGAATTCATCTCCAAATAAAAATTCAAAAAATTACTACTTATGATGATGATTAGAATCATTGTATCAATCTTTTGAGGTTTTATTTGATCAATCAATACCCTATACAAATTCCATAGATCCATGGGTGTTTGGAAATGGTCCATATCACATAAAAAACAAAGTTATTTTCTTCACCATCTCATACAGCACTAGGAATCTCCCGATGGTCGAATTCCTAAAGCTACACGCATTGGAAAAATTACGTTATAGTTTATTGATGAAAAATCTTTTATGCTTGATGGTGTTTTTATATGTTTCATTGATAAGCAACAATTATTTTATACATCTTACTTATTGGTTGATGGTTTCAAAATTGAGTCTATTCAAAACAAGTACTATGAGAAATCTTGAGATGCTTTTATTGTTCTTCTTTTAGGAACTATGAAGAATGCTCCAACTTTAAAAGATTTCAATTCTAATCATGTTCCAATAAATATATCTCTTGAAGAAAAAGAGAAACTTTTAAAGTTATGTCATAATCGCTTTAGGCATGTCAACTAGAAAACTCTTATATTCATGAAAGATCAGTAGATGGTTTATGATCTTCCAATTTTTTTAGGATTTAAACTATGATATGATCCTGATTGTAAAGCATGGATCTATGGAGAAATGCAGGACTTACATTTACTCATTTTCGAAAGCCAAAAATTACCATGATTGGAACTGTAGAAAGACGCGAAAGGGCAAGTTAATGGGGACCCTAAAGAAAGATGGTGTCATGCGTGCTTCAAATGGATTGGATTTACGAGATTCAAATGGTTTCTGGACCTTTCAAGTCACCCTACAGGGTTTTGTTTAAATTTTGACATTTATTGATGATTAATCATGGTTTTCATGGATTTTTGGTCTTCAAGAAGTGAGAAGTAGTTTCTTTCTTAAAGGAATAAATATTTAGTTTGGAGATTCAACACGGAAATCCAATAGTTCATGCATGCTCAAACATATTGAGGTGCATTATCTTTTGATCAGGGAGAAAATTCTACAAGCAAAGGTTGATCTAGAAAATTCTACAAGCAAAGGTTGATCTTATTGATGTACCAATAAAAGGTAATGCAGTTGATTTGTTCATAAAAGATTTTTGAAAAGTAAATTTTTACTGTTCTTCAAAAGCTGAACTTAAAACTCTTTCTGAGTTATCATTGAAGGAAGGATAATAAAAATAGGGTGGTCAATGCCGATTGCGTTTTCCAAGAGTTGATAAGAACTCTAGAAGTTTGTTTTATATTTTGGGCATTTCTACGCTTTCAGAAATAAAATTATGATTATCTAATCATGGAGGTGGAAAAATGATTTGATCTAAGGCTCATTAGAAAGAGTTTTTTTTTTTTTCAAAACATTTAGTCTTCATTAGCAAAGGGTGAATAGATTTGTATATTTTAAAATTTATAGTTAATCACTAAATGTGTGGTTGTATTCTAAAACGACCAAATTGAGTTTGAAAGCCATGGTAACCATAATAAACGTTTTTAGATAGTGGTTGTTATTTAAAAAATGATTTCTACATGCTAGAACCATCACTTTAAATAGAAATTCGGGTACCCAGGTGGCTCCTACTGTGTCTCTAAATACATATTACACACATACTTCACCTCGTTTTGACTTTGACGTCTCTGTCACAACACGAACAACATAAGAAATAAGAAAGACGAACAAGCTTGCAAACCAACACAATACTAAATGGATTACCACATGAATGTACAAAGATAACTACCTTATTAGGGTTATAGGCATGCGTACAAGTTGTGGGGAAAAACCTCCTAATGAGGGAAGAGACTGCGCCAAGGATCTTAATTGTGTTCACACACATCATACTAAAGTATATTAACAAATACCCCCCCTCCCTCGCCCCCCCCCCCCCCTTGGAGTGATGTGGTGAACAAGTAGTTGGCACTCATGTATAAGGAACTTCCAAGCTATGTTGAATGAAATCAACCCACAATAGAAAGTAAGTCCAAAGATTTTTGAAAAGCTTCAAACTTCTCCTTAGGCAAAACCTTTTCACAAAGTAAGTCCAAAGATTTTTGAAAAGCTTCAAACTTCTCCTTAGGCAAAACCTTTGTGAAAAGATCTAAAACATTATCCTGTGTGGGCACATAAGATAGATTGATTTCTATAGTAGAGATTCAATGGCAAAAATAATGAGAACGCATCTCAATGTGCTTTGCACACACATAGAGAATAGGGCACTCTAATTGTTAGTAAAGATGGTGGTGGCAAAAGACTAACCAACACCCAAATCAACTAAAACACGTTGAGTCACATAGAATCAACAATTGCTATGAAAGATTCCCTATACTTAATCTCACAACTAGAAAATGGCCATAAGAGGCTACTTCTTACTCAACCAAGATATGCATGAGCTACCCAGCATGAAGAAAAAACCATTGGTGGACACACGAGTGTTATAACAAGCATCCAAATTGGAGTAAAAAGAACCATGTAAATTTGGAGATAATGATCCCCCCTTGGGATAAAACAATACAAGTAGCGAAGCACCATTCAATTAACAAACAATGCACTTAGCTACTTACCAATGCTTTTTTCCCAAAAAAGAGATCCTTTCATTTGTCAAAGAAAAAAAATACCCATAAGGAAACATATGTAGCCATGGTTCAGGAAAAAGATCCAATACATGGGGGAAATATCACTGCACACACCCACCCAATGCAAGAAAAAATGGGCCTACCTCGTGGGGGGAGGGATGGATAGAGGGGAGAAAAGCCAAGCACGTGGTTGGTAGTTCCGTGTGCTAGCATCACCAAAAGAGATAAAGAATGCACCTTTGTTCTAGAGCTAAATAAAAGCGAGCTATTATCAAGTCATGCGATTTAAATCACCATGGATACGGTCTAGATGCCCCTAGAGAGTGTGGATCAGCTCAAGAAAGGAGTCCTAAATAGTCTCTTCTATAGGAATCATACAACACTCAAAGATGCACTGACATCTCTCCCCTCCAAACAAACCACATGGCAGGGCCATTGAAAGCAAGCCCCAACAAAGTGTGCCCCAAGAGATGAGCTAATGTACCTCTCTCCACATCAAAAGCATCAATATCCTAAGCTAGATCTACTATGCTAGCTTGCAATCCTATGAACAATGACCTTGGGACTTAGTATGATAGCCGGAACCTGTGTTGTTGGAAGAGTATCCCCATAACTCAACCAAGTGTCGACAGTGGTGCTCCTATGGCCAACCAACTAGTGGAAAAGAATAATCTAAATTATGCTATTGGGTAATTTAAATGTGCCACCAAAAGGATGGAGGGAACTGGGCCACGATGCCATGGTGTCACCAAGCCTTGGCCATCATAGGGATGGAAGGGTAGTATGAATGAATGATCCTTCAACCCAAATGTGCAGTATACTGAAAAGAGGGAATATTGGAGCTCCTGAGGGAGGTGTAGGGATCTCACCACTACCACTCCCTAAGGTCCCACTGAAGGAAGGCTAAAGGTTGGGCCTCCTAGAGCCAAAGGCACCAATCACTATTAGTTTGAATCTCCTCAAGATCATGATCAATATGCCAATCCTAACCACAAGTGCCAACCACCCTCATCCACTAAAAGAAATATAGTTAGTGGTGATCTTAGACTCCTGAGGTGTTCTAATCATCTAAACATCCTCACTAATCTCAAAGAACAGAGTCTTATCTTGACTAAAACTCCTAGCCACAATAAAAACTATGGTGTGAGTGAAACCTCCCCTCATAATAGTTGGGGGAGTAGCAAGTCTGAGTCCCCCAATCCCTTGGAATAGTGGCCTCAAAATATTTGATCATCTTAGACACTCCATGCATCCTAGTACATTGGTCATGGTGCTACATCTCCATGGGCCCCTTGAAATGGAGAAAGTCATGAACGCTATGCTCGAGGCTCCTTGTAGTTGCCCCCTAGGAAGCATGAAGACAGGAGCCAATAATGAATCCTCTCTCTGTATGAGGAAGAGAATTCCAAGTTAGACGTTGTGAGAGTTTCTTTTCAATGTAGGAGGCAAAAATTTGAATAGGATGAGGTGCCAAATCCTCCCATAATCTCAAGATATTCCAAGCAAACTGATCCTCAATCCACTTCAAGAACCTAGTATGTTGCATATCAGTAAAGATCCATCCAACCTTACACTCCCACAATCCATTAGTAGTAGGCGCAAACATTCCAAATCTCTAATGAACAAAATCTTTCCAAGGCGCTAGATGAGGAAGCAAGCTGCAAACAAAAAAAATCCCCACCATGGCCCTACTCTCAAAAGCAAGTTCAATAATCCCAAGGCTTACATCCTCTGAAGGAAGGGTGATGACCGGCCAAGCAACCTAAGCCCAAGTGCAGCTTCCATCTCCCCCGACCATAAGAGGTTCCTGATTTGCCACTAAACCTAGCAAATACAAGAGCTTTGGAAAATCTAGCAAGTCGTTACATAGCATATTGTTGCTAGAAGTACTTGGTTAGCCACGAAAACCTCACGGCCAAAGGGAAGCTAGTAGTGCTCTAGTGTAGCAAGCTCCTTGTACATCCAATCAAATGTTGCAAGTCTTTGGTTTAATTCTAGTATTCTTCAGTCCGTTGTTTGGTGTCTCCGATACTCTGAGCCATCTCTGTGGTCAGGGACTCGGTGTTGTGTGGTATCATTGGCTATGGTACTCCAACATTTCAGTCCCTAGGATCAACAAAACTTTTGTTTCGGTCATGCCCAAGTGTCCATCCCATTAACTTCCGTTAGTCTTCACGCTGCTAACCTTATGCCTCGATCTGAAATGAATTTTTTGGACTATCAACCTGATATTCCATATCTTCGGCGTGTGCGAAAATGAGAGTCTTGAGCTGCTATTCACGACAATCATAGTACAACATGGTTGTGTAATGAAGGAAGATCTTGGAGTGTAGCGGTGGGCAAATGGATAACGACACACTATATAAAGGTTTGACGAGCAACCAAGAGGACACTATACGAAGATATACCATACAATATATGTCATATAGAATATATGCATGCATACAAAAGAGAGGAACCACACGTAGACAAAAGACTATGCACATAATTTTGTGTAACCACATGTACATGCAAATAGGCATTGAGCACAAATGACTTATGTGTATAGAGTTGGGAGCATGGAGAAGCATCAAGAAACAGGAGCATTGTGTGATACATTTTGAACTCACGTGGGTTATTTGTAGAGTTGAAGCTCACTTGGGGAATATGAAGTAATTCTAGCAAAATAGTGAAAGCAGGGAAGACTAAGAGTAGACGTGATGTAGAAGTTCAAAGTTTGATGGTAAGTCTTAGAAGGAAAGTTGTGGTACAGAAATGGAAGACAACAAGTATCATGTGGTGGTTAATGAATGTTTCATGAGATGGCCAAAAGTTTGAAGATGGGCATCTCAAGAAGTGGAAAATGCTTTGAGGGAAGTGTTGTTCTAGACAAGGATAAGGACCACATCAAGAAGCTTCACTTCCTTAATTTTTAATCCACAGAAGAGATAGGGTGATATGAAGATCATGAATGAGTTATGTGTGTGAATGTGAAGGCGAGAAGCACATGCATGCACACACACATGGTAGAGACAAGAGAGACAAAATGGAAGGGGAGAATTGCACTCTCTTACTCAAGAATACCTACTACAAGCTTACTTACACTAGCTACTCTCCAACAAGCTTTAAGCTACAAATGCAAGCTAACCTAAAAAATGAGCTCTCTAGATCTTTTTATAGTTTTTTAGATTAGTTTTTGCCGGTCCCAAACCTAGTGTCTGACATAGGTAAAGATTAGGTTCTAAGAGTCATTTGGAGGTCTAAATGAAGTCTAAAAGTTACCAAGATTGGCATGAGAATTCTACCTAAGCTCCTCAAACTTGAGGACTCCTTGGCTTGCACAAAATGGAGTTACTTTATACAAAATTGGATATTGTATAGTACATATGTTAGAAAGGTGATGAAAATCAGCATTTGAGGTTTCGAACAAAGTATTCTAAAACATATTTCTTGGAAAATTAATGTGTCTAGGCCCTGGAACTTGCTGCATTCCCCTTTCACATAGTACCTCTACACATAGTACCCCCCTCCCTCTCACGTATGTCATCCCTAATAGATCCTTGTTGTAGGGGATTGGTGATGTACATCTGCAAGAGATCATGCAGGAGTGTTTGTTTGGTGATATGTAGACCGCATGCTAAATGAAATTCTATTTTTTTTCCTAGTCTATAGCCTAAGGTTCCTCATGTGGTGGGAGCTCATAATGTGTGGAATACATGAGCTGTTCGAAAGCAAAGAGTTGTCACAAGTGGCTCGTTCTGCTAATGAACATGTCGGAGTGGTATTCCCCAAAAACCCATAGTAAACAAATCTTCAAAGGTCAATCTTTAACATGTGGGTAAATATCTAATCCTGTAGTGCCACTAAGCGATGATGTTGTCCTCATATCATAGACAACATCACCATTATCATGCTCAAATCCTGGGGTGGACACATGAGGGGGGGGGGGGATTTGATGCATCTAAAGATTTTGAATGTAGTGTGCATCATATAAAAAATCTTTATGGTCATCTGTGCGATAACATAGATCATGCAATGAAGCTGAGGGAGCCAATACCATATTTTTGCCATCATATATCCAACCAAGGAGGACCATGTGATGGCATGAAATATGGATAGTTAATCTAGTCCTAGCATTGCTTATTGTTTTGTACTTTGATGTAAAACGCAATCCAGGAGCAATGGCGCGGTATTGGGCCATAACAAAGGTTGTACTTGATATGTAGGGGAGCCTTATTGCAGGTGTACATCATTTTGGGATACTCCTATAGTACTTCCTGATGCCAATTGGGTTGGAACATCTTACCCTACTATGCATCAATAGGTAGATCACTAGGTTCAAATTGTGTTGCATGTGTAGGTATCTTTCCCCTTGCCTTCTCAATCGACAAATTATATTCAACCATGTAGAGAAATTATGGCTTGTACTGGAGATAGAGATATAGCTTGAGGAGAAGAGGGTGGTGATGACCTAGGACTTGGAGGTTTCACATGTGAAAAAGTAATGGGGTGTTGTAATGGGAAGAAGGGTTGCTGGGGGTTGGGAATGGAAGAAATGGAAGGGGTGAGAAAAGGATTGGTGGGAATTGGGAGAACTATCATCATGGGATTGGGGGTAGAGGGCTCATGAAAAGGAGTAAAAATGGGATGCACTAGGGCTTCTACTATGGCACTCACAATGGGTTGATCAAAAGAGGATGTGTAAGGATGTATAGGGGAGGTTGAATGTATAGGTGACTTGAGGGTTCCTTTGGAGGTAGATGTGATGTCCACTATGGTGGTGGATAAAGAGGTCGAAGGTCATGGAAGAGAGTCGATGATAATTGTTTTGCCTTGGGGTGGTGAATCGACAACTACTCGTGCTTCTTCATGGTGATGGGAGGATTGGGTATCAATTGGGATAGGAATATTTTTGCCTGGCCTAGACATTGAGTGGATAAGTCTAGGGTCAAATTGTGCCTGAGTTTTTCTCTTTAGGAAATGTAGCGCTTGAATCATGCCTATTGACTCAACTAATTCATTGAACACATTTACAAAAGAAGCTTCAAAACCTCCACTTGCCAACTCTTGTTGTAGGATTTCTTTGCTCTGTTGTTCTATGATTCAATGGCTTTCCCATATAGCTTGTACATTCTTATACAATTTTTGAATGACAATAGTATAAGGAGCTGCATTTGATACATCCTCATATCTTGTACTAGTATCACTTGTTGGTTGTTGGCATGTGACTCTTGACTATGTTGGCTCTCATCATCTTCATCTTCATCATTGATCACTCTTTGGTTTTCCTCATCTGAGCTTGATACCAGTTGTTCACACCCTTGGTGAAGTGGAGAGCTGGGGTAGCTTGCTGATTCATATTCTTGGGAAAGAAAGTGTGCCTTTGGAAACTAAAACTCACTTGAAAATGCATTTTGCATCTCAAAATTGAATGTCGTATTGAGAGGTTCTTCCTCTAGGTTAGGTATCAAGAATGTAAACACCTTGGCATCAATATTGGTTGGGGCTTCTCTTGCTTTAGTAGTAGTGGATTGAGAGGTAGTGGTAGTGGTGGCTTCCGAGGTTATAGCTACACTATAAATACCTTCAATTGTCATGGGGTGTGATATGTAGGTTGGAATAGAAGGTACTATCACTGGACGTTCCATTGGAGACTATTGTGGGAAAGGTTGAGGTGATAGTGATTCTGATACTTGTAAGCATGGGACCCTAACTCTCATACGCTTTTGTGTTCTTGACTTGCTTGACTTACAAGCTTTCTTGGAAGCTCCTTTAAATTTCTTTAACTCTTCACTATTCATGCCACACTCAATAGGGATATCATATGCTAGGCACATATACACAATCTAGGTGATTGCAGAACAACCTTGAATAACTCTTTTCCCTACCCATCTTTGTTGTGCCAAATACAATTTCTCTTGAATCCAACTAGTGAGATCAATAGTTTGGGGTCCCATATTTGCCAAGCATAATCCAAAACAAATGCATTTGTGAGGCTCCCTAAAATGGTCTTGTACCGGGAAGGTGAAGTGCTCAATGCATACACGTAATGGATTTGATAGCTTATGTGTTATTGCTGAAATATTATCCCATTTGATAACATCTCATTTCTTCATTGGCTCGTGTATGAGCCTCTTTCTTTTTTTCAGTGTATGCATTCCATGGATTTTGAGTGCGAGCCTAATGAGATCTACAGAGAAGTAGAATCTCATGAATGGTGGATTTGCAATTAATGATGGAAAAATGAATGTTCTTGGTAACTTCCTTCTTACAAGGCATTGTAGTGTGGTGACCAAATAAAAACAATGAAAAAAGTTGGGTTTGGAGAGGGGCAGTCTGAAATATTCAATAAAAATCGTTCTAGCCTAAATCGATCGTAACTCTTCTGAATTTAAAAGGCTTCAAAATCCCAAGAAAATAATTGATATCTTCCCTAGGTATCTCTGCTAAAGCACAAAGTGGCATGATAGATGTGTGATGGAGATGATTAATCTCCAAGAAAATAAGTTATCCTTGATGTTAGAGCACCTCTATATAAGGAATAACTCATAAACACAACCCATTTTGGAAATCTATTGCAAATTATGAAGGCTTGAGTCAACTATGAAGAAACTCACTACAGAAAAAAGTCTATTGCACTTAATTCACTCATTGACTGATCAAATGTGTAGAGTTTTCAATGAAACTTTACACAAGGTGATGCCTAAAGTATTTGCACCTACCCCATGTTAAAGTTCTTCAAAAGAGTCAGTATATCTTGAGATCTCCTCCAAACAATGTACCTATGTCTCAAACTATTATTCTGTGTAGTCGACTTTGACCCCTCCAACTTCTAATGCATGGTGCTCCCAAACTAGAACCCGTTTATTTAAATGTTGTTAGCCTAAATTATCTTACCTTTCAACTTAAAGAATGAGTGCTTACTTGCTCAAAATTTACACTCTAGAGGGAGATTTGACCAAAACGTTGATCATTTGGATTGCACTTGTTTCAGAAGACACTTATCACTTCTTCACATACAAATGTTCCTACTTACAATTATCTCAGCCTGATTTCAATTAAACTCTCAAATCTTGACCATATATGCATTAACTATGGACTTAGAAATCTACAAATGGATTTTTGAAATGATCAAGCACAAAAGGAGAGATGGAGAAAAGATCGCGACACAGATTTTAGAAGTTTTCTTCTATTCTCATGGAAAACATCTAATTGATGAATCTCATACATTCATCACACTTTTTCCCTCTTCTACTCATCTATCTTTGTTCTATATCTCTTCTGTCATATATTTCCTGACTCTATACTAGTACATATAGGCATATCTATACAAAATCGTCACCATTACAAAGGCATGAGTGAACTAGTTACAAGCTTAATGTCCATGTATATACAAGTCTTCATCTTCTGACCATGCACTCATCTTCAAAGCTTAAGTTTTGATCGTTGCTCTACTCTTCAACTTCAAAACTTGTCCAAATCATAAATTGTTGATTTTCCTACACCAACCGATCCCCCTGAATCATCAATTGTGATTTTCTCCATCTTCTTTATACTTGCCATGTCATTGAACCTTTGCAACTTAGGTCCATGCAAGCTTTTGGTTAAGATGTCTGCAATTTGATCTTTTGTAGAAGTGTAAATGACTTCAATTTCTTTATCAATCACCTTCTCTCACAAGAAATGATACTGATCTCAATATGTTTATTCTTGGCATGAAACACAAGGTTAGCATCTAGATACAATGAACTCATATTATCTCCATGAATGATGGGTGTACTCTGATTGATGTCAAAACTCTTCATGAGAGTCTTCAACCATATACCTCCTTTGCAACTTCAACCATACCTTTATATTTATCTTCTATAGATGATAAAGCAACTATATGTTGCTTCTTAGAACACCAAGAGATTAATTTATCTCCCACATAATAGAGATATCCATAGGTTGACCTCGTATCATCAGAGCTATTGGTCCAATCTACATCACTATATATCTTGATTTTTGTATATGATGTGAATCCATAATACAAACCCTCTTTGACTGCACCCCTAATGTATCTTAACACCCTTTGTCCTGCAATCCAATGTTCTTTCCTAGGACAATGCATGAATTGAGACAATACTCCAACTACATATGGCAAATCGGACCTAGTCAATGTTGCATAGATTAGACTACCAATCAAACTTTGATACAACTTCATGTCCTTGAATTCTTCTCCTCCATATCTGCTTAAGTTATGATCCACCTCCATTGGAGTAGGGGCTACCCTGCAATCTCCAATTTTAAAATTGATTAGCAAATTCTTCAAATCCCTTTCTTGAGTCACATACACTCCATGTTGAGTAAATGAAATCTCCATTCCCAAGAAATATGATAAGTCTCCTGTAAGGAATTGAACTCACAACCTCTTGGTTAGGAATGTGATGGGCTAACCACTTGCCCCAAAAGCCATGGTTGAGGATTACTTCCTAATCCTCTCTCTTAGGGTGTAGTTCAAGCATCTCCTATCTGTCCAGGGTGTGGTTCAATCCTCTCTACTTATCACTTTATTACATCTCCCAAGTCACTAATCTTGAACTCTTTATCCATATGCTTCTTAAGACTTTGTATGCCCTTCTCATCCGTACCTATAAGAATTATGTCATCAACATATATGCAAATATAAGTAAACCCATCATCACTTGCTTTAACAAGCAAGTTACTATCTAGCTTAGACACTTGAAAACCAAGCTCCTTCAAGAGCTTCAAAAATCTATAATTCCATGCCCTTGGGGCCTGCTTCAAACCATACAAGGCTCTCTTGAGCTTATGTACATACTTTGGATAACATATATTGTTGAAACCATGTAGGTTCTCCATGAGAACTTCATCTCAAATATAAACATTTAGAAAATCATTCTTCACATCTAATTGACATAGCTTCCAACCTTTACATGCAGCAATAGCTATGAGAGTCCTTATAGTTTTCATCTTTGCCATAGGACTCTAAGCCTCATCATAATCTACACCATATATTTGAGCATACACTTTCACAACAAGTCTAGCTTTATACCTAGATGCACTTCAATCTCCATACCTCTTTGTCTTGTAGATCCATTTTCATCCAATGATTTTTTTATTATTTGGTTTAGGAACCAAATCCCATGTCTCATTCTCGATCAATGCATCATACTCCTCCTGCATAGCTTTCTCCCAATTTTCCTTGCCTTTTGCCTCATCATATGTAGAGGGGTCTTCTTCTGCTTTCACTATGTAAGCATAATCTTTAGTGGTAAAAATTGAAGTATCATAACTATATCTTATGGGTTGCTTTCTATTCCTTGTTGACCTTCTAGCTTCTCCACTCTTTGAAGTCGTTGGTTCTTCATATTTTGGATCAGACCTCCGCAACTCCGTATTATCAATTTCAGCATCAACAATATCTTCATCATGAGGAATTTGAATCTTTGATTTCCCTTTTCTTTGAATCATGAGTTCTTCATCTCCTGCATGAATATTAATTATGCTTGCATACCAAGTACCTTGCTCATCAAATGTAACATCTTTTGACACAAGGAATTGCTTTGTGGATGGACTCCACAATCTACCACCCATCTGCTTATCATCATAACTAATGAACACATACTTTTTAGCTTTAGGTTCCAATTTATGCCTTAATTGAGATGGCACATATGCATAAGCCAAACATCCAAATAATTTGCAATGATTTAAGGTAGGTCTCTTACCCCACCATGCCCCATATGGTGTCATACCATTTAATGCATTACATGGAAGTGTGTTAAACAAATAAGTAGTTGTATTCACAGCCTCAACCCACAAATAATAAGGCCTCTTCATCCTTGACCTTGCAAACTCAACAAGAGTTCTATTTCCCCTTTCTATCAAGTAACTTCCCTTTTTATACTTGTATTCCATAAGTAATCATTCAACTCATTAGAGAAATACTCTTCCCCTTCATCTGACCTTAGTCTCTTCAATGTTTGCCCTGTGATTCTTTCTGCATACACATGATAATGTTTAAATGTATTGAACACCTCTGATTTATCTTTGATCACATATATAGTGATCCACCTAGTAGCATCATCAACATAAATCACATAATATCTCAAACCATCAATGCTAAAGTCCTTTGATGGACCCCACACATTTGTATGTACCAATTCAAGCTTCTTTGAATACATAAACCCTTTCTTACCATAAGTCTTCTTGTGATCTTTACCCAATTGATAGGCTTCACACTTGTATGTCATGTGTTAACCTGCAATATTAGGCAATCCAAGCATTGAACCATTGTTAATCATATCCTTAATACGTTTTTCATTGAAACGTCCAAGCCTTTTGTGCCAAAGATCTAACTTAGAGATCTTATGTGCTCCATAAGTAAACAAGGCATGTCCAAGACTTTTGTGCCAAAGATCTAACTCAGAGATCTTATGTGCTCCATAAGTAAACAAGGCATGAGCAACATTGTCTTGAATCTTCAATGTGAAGAGCCTTCCTTTTTTTTCATTGAAACAAATTGTTTATACACATGGCTAGGTTCTTCAACACAAACTCCATCATTAGTGAACCTTACTTCATATCCTTTCTCTACAATTTGTCCTACACCTATCAAATTATTTGGAATTGTAGGGACATACAAAACCTTGCTCAAAAGAGTGCTTCCATCCTTGGCCTTTGCTGATCCAATGGAATTCACATTATGCTTTGTGTTATCACCTATTTGGACTATATGTTTACTCACCTTATTCTCCAAATCAATCAACAAAGCTAACTTGCAAATCAGGTGATTGCCACACCATGAATCAATGTAGAAAACTCTTTGATCTTCACTTGTTCTTTCACATGTTGCATTCATAATTGAGGTTGAATCCTCTTTCTGATATGAAGCATAATTGTAGTAGGTATTATTGTAGGATTGACTTTGAGAGCCTCTTCTTGCATTTCTTCCAAAGAAACCTCTACTACCTCTACCTCTGAAATTATTTCTCTGATTTTTACCACCTCTTTCTCTTGAATTAAAGTTCTGATTATATCCTCCACCATTTTGATTATTATGCCAAAATGATTAGTCTTACCACAAATCCATCAAGCTTTGACACCATCTTTATTGCTTCTGCGTCTTCCTCTTCCTTTGCCACCTCCTCTTGCTCTTAGGAAGTTATCTTGACTCATAATGCCTTCATCTTCATTCAATTGTTGCTTTCCTTTCTTAATCTTCTTCTTACCCTTTGAATACATTGCTTGAGTTGTACTCTTATCAACATCACCTTTGATATCCTTCTCAAAGGTTAGCATATGTCCTAACAAATGATTCAAATCATGACTGAAATGATCTACTGACAATTCAGTAAATAGAATGAATGGCTTCCACTTCTCACCTCCTCTCAAACCCATGAGAATTTTTCTTACCAATTTGTCCTCTTCAATGTCTTCATCAAATGATCCTAATGCATCTACAATATCCTTCATCCTTGCTACATAATCAGAAATAGATTGAGAAGGCTTTTTCTTGAATATGGTGAACTCTGCCCATCAAGATGCCTTCCTTAACTTTTTAATGTTTTGGAAATGCTCCTCCAAAGCATTCCATATGTCACTTGTACTTTCGAGTCCTCCAATGTGAGGTAGCAAGTAATCATTGACTCCCATGTAGATAATGCTCCTTGCTTGAGCATCCTTCTTCATCCATGTCTTCAAACCTGAGAGCTCTTCCCTAGTTGGAACACCAGGATCCTTAAATTCTGGTTTTCCTTCTTTCGTTGTGATGTATCCTATCAGATCTTTGCTCATAAGATGAGCTTCCATCTTCATTGACCAAACAAGATAGTTTTCTCTATCCAATTTCTCTATCTAAAGAGAATCTCCGATCCTTTCTTCACTTGTGCAATAAATTCTTCAAGCTTTGTGAATAATGAATGTACCTTTAATTTGAATATAGTTCCTTTTGATCCTCTTGATAGCTTTCAGGCCTCCTTCTCTAGCTTTAACTTTGAACTTTCACATTTTCAATCTTCAAAGATTTATTTTTGTATATCTGCAATAGTCGAGGTCCTTCTTTTCTTCAAATCTGATGATTCCTACTCTGATACCACTGATGGAGATGATTAATCTCCAAGAGAATAAGTTACCCTTGATGTTAGAGAACCTCTATATCAACAATAACTCATAAAGACAACCAATTTTGAAAATCTATTCCAAGATTATCAAGACTTGAGTCAATTGTGAAGAAAGTCACTAAATAGAAAAGTTTGCTACACTTAATTCACTCATTGACTGATCAAATGTGTACATTTTTCAATGAAACTTTATAAACGGTGATATCTAGAGTTTCTTCACCTACTCCAAGTTAAATTTCTTCAAAAGAATATGTAGATCTTGAGGTTACCTCTAAACAATGTACCTATGTCTCAAATTGTTCTTCTGTGTAATCGACTTTGACAAGTGCAACTTTTAATGCATGTTTCTCCCAAACTAGATGCTATTTATTCAAATGCTTACCTTTCAACTTAAAGAATGAGTGATTGCTTGCTCAAAACTTTACACTATGGAAGAATTCTCTTTTGTGATGGTCAAATATCAACGGAGTAACAGGATACCGGTGTGCTGCTGCGATGATGGATGAAGAGGAGAATGACATGTGGATGCGCTGCTGTTGTACTATGGTGCCGTTGTTGCATAGACAATAGCTGATGTGTTGCTGTTGTGATGACGGAGAAAGGCGAAGTCCGATAGCGATTGACGATGCTCACGTCCATCGTTTGCTAGTGGAGCAGAAGTGCTTCCTTCGTCAGGACTACTAGGATGTTGGAGAGAGGCTTCGAAGACTGAATCACCTAATAGCTTGGTCGTGCCTGGAGGCTATTGAGAGGTGACGATCGACGGTTGGCAGGATGATGACTGACTCGGACGATCAACGACTGACGATCAACGATCAATGACTGACAGTAGGCGAGGGTGAATCGCGACTGACGGAGAACTAATTTTGGGGCATGGGAGTGGCGACTGACGGGGAACCAGTTCAGTTACCCCTTTGGTTGCCCCCGCTTTCTTGGACAGGAGGACTTTATTTTAAAAGGGATTTCGTGACTGTGACTGACGCGCACGAGACTTCTTTTCTCTCTGGCTTGAGTATTCTTTTCTAGTGGGCCCTAGCCTGGTTCCTGGTGGCTTTTTTAGAGGTGAAATTTACCGTGAATGAGAAAACTCTTTGACCACTCTCAGTGAAGACTTCAGATATCTCCGCAATATAAATATAATATTAAATGAATTAAGCTGCATAGCTTTTGGCGTAGGAGTTTCTTTTGAATTGCAAAAAACCCTTTTGGGAGAGGGTACGGAGAACCTTTGAGGTTTATCTGAAGCAATGGATTTGGCAACCCCCTCCCTTGTGAGAAGTAACATGGCCCCTCCTCTAGGGGAAACCGGTAACCTGGCCTCTCTGTTGGAGGGGGGATCTTGTGTCGCCCTTGGGGCCTCCGAGGGTGCTGAACCCCCCATGGTCTCCCTCAGTAGATCTGCAATTCTCTCAACTCAGGAGGAGCTCAAGAAAGTTTGTCTCATCACCCAATTGTTTGGCCCTAGGCCCCTGCTCCAAACCATGCAACAATGGCTTCGCAATGAGTGGTTCCCCCATGGGCTAATTGTTTGTAAGTGTCAGTTCTTACCGACAAGTCACATGTTGCTAGTTTTTGAAAATGAAGACATGGCGTTTCGAGCCCTAAGTGTCAGAACTTTGCAACTCGGCCGGGCGACCCTGTGCCTATTCAGATGGTCCCTTGATTTTACTCCCGACAAATCGAAGTCACTCCAGTACCCTCTCTGGGTTGAACTCCCTAACCTTTCGTACTACTTGTACAACTTCGTGTGGGACATTGTTTCTCCTATCGGCAAGCCGGTGGCCTCACGTGAGGACATTGGTGGTCTCATTTATGAAGGTGCCAGACACTCCTTTAATGCTCGGTGGCACCCTCAAATCTGTGTCAAGGCCGACCTCAGCATGCCACTTCCATCGAAGATCAAAGTGGACTTGGGCGAAGGGGATGTATGGGAGCAAGACATCAATTACAAAAACCTTCCCAACGCGTGCTTTTGTTGTGGCCAACAAGGTCACATGATTAAAGATTGTCCTTTGAGACAAAAAACAAGCAAAATCAAGAAGCCTCCAGAAACGCTCAAGACAACAAAGGGGCATTGATTCACTCGACGAAGGAAGAAGAAGTCAAGGGCCCCCTTAATCCAGAAGCTAATGCAGACGGGTTCATCGAAGTTAGAAGAAGAAGGAAGAGAAGCCCTAGGGCAACTTTTGAGCAAAACAACATGCGAGTCTCCCCCTCCAGCAACTTGTATTGCAATCTCGAAAAGGAGATCAATGAGTTCGACTACCCAAGTAGAAACTAACTTGAGGTGGACACCATCGACAAACCCCTAGAGATCCCTAACAGTAAAGAAACCTTCCAGGATGGCTACACTACAAGCAAAGAAGATGGCTTTACTACTAGTAAGGAAGATAATATGGATAGTGAGAGTTCCATCATCGCATGGACTATTCCGGAAACGGTGTCGAAAACGGTGCCCAGTTCTTCCCAATAGAAGGCATCCCACAAAGGAAAACAACCTATGGAGCTACCCTGGAAAAGCCCTCACAAGAACTTATTGCCAAATCAGGATTCGATCCCAGCAAAAAAGAAAGATGAATCCAAGAAAAGAAAGGACGAAGCTCCCTCCTGCAAAGAGGGCTCACTATGACAATGATCATCATCTCGTTAAACGCTAAGCACATTGTGGGGGGTGCGCCCTCCTTCTCTCTCCCCTCGGTCCATGAAGAAATTGCTGATGTGTGAAAGGGGGTGTTTGCCTCCGGCTTGTCCCCAGCCAAGTGCTGGAGAAGTGCGGTCGATAAGTCACGACACATCATGATAATATCCAAGAAGATGCTCAAGACTGTGCGGCGGGCTCGTAGAGAAGCTCTATAGCATAGACTCTGGAGGCTTGAGGAGGAAGTGAACAAAGGAAAATCTCAATTCTAGAAAGGTCTTGGAAAAATTAGAGCACTGCTGAGATACGAGGAAGAAATACAAAGGAAAAATTAGCAAATTTTCTTCAAGGAGTGGTGGGCTGGCAAAGCCGACAAACCCACCAAAGAGATGTGCCATATCCTTAAAAGGAAACATAACAGAGATTCGATCCCCTTATTGCTAGACTCAAATGGAAATGTATGCAATACGAAAGAAGATAATTTTGGGATCATTGAAGGGCACTTCACGAGACTCCTGGGGACCTCGAGCCCCCTCTCCCACCATAGAAGGGACTACATGGCATCCATATCTAGGGCTTCCCCCCACAGGATACCACTCAACCTTCGTTCCCTGCTTGATGACCCCATCTCAGAAGCAGAAATCATTGAGGTCATTGATGCCCTCCCTTCTGGTAAAAGCCCGGGGCCCGATGGGCTCACTAATGATTTCTTTAAATCCTTCAAGTTGGTGGTTGCCACCCCTCTTTGTCTGGTTTGGCAAGAGGCGCTCAAGTTTGGCATGCTTCCATCCTCTCTCAACAATGGAATTATCAAGTTAATACACAAAAAAGGTGAAAAGAATAGAATAGAGAACTGCCGTCCTATCACGATGCTCCAAACATGATACAAGATCATTGCCAAAGTCATTGCCAATAGAATCTCTAGCCATTTGAGAGCGTGGTTAAGC
Source organism: Ceratopteris richardii (assembly GCA_020310875.1). Lineage (NCBI taxonomy): Eukaryota > Viridiplantae > Streptophyta > Polypodiopsida > Polypodiales > Pteridaceae > Ceratopteris > Ceratopteris richardii. The sequence goes on from CM035437.1 coordinate 136,674,215, forward strand.
AAGGACCAAAGAGGTTTCAGCAAAGGCAGGTCAATTTTGGAAACCATTATAGATATCTGGGAAGTTCTTGACTTTGAAAATGAGTCTAAACAAGGTGTGGTCTTCCTCAAGATTGACTTTGATAAAGCCTACGATAGCCTGGAATGGGACTATGTTCTACAGTTGCTTCAAGATCTTGGATGTAGTAAAAAATTCACCAAGTTGATCGCGACCCTTCTCGGAAATGCATCGACCCAAATTAACATTAATGGAAAACTTTCGAAGGTGATCAAACTTAGAAGATCTATCAGACAAGGGTGCCCATTGTCTCCCCTTCTCTTTACCATTGCCATGGAAGGGCTTAGTAGGCTGGTGGAGCATCAGGTAGAAGCTGGCAATATCAAAGGATCTGTTTGCCTCAAGACCATGGCCAGATCACCATGAGACTTTTTGTCGATGATATGCATGCGTTTGTTCACAATGATAGTACCAGCCTGGAGATGTTTTGGAGGTGTCTAGATACTTTTTGTGAAGCCTCTGGATCCACAATCAACCACTCTAAGACTGCCTTCATAGCTATTGTTGGGTCACAACCCGACATTCTCATCGATCATGGCTGTCATATCATTCCCAGGGCCAAATCTTTTGGATTTTTGGGATTCCCTTGGGGTTCGATGTCTCTATGGAACATCAGTGGAACTGGGTGCTGGCCAAACTCGAAAACAAGCTTAACTATTGGAGAGGCATGCAAATCCATCTCACTGGTCGCGCTATGGTTATCAACACGTTCCTCTTATCTTCTACCATATATTTCCTTTCTTGTTGGAGACCAAAAGAGCAGGATCTATCCAAACTGGATAGTATTTGTAAAAACTTCCTTTGGATGGGCGACCACAATAGGAGGGGGGTACAAACTGGCTGTCAAATGGATGATCAAGGCTTGATGCAATGGGGAGGCCTCGTGGGCCAAGTTGATCTTCAGAAACAAGAATGAGTTGGCTCTCATGGGTTTCCCCAATTGGAAGAATCTTGACATCTTGACCTTGCTGTTTTCCCCAATTCCCGTCTTCCCGAAAGGCTCATATCTTGTGTGCTCCCAATGGAAGAGTTGGAACAAAGTCAAAAGCTATACAATAATAAGTGAAGACTGGAAGTGGGCAGCTGGTATCAGACAAAACGACTCTATCTAGTTTTCGATCCACGTCATCTGGAGTGTGGAATCTTGGAACATTCAAAATGCCAAAAAGTTATGGAACAAAGGCTTCAAAAAATGGAAGCATCTATGGAAACAAGACACCAACGAATGGATCAATTTTGAGGATATTGACCCTAGCTTCAACATTTCATATGCAGAATGGAACACTTTGCAAAGCAGATGTCTCGCGTTGGACCACCACAAAGTTTTCCTTCTCATGGGACACGACACGTCGAGCTCGCTTGGTCTCAAATGGCACAATGAGAATAGCCCATCAAAAATCCCGAACATCAAAGAAACGATTGACTATCACGTGAACCTCAACAAGAAGTGGTGCCTTTCATGGACGCGACTTCGGTGGGACATGAAGTTCATGGCTATCTCGCACCCCCTCATAGAAATCAAAAAGTATGTCCTATTATGGCAAATTCTTCATCATGGAATCTGGACCAACCTTAAGGCTAGAAAATTTTGTGGGATTCCTCCCTGGTGCAAATGTTGCTACCAGTCTATCGAAGATGTTCCACACGTCTTCTTACCTGCCCCAACTCCAACAGACTCTAGCAGATGGTTGGAAAGAAAATTAGACTTCAGAAACATCTGAGTTGGAAGCAATCCCTACTGGGAGAAGCAATTGCCTGCTCCGCGAACGCCATCAGAGGGGAGGTCCTATGGAAAATCTGGAGGGAAACATGTGCTTTTAACTTCGACGACTCCCCCAAAGAGTGGTCAATTGAGAAATCATTGTTCCTCCTGGGCCAAAGGATCATTAACTGTAAGAAATTCCCCCCCCCCCTTCAGGCATCATCAAGTACTCCTTTTGATAAAAAACAAGCTTAAACCCAAGTGGGCTCCACATGAGGGTGATAAAAGGGTGATTAACCTTATTTGTAATGCCATCTAAGCTCTATAAAAGCTTCCCCTTCTTTGTGGGATTTGGGGGGTCTCATGGGCACTAGTCCCCTTCTCTTATACTTTTCTTTATTTAATTCAATTCCGGGAGAGTAGGCTAATGCCGAACTTCCTTTATATTAAAAAAAAAGAAACTTTACATTGTGGATGGAGATCTGATCAAAACTTTGATCATTGAGATTGGACCTATTTCAGAAGACACTTATTACTTATTCACATACAAATGTTCTTGCTTATATTTCTCTCAGCCTGATTTCAATTAGAATCTCAAATCTTTACCATAGATGAATTAACTATGGACTTAGATATCTACAAAAGGATTTTTGAAATGATCAAGCTAAGAAGGAGAGATGGAGAAAAGATAGCAACACAAATTTCAGAAGTTTTCTTCTATTCTCATGGAAAACATCTGATTGATGAATCTCATACATTCCACACACTTTTTCCTTCTTCTACTCATCTATCTTTGTTCTATATCTCTTATCTCGTATATTTCCAAACTCACAAATGTGTCACCATTACAAAGGCATGAGTGAACTACGCACAAGCTTAATGTACATGTATATACAAGTCTTCATCTTCTAACCATGCACTCATAATCAAGGCTCAAGTTTTGATCTTTGCTTTACTCTTTGACTTCAAAACTTGTCCAAATCATCAATTCTTGATTGTCCTACACCAGCAATGTGGTCTGCATCGGCGAGCTCAAGGTTGCATTAAGGGGTGAGCCTTTTCCAATAGATTCTCAAATTCCACCACTTGCATGTTGTTGCCAACCTTAGAGGTCTCTTCAACTTGCATTCTGATATGAGTGTGTGTGTGTGTGTAAAGGGTCTGCTACAAAAGGATAACACATTAGCATGGAAATAAATTATGAGCCCAATAAAGTGAGACTGCAATCCCTTTCCATAACCAATGTATAACCTGTGTAGTCGTGTGTTGTGAGGTGATTGTGTAGTGATGTCTCAATAACTAATGCATGTCTTTAGACTTCCTACATGCTCTGAATAATTCATAAATTGCTTTTCATAAGATGTCATTACGGGTGATTGTGAGTTACTGAAGGTCAATTTGTACAAGGTTTAGGTGTTAGTGAATTATTACAAGGATAAAGGTTTGCTTTAAGAGATTTTACATTGTACAAAGGGATGTAAGGAAGTTTTGGGATGCTTTTGCCATCCACTTTCTAAGAGTTGGTGAATGAATGTGGTTCCTTTGATGGGGTACAAGGGATGAATCTCGTAGTTGTAAGATCGGTGAGGGGTGTGAATCCAGAGGTGTGGTTATTACATGGCTAGGTTATTGAGCTATAAGATAGGCCTTGGGCAGCCTTATTTGAGTGGGGTTGGGCTTGGTTTTTAGATATGTCTTTTATACCCAGACCTGTCAAATTCGCATTGATGGAGAATATCTACATGTTCTAGAATGTTGAGGTTGCATCCCCTTTGTCTTCACTTCATTGCGTGCACTACTAGAGATGGCTCGTGCTTGTTGATCTTTTGGTACCCATACTTGATTTGTATTAGTTGATTTGGCATCCTTGTGTTACTTCCAAAAGGTATGTGGGTGGGGTCATCAATGGGGGTATTTGTTTTGTGGCTGAATATCCTATGCTGGTGGTTGAGAGGTCATGTTGACATTCTACTTTGGAAAAGAAGGGAGGTTCAACACTTGCATCACGTGCCCATCAAGAAGTAAGGAATTTTGTACAAAGGATCTAGGTAGGTATGTAGGAAGTGTGGAGGGAGCACTCAAGGAGACTATAATGCCCATTTGCTTGCTGATGTTGCTCATATGTCTGCCTATTATGCCCATTTGGCCATTATTAGTTCCCATTTGGCCAATGGTAGTTGTTGAAGGGGGATCTATCCAAAGATCTCCCAGACCTCCTTCATAGTTATTACATATGGTACGTGGCTACTTTCCTCTAATTGGGCATGGTTAGGAAACTTGAGGAGTATTACATGTTGTTGGTCTACTATCCTAATATGAAGAGAACATATTCTCAGGTTCAAGTCCACTCATTGATCATATAACTAATCTTGGCGAAGGATCAATGGTTCTAAATGGTCCTCGTCATAACAAATTGGAAGATTCACCATCAAGGTTACATCTTCTATGAGGATAGGAAGTTCCTTATCTCCCATGCAAGGGGTTTCCATGCCTCCCAGAACTCATAGGTATGCCTCAATCGGCCGCATTTCTTATCCCATGTCTTGATGGTGAGACCACCTAATTGCAGTAGTTGTAGCACCTGAGTCAATCAAAGCCCTAATCTCTTGGCACGTATTGCTTTGCCTTAGCATGACTATAATGAATGGTCTTCTATCCACTATGCTAGGGTGAGTTAATGATTTTGTTTGACACATGGCCATAGGATATCTAGGGCCTTCTTCATTGGTACGAGCGATTAGTATATAGTCTTCTAATAGGTTATAGTGTTCTCTACCTAGCTCTTGTCTTCTTACTTTCATACATTTAATGCGTTCTAAGGCCTCTTCCTGAGTTTCTTATGTTCTCTTCTCTTCCTCCTTGCACTTATTTGCCATCATCGTTGGAGGATAAACACTCCTATGTGCATAACAAAAGCAAATCAACCCTCCTAGGATCCTAAAATTTTTATGAACTAGGCTTTGTATTTTCTAAGTTTCTCTATGTACATGCAGGGAATGAAAATGAAAGTTTGAAAGCTTAAACTAGAGTTAGAGACTTTCAAATGAGAGTAAAATCACTTCTTTTTGCATACTAGATGATGTCTCAACCAGCTACAACAAAACAGATAACTTGATCTTTTCATAGAGTATCAGCTAACCTGATAGACATTGTTCTAAACATTCCTTTGCACATGTGTAGACACTCAACGCAAGACCTATACCATTGGAAGAAATACTTATAAGCTTTCCAAAAAGGCAAAAATCATTGCAAATGGATTCGAGATGAAGGAGGAACAACAATTACAAAACCGGGGGATTGACCCAAATCATCTAGATACACATATTTCCACAACTCTAAGTTATAATACAACTCATTAGAGCCATTAAAGGTCACATATCAACCTCTTAAACAAATAAAAAACATATACATGTCAAAAGTGAGATCCAATCACATCAAGAGGTGAACTAAATCTTGTCTAATCAACTTCTTTCCATTATAGGCATGATTTGATGCCTCCAACTTGTGGAAATCTGCCTCCTTTGATAGTGGATGATGTGGAACGTTCAATTTTAGGCATATTCCCACACCCTTGAGTTTGAAATACAAAACTTTCAACACTCCCCCTCAAGCTCAATTTTTTTTCCTTTGTTTCTTCAGCCTATATCTCTTATGTTTGTTGCTTCTTTGAATCCTCCAAGCTTTGTAACTTCAAGAAACTTTGTCATCATTTCTCCAACTTGCACTTTAGTGTTCACATACCTTATAACTAGCTCCTTTGCCATCACATTTTCTCCAACAAAGTGGTAATCAACCTCTATGTGCTTGCTTGTTGCAGAAAACATGGGATTGCTAGCTAGGGAGATGCTTGAAATGTTGTCTTCATAAACAGGAAACTCCTCCATTCCCACTTCCACATCCTTAAGTAGGTTCTTAAGCCATAATAGCTCACATGTAGCCATTTCTAGACCTTTGTACTCAGCCTGTATGGATGGAAGAGCACAATGGGTTGCTTCTTAGAGCTCCAAAAGATCACGTTTGTATCTATCATGAAAACATAACCCGATGTAGTCCTTCAATCATCCTTGCTACCTGCCCACTCAACATCACTATATCCTTTGACACTTAGATCAGCATCATATGAGTAAAATAGACCTTGAAGGTATGCTTGATGTATCTAAGAACTTTTCTTGCTGCCATAAGATGATCATGAATGCGTGCATGCAAAAATTGAGAGAGAACACCTACAAGATCAGGTCTAGTGAATGGAGCATAAATTAATGAACCAATTATGCTTCTATATAATGTACTACCTTGTATAGCCTCTCCTTGACATCCAACCAACTTCTATTGTGCTCCATGGGCTGAGAAAGTGGCATACAACCACTCATACTGAACTTGTATAGCACATCCAACAAGTATTTTCTTTAAATCAAGAAGATGACATTGTGTGCATAGATTATCTCTATTCCCAAGAGGTGCTCTAGTGCTCCAAGATCAGATATCTTGAACTACTTTCCAAGCTTTGATTTGATATCTTTAATACCTGCAATATCACTTCCAATGATGATCAAATCATCTACATAGATGCATATATGTATATCGTCTTGTCTCCTTGCTTCTTCATGTAAAGTGATGGATCTGCAACACTTTCATTGTATCCACAAATTGATAAATAATCCGCTAGCCTTTGATTCTAGGCCCTTGGGGCTTGCTTTAGTCCATTTAACTCTTTCCTTAGCTTGGAAACATGATTTGTGTACCTCACACTAGAAAATCCTTTAGGTTGGCTCATTTAGATTACTTCTTCAAGCTCTCCATTGAGGAAGGCATTCTTCACATCCAATTGATATAAGCTCCATTTCCTTAATGTGGCCACTACAATCAGGGTTCTAATTCGAATCTTGGGTACAAGGCTGAAAGTTTCATTGTAATCTATCCCATAGATTTGGGAGAAGCCGTTTACCACCAAGCTCGCTTTGTACCTAGCAACAGAACCATCTAAATTTCTTTTAATTTTGTAAACCCACCTATTACCTATCACCTTCATGTCTTCTTGACATACTTTTGTATCAAAATCACATAGATCTCATGACCATTGATAAGTACCTTTCAAGCTCCACTTTCTCTATATTGAGATATGTATACAAAGCAAAAAGAACCTGTATTTGTAGTCAAGTGCTATTCAACCAGATCTCCATCAAGAAATTTCTATTTGCAGCCAAGTGCTATCTAAGCACTTCTCCATTATTGAAGAAGGAAGAAGATTCAAGTGACCAAGGAAAAAAACATGGGTGTCACTACTCAAGGGAGCTAACTATGAAGCTTATCTCTCCATATCAATTGGAAGAAGATCAAACAATAGCAAGTAAGTGCATTCGATGCACTCAAGTGAAGAATTCCTCACCATAGGAAGATAAAGAATATGCATACAACACACACAAAGATGAAGAAGAAAGCTTCCTCACAAAAGGAAGAAAAGGAAGGTGTATTCAACACACCTAGACAAAGGTAAAAACTTAGATGTGCTATCATAAGTCAATTTGACTTACATTCATATACAAAATTCAAAGTTGTAAGGACTCTCACTTATAAAGAGTCACTCAAAGGCTGCATATCATGATATCATTATATCTTTTGTAAAAGCTAGAAAAAGCATTCAAATCCCCTCATGTCAACCATTGTAAAAAAGAATAGTTGCGCACATTACAAGTGATATGAGCACTTGTCTCTACACATAGAAGGTGAAATCAAAATGGAGAATAATCAAGAAGGTGGGATCTTGATTAGCTTCATTTCTTTATGTAAAAGAAGTCTTCAAATAGGTGAAGGAATAGAATCACTCTAGAATAAGAGCAAGCTCTCTCCAAGATGAGTGAGTGAAAACCACAACCTTTGAATTTTGCATTGGACAAAGTTAAGTTGTTATACATAAGTGGCAAAAGCCATAAATAAAGCACCTTGTAGCTTTGTAACTTCTTTGAAACTTCCATTATGTATTATGATCAAAAGAGCTTACGTATCAAGCTCTTCTACTTCTTTTGAAGAACTATGTGAAGATTACACATTTCAAGGAAGCCATAAAAAAGGGGAAGGACTAATCTTCAATCTGAAGCAAAGCCTATTGATATATTTAGGTAGTGATGTGTGTGAACACTCTAGGATTGCTGAGGAGCATTTTTCCCTCTTTAGGAGGTTTTCTTCCCCTAGCTTGTATATACGCCTATTGCCCTAATGGGCTACTTATCCTTGTACATTCTAGTGGTAATACATTCAGTGTTGTGTGTTGTGCTCCAAGATTCTTCTTCTTCTTCCTTGTGCTATTCGCATGCCTCTATAGATGTCTAACTCCAACAATTGGTGTCAAAGCAGGTCATCCCTTCATCTGGGGCATCTTCAACACATCTTCGATTGTGGTCTCAAAATCACATGAATTTTGGTGAGCATACTTAGCATGTTTTCGAGATCAAAACAGCTTTGTTGTGTGGTGTCAAAATCGCGATCTGAGCTCATTTCGGTCTCCGAAAGCACTATCGTAGTGCATCTGTAGGCTATTTTGTCTTTTTGTGCGAAAGGTATATACCAGTTTTGGTTGGCCAGTATAAGCGTCTCAAAGTCTGCTACAGGTTTAGCAAAATTCATCTAGCCAGTTCTATTCAACTTTTTGAGATACATTCAATTCTTTGCATCAAGGTACTTTAGTCATTGGCCATGGCTAAAAGTAGTGATGTATTTCGTATGTTGATTGTTGAGGATAAGTTGGATGGTACCAACTACCCGTTGTGGGCTTATATGATGCGACATGTATTGGTTGCAAAAGGACTATGGAACATTGTGCATGGTGTTAAAAAATGTCTTATCACACTTGCAACTGTTACAACTGCAGGTACTGAAGTTGATCAAAAGGTGTCGAAGATGATGATATTCTGCATATTTTTGTTCATGCTACGATTTCTACTGCACCTACTATGGAGCAAATTCATTGGGATGGTAGAGATGCCCAGACACATGCATTGATAGCTTTGTCCATCAGACATGCCATTACTCCTCACATTCACTCTTGTAGAATAGCTAAGAATGCTTGGGATACACTTACCACATTCTAGCAAGCTAGGAATGAGGCTCATGTTACTTACCTTCGAAAACTGTTGGAGAGTGAGGACATGAATAAAGGTGATTCTATGGACAATTTTCTAATAAAGATCAAAGAATTCAAGGAACAATTGATTTCTATTGATGAGGTTATACTGGATAGCTCACTTGTGAAGACCGTTCTAAATGGTCTTCCTGATTCATATTAGAGTTTTGCTTCTGCTCTTCGATTCATGATGAAAGGCAATCTTAATGCCACTTGTTGGCTAGTCAGAAGAGCAAAGGAGAATGGAGCTCTTCAACTAGTAAGCAGGAATCTGCTAATTTTGCACAATCGAAGAGGGAAGAAAAGAAATCAGAAAAGCAAAAGATGAAAAGAAATCAGAAAAGCAAAAGTTGTTTTGCAAGTGCTGTAAAGGAAATGATCATATCATAAAGAACTATCCAAAACTGGCTGCTAATGCCTATAAGGTCTATTTGAGCCTCCATAAGCTCAAGGGCTGGTCTTGTGCCGGTTTGCTTGATCAAACTTCATCGCTTCAAAACGCACCTTTCTACATTCTACAAGCTTCTCCAAGTTCTTTCACCACATTCTCCACATCTGAAACAAATAATTAGGCTCCTTGACCCATTTCCAAAGTTATCCCTCTGTCTAGGGTTGTAATTGTTACTTTTATTGGGTGCAACCGCCATTACATTTGCTGGTGTGAGAGGTCCTCCTTGTGTCCAATATGTTGTTGTAGATATTCCCCTTGATTGGCATTCTTGGGCCTCATGACTAGCTTTCCTGCATAATTGGCAAGTCACACTCAACAGAGGACATTCACTTACTATATGCCCTTGCTTGCTGCACATGGAACACCAAAGTCCACTCTTAATGCCACCCCCTTTGAGTTCTTACAGCTCCTCTCGTAGTTGGGCTAATTCCTCTACTTGGGCCTCCTCCTCCTTTTGGAGCTTTAATGCTTCAATCTCCCTTCGCCACTGAGTAACAACATTCTCCTCCTCTTTGTGGGGCTTATTCCTTTTTAAGCCCTCCAACTCCTTCCTTAGCTGGATTACAGGATCCTCCATTTTTGTGGAATATTGTAGTTGAGAAGAAGTTGCTCCATATTGTTGCCTTATCTGCTCCAGTCGAGTAGCTGTGTTGATGAACTCCTCTATGGAGGCTGTAGGCAACACTAATTCCTTGATTTTGCATTTGGTGGACACTGGAAGTGGTTAGCTAGCCATTTCTTAACAAAAAAATCATATGGCGGATCTGGCAATTTAGCCATTAGTGCCTTGGCCCTAGTCACAAATGCTGGGAACTTTTCACCTGGACCCAGTCTCAAACTTTCTAGTTCTTCTATGATGATCTCTGTAGTATTTCCATGATGGAATTGATTTTTGAATGCATCTTTCATCAAATCCCAAGTTGTAAAATGGTTCTCAGCAAATTGGCTGAACCATTTATCTGCTAATCCTTCTAATGTGGCATGGAAGAGTATCAAGAAAGCATCCTCCCTGCCCATTAAGCCTCTAGTCCTGCATAGTGCCAAAAATCTTCTAATATGCTCGTCTAGAACCTCCTGAGCTAGGCCTTTGAAAGAAGGAAATTTTATATTTAATCTTGAGAGTAAGATTTCCAAGTCTACCTATCCCGCCATGCTCTTTACTGATGAGGTTGAAGATAGTGGACTGGAGGATCTTCTAACAACCTTCCTTCTTGTTTGCTTGCAGGTGACCCTCAATGTTTGGGACTGGGTTGTGGTCATGGGCTATTCATAGTCCTCTTAGTATGAGTTAATTGATAAGAATATGTACCTCTTAGTCCACTGAAGCAGTAAGTAGTACTGTCGATACTTGAATAATGCTTCTCCAACTGCAATATATCTTCTCCTATGCTATAATCTCCTTGGAAGTCCCAACGGGCGTGCCAAATTTCTACTTCTAATCAAGGGATTGTGGGTTCGAGTCCCACCGGGCGTGCCAAATTTTGTTGGGGGATTCTTGGACAAGAAGGGATTTGAGTGTTTGTAAGAGAAAAGGGAAAGAAGAGAAGAAAGATACACATTGGAAGCTTCTGTCGATTGATTATAATAAGACAATTACAATGTGAAGCACAATGCAATCCAATGCTTCTGTGCAAAATCCCACAGAGTGCTCAATTACAAAATACCAAATACCCAAGAGACTTGTTGCTGTCGGCCTCCTCTGCACCAAACCTCCACCTTCTCCAAGCCTGCACTTGTGCACACCTTTCACCAAGCTTCCACTAAGGGGGAGGGATGGATACCGTCTGTCGGCACGTGCACACTTCAATGAGACCTTGGGATCCTTGGGGGACTAGCTTAGCACTCCTCTCCACACTTCCTTGGTCACTCTTCATGCACACCTTGCACTTCACTTCTCTGTGTCGCACACTGTGTGTCTCTTGCACTTCTCTCTCTTGCTTGACTTAGACTATGCTCACTCTTGCTTACACTAGAATTGTCCAAGAATAATCCTTGCCTTGATTTGAGTGTGTCGATTCACGTACGCTCCTAACTCCAAGAGTATCTTGGTGCTCACTTTGATGTCCCAAGATTGTCTTTTCAAGTGGGTAGCCAACGACTCCCTGTTTTGTCTTGTAGTGACTTTAGACTAAAACCCAAAATTTTAATTAGGGGGCCATACTTTCTCTTTTGCGTATGCTGCCGCTTCACATACCTTCATATTTTTCTTTTAATTCTTCACTTTTGCACATAAGAGAGGGTTCACCTGAACCTTCCAAAACACTTTAAAAACACTTTGAACCTTAGGGAAATTAGAGCAATACCTCTGCAACCTGCAACCCACTTTCTCCAATTTACCCTTTGTGGACAATTAATTGTGCACTACCTGTGCACTTTGACACCTGCACTTTAGCACTTTGACTTTGTAGCAGTTGACTTTGATCTTATTGACTTTGACCAGTTTGACTTTGAGCTTTTGACTTTGATTGTGGTTGACTTTTACTGCAATTGACTTTGACCAATATGACTTTTATGGGCTCAACTCCATATGATTTGGAAAATGATTTTCCAACCCTCACTCAAGAAGATCAACACCTAGAAGAGGACATCAACTCAGAGGATGAAGAGCATATTGACTTTAAAGCTTGGAAGTCAAGATGCAAGTTCAAATACATGCAATTAGAAGATCTACCCGAGTCTTTTAATAAAGCTTGAAGGATATCACAAAGAGAAAGTAAGAAGGTCCATAAGGTATGGATATGATACATCCTTAGTCACAAAGCACTCTGTGTACATCACTAAAGATTCTATGGTAGAAGAGCCTTCTTCATTTGAAGAGGCTAGGAAGAAGGAGTGGAGAGAAGCCATATAGGAAGAAGTGGAAGCATTGCACGAAAATCACACTTGGGTTCTAGTTCCCAAGAAGCTAGATATGAAGGTAATTGGCTCATACTGGATATATAAGATTAAAAAGAACTTTGACGGTTCTATAAATAGGTACAAGGCAAGGTTAGTGGCAAAAGGATCTGCCCAAACACATGGAGTAGACTATGAAGAATCTTTTTCACCTCTGGCAAAGATACCAACAATCAGAGTATTGGTTAGTCTTGCTGCATCAAAAAATCAGAATTTATATCAGTTAGATGCCAAGGATGCATTCTTAAATGGTTGGATATGAGAAGAAGTGTATATGGCACAACCATCAGGTTTTGAAGATGAAGAAAAGGTAGGTTATGTATGCAAGCTTAGAAAAGCACTCTATGGTAAAGTAAATCAAGTTTTTTCATAAATTTAGTTGTAGAATGTACTAAGGAATGGATATAACAAGTCAAGGGGGTCATCCCGACTTTTGAGGATCTAGAAAGTATGTAGACATAATCACCTTCCTAGCTTCATATCTCATGATCTACTAAACTAAAGTTGATGCAAATTGACATCTCAACACTAGAAACACCACTCTAGCTACTCCAAGCTAAAATATAGCAAATGAATAAGTATAGATAGAGAAATGGATTCCACATGATCATTGTATTGAAGAAGATGCAATAGTAGATAGTGGACAGAAATGTACTTGAACGAATGTATCAAAATGTATATGCTAATGAACATATGATAAAAAGTAAGTGTAGTGGACTACACATAGATAGTTTGAGCTCAAGGTATGCTCAAGTATGAAGCTCAATACCTCTCCGAATGGGTCTCTTCCCCACAACTACAAGTATGTGTATTTATACACATGTGAAGAGTTTGAATTTGAAATTTTCCTCACCTAAAAGTGATCCTACACTTTATAGATGTTTTAAATTCATTCTTCCTACTACATGAGTCATGAGTTGAGCTCCCTAAACTTCACGAGATTTCTTATTTTCTTGGCTTTTACAATTATCCAAACTAAATATGCTCAAATTGACAAGCATGAGTTCATGTGTGGTTCTCTCTTGTGAAGAGCTAAATGAATGTGTAGTCTTTAGGTTTTGGAAATGCACTTAGGCTTGTGGATTGCACCAACAATGTACAAGTCTTTAACTGTAGATTGGATTGGAGGTAAGGATGATAAAAGGATTACATGATGAGATCTAATATTTGCATGTAACAATCTAGTTTCATGGAGTTCCTAAAAATAGCTTATGTTGGAGCTTTTAAACACAAAAGTTAAATGTAGAAGCCTTACAAATACATGTGAATTTATATGGTATTTGAATTTTTATGAAGATATGAAGCTATTTAAATCATGAACATTACTCTTCGGAGACAATGTAAGTTCACTATAGAAAATGTCTAATCTGATGTCCCATGTAAGAACCAAACATATAGAATACTATAATTACATCACAATGATGGTGGTAAATGAAGATATTGATATTCACATGTTGAAACAAAAAAATAGCTTGTTGACATACTCACAAAAAAAATGGATGCTCATAAGCTCAAATGAATCAAATTTTTGCTTGGAGATGAAGCTTTAGATTTGCAATCTGAGGGGAAAACGTTACATAAATACAAGATCCTAGATCATTTTTTGGTTTGTGGATCTTATTATTTATGCGAAATAAATTTTCAAAGGTGAATACATGCACAAAAGTATAGAAAAAGTGGTTAAAAGTCAAGATCATAGTAGATGTCTCTACTTTTGGAAGATCTAGTTGCTTGTGTTGATATTCTCTTGATAAGAAGATTGGTTCTCTTAGTCTAGGCATCCAAATGGAGTCTTTTTTTACAAAGCTTGAGACATCTAATTATATATAGAAAGTAGTTTCTACACAAACAATATGAAATAACATAAAAACATGCACTTTTGTATGCCTATTCTCTCTTATGTATCTTCTATCTCGCCAGTCACATATCTCCTCATGGTGTTATATCTCATTATTTATGTTGTCTTTTTGAGTGCTTCAACTTGAAGCTAATCTCCATCACATTTCATATATATATTTTTACGTTGGATTTCTCCATGATTTTGGGAGTTTTGCAGCTGTTGTAAATGAGTTTTGAAGTCACATAGTTTCTTAGACTTGTCCATTGTAAGTTCTGAAGGATAGCATGATTTCAAACCACTCTTTTGTAGGGTATTCTATATATGTTTTGATTATCCTCCTTCCTACATTGTGCTAGAGGATGTCTTATTGCATGTTATACAATTTATTTTAATTATCTTGGCTCACAAAAGTCTTGCTTGTTGACTTATACAATTATTAGTCTCTATTTTTCTTGAAAGTTTGTTAACACGTTTCATCTCAAAAACTTGGCAACATGTGTTTGATCTTTTGAATACAGAGGGATATTCCATCAAATAATTATATTAGGTAATATCTATTAGTAGGATTGTCAAGGAATACTACCCTAGTGCATAGTGGATGATAAAGAAGAGAACTAATGCATAAATATCAGATTGGAATCTTGGGAAGGTAATTCTTAAAGATTCGTGAAACAAAAATCTATAAACATTACGTGTATGCTGGAAAAATGTGGAAAATGATGCTCATGATCATGCTACATCAAGCGAGATATTAAACAAGAATTCAATAGAACACGGCAATTTTTATCGTTTTTCAATGTCAATAAAATAAAGATTACGCTATGATTGGAGATCAATTATACAAAAAACGTAAGAAACATTTCTTGTATTTATTTGTACATGAGAATGAGTACTTGCGCATCCTTGAAGTGACACATATGGCCATGGTAGGAAGGCACGTTACCCTTTCCTTGACACCAAAAATTAGATTACTTGCAAGATCACGGTGGCCTACAATCCAAAAGGACTCCAAAGAATACATTAAGCAATTTGATATTAGGCAAAAAACTAGATATCCATTTCAAAGATTAAAAACACTCCTAAGATCTATGATGGGAGGTAGAGCCTTTTCAAAATGGGTTATGGACTCCATTGAAGCAATAAATCCTTGCATGATACTCAAAATCTGATTACATCATCATTTGCATAGGCTATTCAACATCCCTATCACTTCAGCAATTCACTTTATCAGAAACAGAAAATCTAGTTCGTTAGAAGATTAGGACACACTAGTTGCTACAAAGTACTTTTATGCTGTAGAATACGCACTTCACACCACCTTGCATGAAATGTATTTTATAGAAAGAGATCTTGATTCTATCCGAGATGAGTTATAATAAAGGGTGTATGGAATGCCTTTACATCTAAGGGACACATGTAATTATGTCCTCAATTTTGTGTCCAAGCCCTAAATTCTTGTTAACAGAATAAACGTGCCCTACCTCAAGTGATGATTAAAAAATCCAACGGTTGAATCAAGAGAATTATTATCATATTTTCATGATTGAGATAGTCATCACATCTTTTTGCAAGAGGATATCTGAATAATAATGAAATCCCCTCATATCCTAGGGAAAGGAATGCCACAACGAAATGTACATTTAGTACTTCACATCAAACAACAACAATTGACATCTACACAACACGAACACTACAGAATATATCTTATTATTGTTATATATTTCATTTATATAGTAAAAGGCACAAAGAAGATTGTGAATATGAACCCATGGTTCATTTATATAATACATATTATCTTTAGATGAACAAAAAAGAAAAATATTGTTGGGTACAAAAGAATTTTCTACCAAGGTATAATCCCATAATTTATCTCTACACTAGCCATGGACTTGGAGTTATAAGATGTAAGCATGATTACATATATCATTACCTCAAAGAAACCTTCAAGAAAATTGAAAAGCAGAGGAATCCAAGAAGCAACATTAAGGAGATTCGAGTTCAACCACTAGAGAGGTCTTCATATATATCAAGTTGAGAGAAATCAAAATAACAATAGTGGAAGTTGATCAACATTCAACAAGAAAAACAAGCATTTGAGCACGTATCCCACAAAAGTTGCAATGGAGATTTGAATAAGATATCAATTACCTATCCCTGGATGTTTGATGAAAATATGGACATCTATGAAGAAATTTGCACTTAAATAGATCACAAAGTTTTGATATCATTTTCACTAGACTATAAACTCCTCAAAGATGTTTGATAGATTGAAGGGAGAAAAATCAAAGACACTAAAACACCCACAAATAGCCTATTTTCAACTCATAATCATGGGGTGTGACCTCCACAATATACGTTTGAACCCACTAGATGTACCTTGATCATTTATGCAAAAGTACCTACAAAGCATACCCAAATAAAACAAATTCAATAAATATGATAACCATCACCCAAGAACAAGAAGCTTGAACTACTCCTAGAGATATAAAATTTCAAAGAGATTTATTGAAGAATGTAAGAGTCATCTTCCTACCAAGCAACAACACACAAAATGAATATCATTTGTGTTTATTTTCATCATAATAAATATGAGCTATTTCAAGAATCACCTCAAGAATTGTGAACATTTAAGGATCTCTTACATCTGTTCAGTTAACCTATTAGTGGTTCCACATTGATTGCAACCTTAGAAAGGAAGCCAATGGTCACTAACATGTGACTTTTTGCATGGCTAAATTGATGTTTTGTATCGACATTTCACACATATGGCCATGGAAATATCACCAAATCCTTCACTTTATTCTTTATCAAATATTCCTATTAGTTCCTTCAAAAGCATCCCTTTTAGGCATCATTTCAAAAAGCACCTCTATTCTTCAATCAACCTATAATGGAACCATTAGCCACACCCTTGAACTAGATTTATGGAGTATAAGAACAAAATAAGCTCATGTGAAAGGAAATTAGTAGTTTTTGTATATCAATTGACCATCGTATAGGTAGGTCAAAGATATAAATAAATTAAGAATCTCCATAGAAACAAAATTAGGAGTACGTGACTTCTTAATCAATGCATAAGAAGATAGATACAATCAATGCAAGCATAACTTGGTCATGAAGAAATGTGAATCAATATGCGTAAAGATGCTTCAGAATTGATGCATGAAGACTTGAAGAGGGGCCAAGAGGACAAAGAGATGTTGATATTGAATCTACAAGAGGAGGTCACTGTTCCAAATGAGTTGAATTCCCCAAGCTCAATAGAATTTTCAACACTTACACTATAGATTCAAGTCTTGGATCAAGATTTTGTAAATAAGAAAAAAGGATTAAAGAGTTAAGAATGTATTTACAAGAACAACCATCCTTTTCCTCACTAATTAAAGCTTGAAAATAACCAAAACCTATTGAACTACCTATTCCACATACACATGAGGTGATTGGAGCACTTGACATGCTTTTACAACAATCTTCTTTTGATTTCATGAGAATCATCCATGTCTAATAATTATATGAGATCCACCTAAACTGACCCAAGATAGAGCCATTGTAAATAAAAGATACAAAAAGTGACAATAAATATTCAATAATTTTATAATGATTTTCAAAATGCAATCATTAATTGCTAATTCCTTTTTAAGCTATCAATGTTCAAGTTAGCATAATCATCAAATACCTATGTGCAACCTTATGAAATTATCAAAGGAGGAGCTATTAAGCTCATGTTATAAAAAATTTCATCGACCTAGACATAGCTTGCATGATCACTCTTGAAAGACGTGAATGGGTTGCCCTCGAGCTCACTGTGTTATGAATCCTTACTAGAGGAATTTATTTCTTACCAACCATCCCTTTGTGAAGAAAGTATGAAACTGAACACCCATATTTTTAGTACATGATGGGAATGCTATAAAGGAAAGATGCATGGGTAAGATCTATGAATGCATGCATGCATCATCCAAGCAAAAATTATTGACTCAAGTATCCATACATAGGTAGAGAAATGAAAGGTAACCAATTATTATAAAGTGCAAGCAAAACACTACCCACTTTTGATGACAACTTATTCGTGACATGTTCAATCTAGTATGTCAATTATTGTATAGAATCTTTAAGATTGTCAAAGTTCACTTGATTGCCTTCAATTGTACTTTTAAACAACAAATCAAGATGGGTGTATTTAGTTTGGAATTCAAAACATTATTGTTTGAATTCCAAGAGACCTAAAAAAACAATGATGGGATAACTATCATGACTTTAGTATCACCATCATATTACATGTAGATGAGGCTCCTATTGCTTACCTCCGAAAACACTTGATGAGTGAGCATTTGGATGAAGGAGATTCTATGGATATTTTTTTGACAAAGATCAAAGATTTGAAGGAGTAGTTGATTTCTATAGATGGTCTTGCTAGATAATTCACTTCTGTAGTCCATTCTCAATGGTATTCTAGATTCATATGACAGTTTTACTTCTGCTCTTCAGCTGATGATGAAAGGAAATCCAAATGCCTTCACATTTGAGGAGTTTGTCTCTCTTTTGTTGCAGAAAGACCAGCCCAGGTACAACAGGTACATTATGCATGTTGTAGGGCAAGCTTTCTTAGCTAGTTAGAAGGGAAAAGATAAATGGAGCTAATCTACTAGTAAGAAAAAAATATGCTAATGCTTCATAGTCAAAGAAAGAAGACAAAGATGACAAGAAAATAGAGAAACAAAAATAATTGTGCAAATATTATAAAGGTAATGATCATGTCATAAAGAGTTATCCAAAACTAGCTATAAAAGAGGAAAAGAAGAAAAATAATAGAATGGTTATTGCAGAAGCTTCTATACTTGAAACAGAGTCTGCAAATCTTATGCAAAATGAAGAATGGGCATTTACTACTGTTTGCAATTATGAACCTATTCGAGTTTGAGGTCTGGAGAAGCACATGAAAACACAAGGAAGAAGAAGAAGCTTGGAGCACAACACACAATACTAAAAACTTATTAGAGTACTGAATGCAAATTTTCAGCATCTTTTTATGCACATGAAAAAAATCCCTCTTGTTGGCATGTATTCTCATGACAAAATGTGAATCCAATGTGAAATGGCCTTTGTGTATATATGTGAATTATTTTTCTATTTTTCTTATGTTCAAGTGTCTTCACTTGCTGAGAACGAGAAAGTAGATGGACAAAATTGCTGATGTGTTGCATTACGGATCGAGAATCGGAACATTCTTCAACTCAAGTCTTCTTTCTGATCTCCATTCATATATTCCACTCCTAGAAAACACACATAGAAAAATGACCAACAATTTTAAAGAGAAAAGGTTTTGGAAATAATAGATGCAATAGAAACAAACCAAGGGGAATTTAATGGGATGAATGTGACTTTGTATCTTAGGTATTATGAGCAGATAGTGGTGAAATACATGTTAGCTAAAGATCATAAAAAAGATACTTTCATTTGTATATCACATGCCTTCACTAGAGAGAATATCTGGGTTAGAGTACTAACCCTGAACATGACATGGGCGGAATTCAGGAGATAGTTACTTACAAAGTTCTCTCATGAGGACTATAACAAGAATAATAGGGCCACATTTCTAAAATGGATTGACACACCTAGGACTGATATGCACATCGAACAATGCTTGAATGCGTTTGAGGTAAAATTCAATCAGTTTCCTATAAGAGATCGTATAGTCCTAGAATTGGATAAGCTTCGCAATTTTCTAGGAATGCTAAATATTCTTCTACAAAGCGAATTTTGAGCCAATGTTAAAAGATGCACGATTGCAAGCGACTTATTAAGACTTGGGAGAGTTTGCAAGTGGCTATTTCATAGAATGGCTCAAAGAAAAGAACAAAATTTGATTTATGCATTGAGATTGAATGGAACAGAGACTCCACCTAAGATGAAAGTTGAATAAACCTTCTTGGGTAGAGATAATCCAAATATGCCATTGTTAGAAACTAAAATTAATTCCTTGGAAAAACACATCAAAACTAACAGTCAAATAGAAACTTTGATAAGCATTCAAGAGACTAAATTGAGAAATCAAGAGCAAGGACCTAGAGCTCATGAGCGAGGAAGGAAACCTTTGAAGCATCCCCATAGATACATATAATATGATGTGTTTGATCCTCCATATTGAACATGCAATCTATTCAAAGAAGCCAAAGAGAAGAATTGGATCATTGAAATCAATCGACAAATAGGTGATTATATGACCAAGAGACCATTAGGTAGGAACTTTGGAAAAAAGGATGTTTGAGGAAGTTTTATGAAGATTCAATGAGCTAGAATACTTGTGCATTTAGACTTGATGGCACCGATCAAGGAATCATTTATATGATATTTCTAGTAAAGGCAATTTGACAACTAAAATCTTATAGGCATCAAGCTCTAATATTCATGCTAAGACCTGTTGGAATGAGCTAGTAGATAGGTTCTCAGTTTGTGCTCATGAAATCAATATTGATTAGAAAAGAAAAAGAGATGATGAGAAATAGGTTCATACCAAAATAACTACAAGGTCTAAAAAGGAGGTTGAAAAGATAGCACCAAGAAAAGATCTTGAGAAAGTAGAGCCCCAAAAAGATACTAAGGAGAATGAGATAGAGAGGAAGTCAAATGAGACAACAAAGAGTCCTAATAAAGGAAAGCTAAGGCAAGACATGAAGAAAATGGAAAGGAAACCTCAAAATGAGGAGAAAGATCAAGAGGAAATTGAAGAGAAACAAACTCCTCAAGAGGAACGTAAAAAGGGAGAGAAAACAAACAAAAAACAACCTGGCTTTCGATTGATTTCCCGATTAGAAAAACATCTAGACATTAAGAAAGATATCGATGAGAAACTGATGAATTCTCAAGTGACTCCAACTTTGGAAGATTTACAGCATTAGCATGGATAGATGTGAAGGAGGATTTTATGAGTGCTATAAGGAGACGAAGAGAACCGATCGAAGTGAAAAGTGAGGATGTTGAAATGGAAGAGATTAAAGAGAAAGAGGAATCTAATGTGATTATAGTCAAGGTAAATGAATCAGGATATGAAAAAACTTATTCTCAAAAGAGCTATTTGGGACCTATGACAGGACATATGGAAAGAAATAATGAAAATTTAAAAAGTTATTTTATATAAAAACATTGGGTACACGATATGACTGAGACTATTGTGAGAATTGAAGACAGCAACAAACCATATGTGGCTTTAACTGACTTGAGATCTGAAATTAATGTGGTATTAAGATAACTATATGATGAGGGTATATGCCCGATTGATCACCACCATGGATGGAAATTGAAAGCAACAAATAATGTACCTAGATACCATCCGGCTTGGTGCATATGTAGATATGTCAATTTCTATTGTTGATGTTAAAGAAGAATATAATTTCTTTGTTCATGACGATTGTTGGTACTCAACTATCTTGGGATAACCATTTATCAATGCTTGGAGAGTAGAGTTGTCAAGTAGTGAAGTTGGTCCACCTAACCACCATAGAACCAACCCTAGCTCTTTGGGTAAGTAAATTAGGCTTTGTAGGCTTTTGGTTAGTGCAATAAAATGCAATAGGTACTAAGGAACATCAACAAGAACAAGTTGATGCAAAACATATACCTTGCACCTTGACTAGCTCACAAAAACCTCCTAAAAATGGATGGAAATTGTGACTTCAAACATTGAGAGCAGCCAACACAGTAATAATCCAATAAATTCTTCTTATGGGAGTTATTTACATAGGGTTCACTTGCTATAAAACATAAAAGCGGTAATTTATAACAAGTATATAAGGAGCAATCACCTTAGCACTCAATTGGTGTCATCCCGATTTTTTAGGGATGTGTAGAGAATGACCTTGGGACTAAAACATTTGAATAACTTTAAAATTAATTAACCAAATGCCTTCACAATTTGTACACATAATTAAGATAGTTATGCCTTTCCAATGAATGCTTAAATACTAGATTCGAAGCTATGTAGAGAGAGAAGTATTCTTTGCAAATTGGCTGAGTCTAAGAAAGAAGGAGCGAAAAATTGAAATGGAAAGCATTGATCAAAGAGTATATGTATTACTTAAAATCATGACCCTCCTTTATGTAACAATGATATGGAGTATTTATATAGACTCCTTAGCATCTATCGATGCCTTTCTTCATGAATTCAAATTCAAAATTAGTTAGGTTTCTTAGTTTAGATTGATTGGAGTCATTTCCTACAATGTAGGAAAAGGGAAAATTGAAGTCATGTCTACCTGTTGATTGATTGATTGGGAATCAATCTCAACCATGTGTAACTCGTGGCTTTTGGGCATTTTATGATTCCCTTTTAAAAATGCTAAATACCTTGACCGTTACAAGAAATGATCATAAGTGATCAACCAATTAATACAAAGAAAATATGTGCATATAAGCGCTGTTCTTCAAGGCATATATATGGAACCATCCAAATGATAAATTTGATGAAGAACATGTCCTCCTCAAGCATAATGAAAGCTTGATGTTCCAACAACTCCCGCTCAAGCTAAAGTATGCTTGAGTCTTCATTCTCTAATAGGTTGAATACCTACCATAGCTTTAAATCTACTAAGCTTTATCCCATCAAATGCCTTTGTCATCATGTCTGCTATTTTCTTCTCAGTAGGAACAAATGAAATGTCAATCTCCTTTGCCATAAGTTTCTATCTTATAAACTAGTAATGGACTTCTATGTGCTTTGTCCTAGTATGAAAAATTGGATTTGCAGCTAGATGCATGGAACTTACATTATCTCCAAGTAAGTAAGGTTTGGAACTTACAAGTTCCAAATTTGAGTATAAATCCTTGAGCCATATTGCTTCTTCACTTGCAATAGTTAGATCTGTATATTCTACTTTACTTGAAGATAAAACAACTATTGTTTGCTTCTTGGAACTCCATGACACCAATTTTGAACCTACAACTCCAGAGGTACTTCTTCTATTATCCTTTGCTCCTGCCCAATCTACATCTAAATAGATTTTGATATCCAAATCTGAAGAGTAAGGATAATAGAGACCTTCATTAATTGTCCCTTTGAGGCAGTTGAGTACTCTCTTAGTAGCATCCATGTGTGGCCTTCTTGGTGAGTGCATGAACTGACTAAGCACTCCTGCACTATATGATATGTTTGAACTTGTGTGAGTGGCATATATCAAGCTACCAAATAAACTTTGATACTCTTTAGGATCATCAATTTGTTCACCTTCATAAAATGGTTTAATTCCAAAGGTGTACCTAAAAGCTTTGTGTTCTCCATTCTGAACTTGAGAAGTAGGTCTTCAATGTATCCTCTCCGAGTTAGATACATCCCTTCATTGCATAAATCAACTGCATACCTAGGAAATATGTGAGCTCACCTAAGTCATTGATTTTGAACTCCTTGCATGTGTCTCTTGATCCTTTGAATGCCATTCAGATCATCACCTGTAACAATAATATCACCTACATATACACCTAGATAGATAACCTCATTGTGATCCATTTTGATGAATAGATAAGGATTTGAGTTGCTAGGTTCAAACCCTTGATCTTGAAGGGATGTAATCAACCTATAATTCCAAGCTCTAGGAGCTTTTTTCAATTCATACAATGCTTTCTTAAGTCTCCAAACATAAGATGTATGATTAGGGTTTTCAAAACCAAGTGGTTGCGACATGTATACCTCTTCACTTATCCAACCATTTAAGAATACATTTTTTACATCAAGTTGGAGGAGTATACAATTTGTTATAGCAGCTATGCTAATCAATGTTCTGATTGAAACATAAACCTTAGTAAAGGAAGCCAATAATGACTATTTACGGTAATTTTGAAAGAGTAACCATAGTAAATGAGGAGAGTTATAAGTCAACTACTATACTCTACAAAGTAGACGCATTAAAGCTTTCCTTATTCTTTCAATCCCGCCAATGACATGTTTCCAGGTTCTTTGGCGATGAAGTATAAATCTCCAATATAAGTTAATCTTCAACCAAAAGAAGAAAACTCAATAAGAAAAACCAATTTATAAGTTGAAAACCAAATACTTCAGCATGATTAAAAACAAGAAGAAATTCAACAAGAGTTCTTGAAACGTAAATGTATAAGACAAAATCTTGAAGAGAAGTAGATCACACGAAAAGCAAATACAAAGAGAAAATTTCCGACTACAAGAATCATCCTTAGTTGCAAAGCTCAATGGATGGGAGAAACTGTGATTAATCGTTTAAAGGAGAAAAATACATGAGCTTGAGCCAGATCCATGCTATGGAGGAATGCTTACACCAGTTCCATAAGCATTGATGTTTGAATATGTATGGAGACTAGAATTGAAATGGACAACCGGTTGGATAAAATTTCAATTTATTGTTCTATTTATGTTCATTTTTGGCAATGATATGCGTTATGCATATTTAATGAGAATGATTATTTCTACATATGTTATCAACACATGATTCATGTGCTTGAAGTGATTATGATTTCTTTACACAAGAAAATTATTTCTTGAATATGATTATTATTATTCTCTAGGACCAAAGATTGAGAAGATGCAAAGTTGCAAATTTTGCACATTTAGAGTACGCATAAGCTAAGAGGGTGTATATATCTAAAGGATTGAATTCGTTCAGATCAATTCAAATAATTCTTTTTTACTTGGAGAAAGATGTATGCTCTTGTGTATGTAAATATGGGTGCTTAAAGTAGTTTCGATGCACACTTGCGATTTACATTGTGACCATTGCGTATTATGTAATGTGAACTATTAAGCTCTGAAAAAAATATAATAGATATATCATTGAAATGTGTATTAATGAATATGTGAATATGTGGGCATGAGCGTGAATAAATTCCTACTGAATGTACATTACGTGCGATGTAAGCACATTCATGCTGAGCATAAAATGTATGCAACTGTACCGTATTTGTACTCGTGTATGAATGTGCTATGTGCGTGCTTATGAGCGTAAGTATATTGTGATTTGTAACCGTATTTATTGTTTGTATTGAGTTGTGCGAACTTAACTATATAAATGACTAGAAACATGAGTGGGTGTCTTAAACGTCTGTAAGTTTCAGCTTAATGTACTGTGTGTATGGTTCGTATGCGTTGTGATGCTAATTGTGATTCAGTTAACGTAACTTTGGGCATAAAAGTTTGTTGAGAATATATTCTGAGATTAGAAAATATATTTGTTTAGTGAGGTTCTTGAGATACGTGTGATGTATGAATTCAAAGACAATTTCTTTTACTCGGAAAAGTATCCTCTTTTGTGGAGAAACATGTATGATCTTGTAAAGTCACGTTCTGAAACGAATATCAATGGTTTATCCATATGCATTTGTGTTAATAAATCTTTGAAATGTGTACTGAATATGTGAATAAAGCGTGAATGATTTCCTACTGAATGTACCTTATGTGTGATGTAATAATACTTTTACTTGTGCATAATGTAAGACATGTATGCAACCATAACGTATGTAAACTCGTGTATATATGTGTTATGTGTGTCTTTATGATCTGGGCATGGTTGTGTGAACTCCAAAATTGTGATTTGTCAGTGTAATTATTGTTTGTATTAAATTCTGTGAACTTACATATGTACGAATATAACCTTGAGTGGATGTATTTAGTGTCTTTAAGAGTGGGGTAAATGTATTGTGTGTATATTTTGTATTCGTTGTGATGCAAGTTGAGTGTTAATTGTGCCTGTACTATGTGGAAGATCATATGTGATTGACTTAAGGTAATTTTCTGCATAAACATGTGTTGGGAATATATTCTGCTATGGGAAAATATTTGTGTGTGTGTGTGGTGTTCTCTCTCCGTACACACACACATATATATATATATATATATATATATATATATATATATATATATATATATATATATATATATATATATATATATATATATATATGTGTGTGTGTGTGTGTGTGCACTGAATGATTTCTGAGTGTGCGAAATGTGTGTGTATATATACGAATGTAATTGTGTCAATTTCTAAGTGTGCGTCTGTATGTGTTCAGAATATTGTGCATTTTTTTACTGTAGGTATGTATGCGTATGATTAATGTTCTTATAGGTAAGAATATGTGTTACTATGAATATAAGAGGAAAATAATATATATATATATATATATATATATATATATATATATATATATATATATATATATATATATATATATATATATATATATATATATATATATATATATATGTGTGTGTGTGTGCACTGAATGATTTCTGAGTGTGCGAAATGTGTGTGTATATATACGAATGTAATTGTGTCAATTTCTATGTGTGCGTCTGTATGTGTTCAGAATATTGTGCATTTTTTACTATAGGTATGTATGCGTATGATTAATGTTCTTATATGTACGAATATGTGTTACTATGTGTGTGTAATTGTCTGCGTGCGCGCGCGCGCCTGCATGAGGCAGAGAGAGAAAGAGAGAGATAGCGGATAGTGACAGGATTTTTATATACTATGGTTGTTGTGAAATAAAAGATACAAATCGTAATGACCAAGTCTTTCATTTATGTTTGAAAGATCAAAACTTACCACACAATCCCTTTTAAAGATTCTTGCACTCTTATGATTTGATTGAACTTGAATTCAGTGCACGAATCAAATCCTAAGAGGGATATCTCTTAAACTTATAAACTACTGTACGTTCTTCAATCACATGATCCTTTAATCATATTGTTGACTGCGAATGCAATATTATAGTTCGGATCAATTTTCAGATGCTAGTGTCTTAGATTTGGATTTTTATATTATTTTTCGCATATTTTTTTCGAAAAGCAGCTTAAACTGTAAATAAGAAGCGTACTTTTCCACAAACAGCTCTCAATTGATTATAGAGAAGAAGCGTACAAGGAAGTGAAACAGAGGTACAAAAGAGTCTCAAGAGTTTATAGGTTTGATATTCTAGATGTTGTTTTTGCATATTTTTTTCGGAAAACTGGTTCAACTGTAAAGAAGAAGCGTATTTTTCAACAAAACAGCTTTAAATTAATTATAGAAAAGAAGTGTGCAAGTAAGTGAAAGTGAGCTACAAATGAGGTTCAAGAGTCTTTCGTTAGGGTTTGTTTTCTAGGACAATATTTTCAATGATGTTGTATAAGTCTCTGATCAGGTATGTTTTTGTGCACATACTCGAATCCAGATTCTGAGGAGTCAAATCGTAAACGTTTGAACTTACATAACTTTTATGTAATAAATTGCTTTGATTGTTCAGTGATTGTCAGTTCAATCTTCAAGTCTTTTCACATATGTAGACATCATGTCACTTCATGAACAGTTCCATTAATATTTTTTTATGACTTCAATATTCCTTGTAGCTCCTGGGAGTTGACTTTTAAGAGAGAAGGATGAAAAAGCACAATCAACAATGATTACAAGGGAACAAATGTTAAAGAAACAAAGGAAATACCTAGACGAGGAAGCTCCATAAAAAAAAGTTCTATTTATTTTACATTTAGTTCAGAATTATACAAAAAAAATCACTTTTATTTGTATTTTAAAGGGAATCAAGTTCGTTTTGTAAAGTTCGAGGAGTCATTAAACCTCTGCAACGATAACATGTTTTTCTAAGTAGTGTGAATATGGTCAGTCCAAAAGTATAAAAGGCAATAGTCATCACTTGTAAGTAAGATTTTGAAGTACTTGCACCTATAAAAAATGAGTGAAGAAATTTATTCTCAATCCTCACCATGTATATATGACTTTGATATCTCTTTCCATTGTGACCATTGTGGATTATGCATGTGAATTGTTAGAATCATACGGATTTTATAAATTATGAATGAAGTGCATGCTTGTATTGGGCGAGAAATTGAGGTTTCAAGGGACATACCAAAAGTAAAGGAAACGTATTGGTAGCTATTAATGTACTTTCATGTTTCCAAGTATGTCTATGTGTAAAGAGTTTCAAATACACTCAATTTTCAAACATGGAGGTGAACTTTCTCCCACTTATCCCAAATGGATGATACATTTGATCAAAATGCTCTTACATTTTCGGAAAAGGCGGTTCGTAGTTTCAACACAAAAAGCTATCACAAACCAGGTGAATGAAAGAGAATGGAGAACAAAAAATCACATATAAATCATGGAAATTTTCTTTTGAAGAGGTACGTTTTCAGTATAGACAAACTGATAGAGGATAGAGCAGAGCTTGATGTCTAACAAGGACAAGGTTTCTTTCTCGTATATGGCATGTTAATTTTTGTTGAATAATGCATACTATCCTCAGGAATATTGTGTAACCTTTCATACGACAAGACATGCGAAAATTATATGATTTTTGCCTATAGGGCTTTTGTTTAGTCAAAACTTATCGTGTTTAGTGTAGTAAAGAATGGATAATATGAGCAGGTAAATTACAAGAAAGATGAGAGATCAGAAAACTTCGTGATGTACGTTAAAAAAACTCATGAGCTATGTTTTGATTTGATAACGATTAGCATGGATAGTTGAATCACATTGCATGGATCCATATGTACACATAAATGTTGGATTACATTAAAAAACGTATTCAATCAAATTATTAATGAAAGGCATGATAAATAGTACAAACTCACATAGATACGAGTAAATATTATCAGTTTGAAACAAAACCTTAGTAAAGGAAGAGAATCATATGTGAACAAGTAAACTATGAAATGACTCAAAATGGCATCTCTTGATTGGCCATTATCTCTCTCAGAAGGATTGAGGTAGTAAAGATTGAAACAAACTTTACTTTACCTAAAAAATCTGAAGAAATTTGGACTTTCATCAACTTCTTAACAAGAACAATTGTCTAACTTGGTCTAGGATTATATGGGAATTCTGAGGATCTTCAGAAACCTAAACATCGGGGAAAAAAGGAAGAAATTCAACAACAAAAGTTTTTCAAAAGTAAATTAGAAAGAGAGACTCATAAAGAGAAGCAGATCACACGAAAAGGCTAGAAAGACAATTTTTCCAATTACATTCAAAGTCAAAAGAATCATCCTCAATTGCAAAGCTCCAAGGATGGGAAAAACTATGATCCATCGTGGAAAAGGATTAAATTACGTGAACTTAGGCCAACTCCATGCTATGGAGGAGAACTTACACCGCTTCTATAATACGAGTGTATAAGCAAAACAAATTAATAGTTGGTGTAATATGTCTGGAGATTGGAAGTGACATGCACAAACAAATGAATAAATAACCATTTTTTTTTATTTTATTCATGCTCATTTCTAGGAATTATATGCGTTATCATATCTAATATGAACGACTAGTTATACATATGCTATTAAGACATGCGTCATGTGCTGAAAGTGATTATGCTTTTTTTTGCACAAGCAAATTATTTCGTGGAAATGATTATTGCTGTTCTGTAGGACCAAAGATTGAGAAGATGCAAACTTCAACTTTTGCACATTCAGAGCAGACATATGGTAGAAGGGTGTGGATATCAAAAGGATTTGGATCCTAACACTCAAAAGGAGCCTCATCAGTTCAATTCAAAGGAAAAGGAGAAAGATGTATGCTTTCGTATAGTTACATTCTGAAACAAATATCAATGGTTTATGCATATGCATTGTGTTGATAAATCTCTGAAATGTGTACTAAATATGTGAACATAGCGTGAATGATTTCCTCTGAATGTACATTCTGTGTCATATAACAATATATTTATTGTGGATAACGTAAGACGTATGTGTACTCGTGTATATATGTGTTATGTGTGAATTTATAAGCATGTGCATGGGTATGATGACTGATAAAGTGGGATTTTTCAGTGTAATTATTGATTATATTGAGTTCTGATAACTTACCTATATCTATGAATATAAGCTTGAATGGATGAATTTAGTGTCTGTAAGTCTGTGCTAAATGTATTGTGTGTATATTTTGTATGTATTGTGATGCAATTTGTATATTTTGCTATGCGAAAATATTTCTTGTGTGTAGTGCTTGAGACACGTATCATCTATAAACGGTATATATATATATATATATATATATATATATATATATATATATATATATATATATATATATATATATATATATATATATACATATGTATATATACATATATATAGAGAGAGAGAGGTATGTGTATGTGTGTGTGCAGTGAAGGATTTCTCAGTGGCTTTGGACCAAGTCTTTCATTTATGCTTGAAAGATCAAAACTTACCACACAATAGTTTTTAAAGATTGTTGTATTCTTTTGATTTGATTGAACTTGAATTCAGTGAACGAATCAAATCTTAACACGGAGATCTTAAATTTATAAACTTCTGTACGTTCTTCAATAACGTGATTTTTTATTCATAGTGCTGACTGCGAATGCAATATTATATTTCGGATTAATTTTTTTCTTCTCTCACAGATTATTTTGATTTCATTTTTTTTTCGTATTGTTTCTGCATATTTTTTCTAAGATTACTTTCTGCATATTTTTTTTTCTAAAAACAGCTTTTACGGAAAAGAAGAAGCGTATTTTCCAACAAAACAGCTTTAAATTAATTGTAGAAAAGAAGCGTACAAGGAAGTGAAACAGATGTACAAAAGAGTCTCAAGAGGTTTTCGGTTTGAATTTCCAGAATCTGTTTTGCATATTTTTTCAGAGAACTGATTTAATTGTAAAGAAGAACCGTACTTTTCAACAAAACAGGTTTAAATTAATTATAGAGAAGAAGTGTGCAACGAAGTGAAAGAGAGGTACGGAAGAGGTTCAAGTGTCTTTCGTTAGAGTTTGTGTTCTAGGTCACCATTTTCATTGATCTTGCATAAGTCGATGATGAGGTATGTTTTAGCACATACTCGAGTTCAGATTTTGAGGAGCCATAAAGATTTGATGTTACAGAACTTATAAATTACTTTGATGGTTCAGTCATCGTGAGTTCAATCTTCAGGTCTTTTCACATACATAGAGATCATGTAACGCTCCCATCGATCTCCACACGAATTTCCACTACTTTCCTCTCCAAAATCTTTTCGTAAAACGGCCATCAAACTCTCTAATTTATAAACTTTTGTACGTTCTCCAATCGCGTGATCTTTTCCTGATGCAGATAAAACTTTCCAATCTAATGTTGACGTGTACAAGCTATGGGATTTACCAGCAGAAAAATCTTTGTGGTCATCTCACGCAGCTATCCAAGCCCATATCTTATCAAAGAATTGTGAGAAAACTCTAAAAGCTTTTATAGCTCTATAGTAACTGCTAGACATCTAGGTTTGAGCTAGCTCTCATTGTATATAGTATTTAACCTTTGGTTAACACTACTTATTAATAATCGATAAGACCTTCCCAATCTTTTTTAGCTCTCATTGTATATAGTATTTAACCTTTGGTTAACACTACTTATTAATAATCGATAAGACCTTCCCAATCTTTTTCCAAATGTGCATCAAAGCATCCAAGAAAAGGTCAATAGCCCATGTGTCTATTCTTCAACAACCAATTCCAATGACAAATTTTACCCAAAAAATGGAGAAGAAAGAAGCCAACCTAATATGGTTCTCGACAATATTCAAGGAAAAACAAACTACCCCCTAGTAACCTAGTATGGTAAATCCTAATCACCATATGTATACAATCCCAATGGAACATAAGAAGGGTCTATTCGTCAAGAACCAATTCTAATGATAAATTGTACCTGAAAGAGAGAGAAGAATGAAGTCAAGCTAATATGGTTTTCGACAGTATTCAAGGAAAAGCAAACTACCCCCTAATAACCTAGTATGGTAAATTCTAATCACCATATGTATACAATCTCAATGGAACTTAACAAGTCCAATGTCATGCACTAGCTTCAACACAAAACCCAATGAAGTTCACACTCACTCAATGTGGTAGAGCAAGTTGTAAGCGATAAATCAAATCCAATGTGGTTATACAAACCCTATGAGCTAGCCAAATATGGTGTTCTAAATCTCCCAATGTAACTGTCCAATGTGACATGCCAAATGTGGTAACCAACTATGGACAATGAGTGTTTTCCAATGCTTGGAGAAAGAGGGGAATTGTAACCTCCTCAATTACCATCGGTGTAGTTGTCAGATCTGTAATGTCAGATAACTGACTTTGCCATTTAGACCCTTTTGTCACATAGTCTTAGGAAGAGAGTGGCTATGGGGGTTGGGAGACACACTTAAACGCAGCTATCAAAACAACACACTTGAATTTGAAAAGAATGGAAGTAAAGTTTGTATTCAGGGAGAGAGAGATGTACCTAGTGCACCTCTCATTTCATCACTAGAGTTGTATAGTCCTTGTTATTCTCAGCATGTACAAGAGATGTTCTTATTGTATAGTCATGATATGGAGCATTGTATAGGCAGCTCATCTGATGTATATTTTCATGCTAGGAATGTAAATATAAACAGGACTTTCTACTATTCTTTTTTGCAAGAGTGTGTGGTTAAAAGCTTTAAGGATCTTATGTTTGAGTATAGAGATGTTTTTCCTACTTACTTACCTAGAGGGCTACCACCTGAGAGAGGGGACATTGACCATGCCATTGAAGAGGTCGAGAGGCAATTACAAGATTATTTAGATAATGGCTTCATTAAACCTAGTAACTCACCTTGGGATCGCCAATGCTCCTAGTTAAAAAGAAAGATGGCTCTATGAGATTATGTATAGACTATAGAGCACTTAATAAGGTAACTATCAAAAATAGGTTTCCAATGCCTAGATTGGTAGATCTATTTGATCAGTTACATCAAGCTAGGTATTTTACCAAGCTTGACCTTAGATCAGGATATCATCAGATCTTTGGCACGTTTTTTTTTTAATCATCAAAACCTACAAAATTAAAATGTGATGGTATTCAAGCATTAGTGAGGATTAGGGAAAATTATTTTAGTTTTATGCTTGCACACTCATGTAATAAGATGTCTCCACCATTAGTTTGATCTATATCCATAGTGAGGTTTAGGTTAAGGCTTGTTTAGACATATTAATAAGGTTTTGTTTTATCTCTTTAGAAAATCTGCTTGACATTCCCCACCTTATCTTTTCTTCAAAAACATATTGCGATTTTAGAAAAGGTCAAATTAAATTCTTTGAACTTGGTGCATAAGAAGCAAAATTATTGATCTCCCGTTAGAAGGAAAATCAAAGTAAAATTGAGTGATATTTGTGCCATTGGAAAGCTCGTAGGGTTTGCTTCAATAATAGGTAAAAATCGAAGCTCTACACTGATCAATTGTTGAAGCAATCCTCCTTGTTTTCTACAATAATAGGTAAAAATCGAAGCTCTACACTGATCAATTGTTGAAGCAATCCTCCTTTTTTCTCTTCAATTTTTTTTTAATCTCATTAGCTCAAAATATATTAAAGGAGAAGCGAAATGCAAGAAGTCCAGGGAGAGTTACAAATTTGGCCATGGAGCATGTCATCCCCTTTGTCGGTGATCGAATTACTTTTTAGTTTTTTTCTCAATAAAAGGAAGTTCGACCTTGGCCTAATCTGAGTGACTTTAATTAAAGGAAAAAGAACAAGTTACAAGGGAATCGGACTAGTGCCCTTGCGACCCCTCAAATCCCACAAAGCAGGGGCAAAACGTGTGGTTCTAGAGAGTGTTACAAAGGAGGTTAAGAACCCTCCTACCCCCTCATACGGGGCCCACTTGGATTTATGCTTGTTGTTCTTGATGAGAAACACTTTATGATGACTAAATGGTGGGGACCTCTTATAGTTTGAGATTCTTTTGCCTAGGAGGAATAGCGACTTGTCAATTGACCACTCTTTATGAGGGTGTCCAAAATTGTTGGCACACCGCTCCTGCCAAATCTTTCAGAGGGTTTCCCCTCTCATAGTGTTCCATATTGCTGCTGAGAAGCTGATTGCTTCACCAAGCAGAGCTTGTTTGTAGGTGAATTTGCGCCTATAGTCTCAAAATATTCCCAAGGGATCGCTAGAGTAGGAGAGACTCGGGGCACGCAAGAAGATGTGGCCTAGATCCTTGATGCTATTGGGGCATCCCTTGCACCACGATGGATCCCGATAAATTTTGTTACCCTTTAGCTTGGTCGAGATACCATGGTGGAGAATTCGCCACATGAGAACAGGTTTCTCGATCTCAATGAAGGGATGTCAAATAGACATGAACTTCAAACCCGAACATAGCCTAGTCCAATTTTGGTGCCATTTCTTTTTAAGCCTGATATAATAATCCATGTTCACTTGAATTCTAGGAATTCAAGTCCGCGTTCACTTGAATTTTGGATAGGCCATTGTCATTGTGCCACACAATACCCTCATGGCATGGTGGATCCCATCCAATGAGGAGAGTAGTTTTTGAAGGATCCCAAGCGAGACATCTACTCTAAGGGAGAGTGGATTCTTCCTAGTTCACTCTTAATTTAGGGTCTATGTCTTGAAAATTGATCCGTTGGCTAGTTTCTTGTTTCTAGAGGTGTTTCCAATTTCTGAATCCCTTGTTCAATAATCTCTTGGCATTCTAGAGATTCTAGTCTACCACACCCCTAATGCCCAAGATTGGAAACCAGATTGAGTCATTTTGTCTGATATTGGTCGCCCACTTCCAATCTTCTCTAAGTGTGACAAATTGTTTGAACTTGTTCCAACTCTTCCACAAGAAGCGCACAAGGTTCGAGCCTTTAGGGGAAACCAGAATTGGGGAGAATAAAATGGTAAGGAGGTCCAAATCCTTCCAACCTCGGAGGCCCACTAGTGAAATCATGTTCTTGTTTGTGAAAATAAGCTTGGCCCAAGAGATCTCACAACTGCAACAAGCCTTAATGATCCGCTTTGTGGCCAGCTTCTCAACCATGCCTTCAATATCAATAATGACCAAACCCCCACAATTATTTTGGTTGATGCACGTAGAACATTTATTTTTGGGAACCCCTCTTTTGTTGTGGTCCCCCATCCAAGTAAAGTTTATGTATATTCTTTCCAATTTGCTAAGTTCTTGATGTTTCCGCCTCTAGGGAGAGAGAATGTAGATGGTTGAGGAGATGACGAAGGTGTTGATTACCATGGCATGGCCTACAAGGTTGATTTGCATGTCTTTCCAATACGCAAACTTGTTTTCTAGTTTGGAGAGGACCCAATTCATGCACTACTATATCGAGACACCAAAGCCCATCGGAATACCAAGAAGGTGAAAGACCTGACCCCAAGGGATAATTTGGCAACCATGGTCAACCAACAGTTGGGGTAGAGGTTTAAAGATGGCTCTAAAATCAATTTTGGAGTGGTTGATTCTCGAACCAGATGCCACAAAGAAAGTGTCAAGGTACCCCCAAAAGACCTCAATGCTAGACATATCATTGTGCACAAATGCATTCATGTCATCTGCAAAAAGTCTCATGATCATCCGAACATGGTTGAAAGGTAGAGAGAGACCTTTAATGTGGCCCATTTCCATGTGATGTTGCATAATACGACTGAGCCCTTCCATGGAAATAGCGAAGATGAGAGGGGCAAAGGGCATCCTTGTCTGTTACAACATTTTAATTTGATGGACTTTGACAGCTTGCCATTGATATTTATTTACATCGATGCAATCCCAAGTAATGTAGCAATCATTTTAATGAGTTTTTTACTACAACCGGGTTCTTTAAGGGATTGGAGAACAAAGTCCCATTCTAGCCTATCATAGGCTTTGTCGAAGTTGATCTTAAGGAAAACTACATCTTGCTTGGACTCTTCAAGAAAATGGAGACCTTCTCAAATATTAATGATAGCTTCAAGTGTTGATCTACCCTTGATGAATCCTTTGTGGTCCTTGCTAAGCCACCTCTTCAAGTGATATAAAATTGTTTTTTCAATTACTTTGGCAAGAATCTTGTACCCTCTTTCAAGCATCGTGATCAGGCGCTAGTTTTCAATCCTATTCTCATTACCTTTTTTATGGATAAGCTTAATGACACCATTGTTTTTAGGCATTCAAGGAGGGCACCAAAAGCTAATGCCTCTTGCCAAACCAAGCGCAAAGGGATGGTCACTACCCCTTTGAAAGACTTTAAAAATTCATTTATGAGGCCATTAGGACCCGGGCTCTTCCCATTGGGGACTGTATTGATGACTTTGAGAATCTCAGTATGTAAAATGGGAGCATCAAGGAGAGACTTTGATTATCTGAAATGGGAGCACCTCATTATGTGGAATTCTTGAGGGAGAGACTCTTGAGATGGCCACCATGCAATCCTACCTATGGGGGAAAGATGCATCAAAACCCCTAGGAGATTATTAGAGTGGTGGGCAATAATAGCATTGTTTTCTGATTTCATTTTGCATTCGACCCCATAACTACCAATCAAGAAGGGAATAGAGTTTCTAGTTTGCTTCCTCTTGAGGATGCCACACCTCTCTTTAGTTGGTTTGTCTACCTTACCCGCCCACTAGTCTTTAAAGTATACTTGCAGGTTTTTACTTTGAATTTCTTCCTTGTATCTTAGCATTCCTCTACTTTTTTATAGTCCCATCTAATATTGGTGGTTCCCTTTGTTCACTTCCTCCTCAAGGCACCAGAGTCTCTGGTAAAGCTTATCTCTTTACCACCATCGAACATTTTGAAGCATTTTGTGAGTCCTGACCAGAATTTGGTGAAGACCGCAATCCTCCAACATTTTTCTGGTGAGGGACCATTTGCGAATGGAGAATTCCAAACCAATGTAATTTCGTGATGTACAGAGGGAAGGGAGAAAGACGTTGGACAGGCATGAAACCAAGATGATTTTCTAAATTTCGCAATGGGCTTGAAGCCTTCCACCATGTTGAAGTCCCCACAAAGTCTCAAATTGTGGGAAAGTGAGTTGAAGGAGGCCCAAGTTTCGATCCACTCTGACTCCATGTTTGGGGCATACATGGCGGCCATAGTGAATTAGAAGGTGCCCTTGAAAGATGCCGCAATCAAACAATGTTTTTGATCCTCATAGAATTTGACTAGTTTACCATGCCAAAAGTTATTTATACCAATCATTATGCAACTAGCCCCCTATGGTGTGAAGTGGTACCCCACACGTAGGTCGAAGAGATGCGTTTGAAGGTCCTCTCCATCGATTTTAATCTCTTTAATACATATGAACTCTAGGGTTAGGTTATTATTTCGAAGCCAATGGCCAATAATAGCTGCTCTTGAGGGGTCACTCAGCCCCCAGATGTTAAATGATATGATAATCATTATCGATGGTTACCCTCTTTATGGAGAGGGACCTTGTATTTTTTCTTCCTCAGTTCATCTTTTAACCTCAATAGGTCTTGACCACATATCTAACCCTTAAGGGGGCTCTTCCATGGCTTTTCTCATGGTTATTTCCCCTTATGAGAAACCTTTTGTGGGGAGTGAATTTAGCATTTTTTCTGGTAGAGTTTATCGAATGATGCAACTCTCACTATTCAAGTTGCCTTCGTTGCTAGTGGTGAAACCCTCCTCTCTACTAGTGGTAGCTGGAGATGGCACATGGACTTGATCTACCCTTTCTTCTTTGCACACAGAAATCATTTGAATGTGGGGCCCAGATGAAGATGCTTGGTTCTTAGGACAACAATTAGTATAGTGGTCTCTGGCCTCTGGGCAGTTCGTGCAAGGAGGGGTATTTTCTGGGAGAGTGCACCTACTTTGATAGTGCCCACATGTTGGAACATCAAGCTGACACTATGCTTGAGGTGGATTTGATCTACATCAAAGGCTATCGTGTCGAAAGAATATCCGTTGGAGAGTTCTTTTCCATATGCTCATTTATTGTATTTTTTGGAGAAATTTTTGATGGTTCATTTACCGTTGTAAAAGCCTTGAGATTTACACATGTAAAGGTAGAAAGATAGAGCTCAAATCCCATGAGTTTTTGGTGGTTGAAGTTGCATTCAATGAAGCAAATCAAATCACCTAAAAGTAGATCAAACTAGATCTTCACTTTTCCTAGATTGTAGGCAAGTGAATTGATTCCATCCAACAACCATTCCCACCTTCATTTGAATTCAAATTCAACTTGTAAACATCATGGAACACTCCTAGAGTCTATATAAAGACTTGGAATTACTTTTACAATACATGGAAGCAATATACATACACTTGTGACCATCATTGTCTTGCTCCTTCAATTTTCTGCATCATCTTCTTCACCAACAGTAATATTGCAGAGGCTGCTGCTCTCTCTCCAGAGCTCCAAATTGAGTGCAAGATGATGCATTGGAAAGGTATACGTGTCTACTTTATGCCTCTAAATTTTCAAAGCATTTGATGTAGTATATTGGGGGAAATTGTAGTTGTTCTGTCTCTGGGTCAATCTCTACATATTCCTGAAAAATAGGAAGTACCACCGGTGAATATCGCATTCATTCCTAGAGCATATTTTGCTTATTACTTATAATTTTGTGCATTCCATACACTCAACCCTATGTGTAGCGCTTCCATAAAAGGAGTTTTTCTAATTGTAATCACGCTCGTCGTTATGGGCTTTTTACGTTCATTGTCTCTTCCATAGATAGTAAGTTTTTTGAGCTAGTTGACCTGCGAAACCTATCTATTTTGTATCGACTCATTTGCCTTGATGCTCCAAAGTACATAGTGTATTTCTTTGCACTTATTGCATGCCTATAAGGTCTATTTGAGTCTCCATAAGCTCAAGGGCTGGTCTTGTGCCAGTTGGCTTGGCCAAACTTCGTCGCTTCAAAATGCACTTTTCTACCTTCTACAAGCTTCTCCAAGTTCTTTCAGTGGTATCAGAACTAGATCAAGATGGATAACGGCGTTCCCTCAATAATCGAAAAGCTTGATCGACACAACTATGCGGCTTGGCAAATCAGAATGGAGGCCTATTTGCAAGGTAGAAATCTTTATAGAATTGTAGCAGGTGATGAAGCTATGCCTATTCCAAGATCCAAAGGAGGACCTACACAAGAGGAGACAGATAACCTCACACTTTGGTGTGCAAGGGATGCTCAAGCAAGGTCATACATACTAAACTCTATCTTTGACTTTCTATTACCACATATTAGAGGATGCAAGACATCTCAAGAGACTTGGGATGCCCTCGAGACGCTCTTTTCTGCTAGTACCAAAGCAAGAAAGAATCATCTTTGGAACGAGTTCAACCAAATGAAGAAGACACCTAAACAAACCATCACAAAGTTTGTTACCAAGGTCAAGGAGGTTGCGGATGAGTTAGCATCCATTGGAGACCTGATTGAAAAAGAGGTCATCATGAGGCAAATTCTCAACGGCATTCGAAGTGATAAGCAATGGCAATCCTTCACGATGGCTTACAATCTGATCATGGATGTGCAGACTCCAGACTTCAACATCTTTCTTGGATAACTCTTCAATCAAGAAGCCAACAATAGCAAAAAGGAAGGTAACTCTTATCATGATAATTCAACTAGTTCTCTATATGCAGATAAGAAGGATAAGAAGCAGAAAGGCAAGAAGGAAGAAGATGAAGAAGAGACTTCTCAAGTCAACTTTGCAAGCAAGAGCAAGTGGAAAGGGAAGAAGAAAGGTCCAAAGCAAGACAAAGCCAAAGGTCAGAATGTTCAACCTTGTGCCATATGGGATAAGACCAACCACACCACTCAAAATTGCTGGTTCAATGGGAAGACCCAGAAAGGAAGTGGAAGAGGTGGATATGGCAGCAATAGAGGCAGAGGTGGACACAACTTCAACAATAACAATAGAGGCTATAATAGAAGGGACTTCAACAATTATTCAGAAGATCAACCACATGAAGACTTATTGCTTCTTATGAATCTAAGACACAAAGAAGGTAAAGAAGATGATCATTTGTTCTACATAGATTCAGGATGTCGAATCATGCTGCAGGCAATATTGCTCTTCTATCTGATTTGGAAAGTCCAAAGCATAGACATCAAGTCAAAGCTTCCATCTTCTCATGAGAAGAAGATGGAGAGTGCAACAGTACAAGGATTACGACCACCACATGCTAGAGAGATGACTCTCCTCCCAACCAAATGCCTCTATATATAGCTCTCTCCAGGGGACTGCCTTCTTGGGCAGGTGGATACTAATCATCCAAGTGTCAGCCATGTAACTACATGTGTGCCAAGTGTCCAGTTAACTCGAGTTAACTCAAGTGGATGCTTCTAGAAGGATCTAGGTCTCTTTGGGCAAAATACTCTCTCCATGTCTCCCATGGGGATTGAACCCAAGACCTCCTCCTTCACATCCTTGAGACTTAACCACTAAGCTAAGTGGATTACTTGTTCACAAGAGCACAAGACCTCCTAGTAAGTCTAAACTCGAGATCTTTGGTCATACACACGGATGACCAAACGGTGTCCGATTTCAGATCTGTCTGAACCGGCCAGACCCTTGGATCATAGACTTACTTTATTACATTCTTCCCCCCTTGGAAAAGATTTTCGTCCTCGAAAATAGAGCTATATACATACTGTAGGCAACCCCCGAGCCTCATGTTCTAAAACTGGAAGAACATGGTCATGTTCTAGAACTGGAAGAACATGTCTCATCTCTGTGGTGGCATCCTTGCCCAAATGATTCTAAACACTATCTCGCTTTGCACTTTGATAAACTAGTCAAAGTACAAAATAGTGAATGAATAATAAAGGTGGATCTAAACACATATCCCTGGCTAATTCACAGTTTCTGGATGTGCGATCTAGGCACAAACATGTGAATTAGGTGGATTCAAATTACTAGTCCATTTCTAGGCATAACTGGTGCATGGGCTTAGTAATGAAGGTGGGATTCTTATCCCTCGCAAGACTTTGAGAATTCTTGATTCACTTGAATTTGTTTTGGGGAACTTGAAGTTTTGGTTGTCTCAAACATCTAACTTGGATGTTTATACAATGGTTTACTTTGATCCAACAGATACTTGATTTTTTTCACCCGACTAGAGGACTACTTTGTCCCAATGAGTTGAAAAAATCCTATGTAAACTGTAAGAGAAAGTTTACCATTGGTGGGACCAACCATTACTAACTTCACCAATTCAAATTCAAAATAAAAATTTGTCCAACTTAGGACACTTTTCTCAAAGACTTTAACTGAAAGTTCTTGGGAATTGTCAATCTGATGAGCAATTCCTAACTTCTCTATTCTAGAGTATACTGGACTCTAGGAAATTATTTATGCTATAACTTGAAGCAAAATCAAATGAATAAGTCTACTTAGACTTATCATCTTTTGAAGATTGAAAAGGTTCTTGTACATAACATCTATCTAGGATGTTCAAGTTAGCTATCTAATTCTAACCGGCTATCCCTGGTCTTTTGCAAAAGGAATCAGATACCACATCTGAGTCAATTCCAAAAGATTTGGAAAGCGGAAAGAGATAACTAAGACTTTGTACAACCAATTCAAACTTCACACATACATAAACTTGCTATGAGTCAAAGTCTAGTTGACTCAGGACTTTAACTTCTCAACGATCTATTTCAATAAGATATTGAAGCATTTACTTTATCTTTAAGAGAAATAAGCTAGCTTCTCAAAAAGATTCAAAGCAAATAAAAAACATCATCCAACCACAAGAGACTAGTGTGGTAACCAACATCAGTGTGTCGACCCACTGAGGTTATGAGTTTTGTAATCAAATAATGCTTCACTTGAGACTAAGTTCAGGTCACATTCAATCTTTTTGACTCCGTGAATGCAATTCTTGTGCATTTCTTTGAGTCTAAAAGAGTGAATTTTATCTAGTTACACTAGGAACTTGATGCTTGACTTAGTCAATTAAATCTTTAGTTGAAAAGATCAACTCAAAATCAAAGTCCAACTTCTTTCAGAAATTTATCAAATATTTCTGATCAATAACACTTAAACTTGAAGTGTTCTATGAAGATCTTGGAAGTTACTTACTTTATATCTTCAGTTTCCTTAATCTTGAAGTTACCTTGAAGTATCGTAAGATACTACTTTCATCCTTTACGAATTAAACTTTTCCTTGAAGTCTTAATTCCCTTGAGGATGAAACCTAACTTCAAAATCCAAACTAGGACTAAAAGATAATCATCATCCCACGGTCCGATGTCCCATTCCATCTTTCCTACATCAATCTGAGTATAAAATCTGGTGTCCCATACCACCCTATTTTATATTCACATTAATGTGTGGGTGATTCTTATCCTAAAGTCTAAACATCTCTAGATAGGGAACCTTCTAGCTTTAATTCTTGACAAGAATTTTACAATTTCAGGCACTATCTCTATCTTGATATTCTAGGTTTTAATCCCTTGACACGATCATCTCACGATCTTGCCCTTAACCTTGGGAACTTGAAAACCTTTAATAGAATATCTCCAATCCTTTTTGCTAGGGTTTTCAAATGAAAAACAATCAGAATTCCAAGTTCTTGAATTTCTCAAATTCAAGTTCAAGTTCAATTGGTTATTCTTGACCAATTTTGTAGCGACAAGAGCTTTTAACTTCTTGTCTTTAGATTCCTTCTGTACTAATGCTTTTAGGTACCTATCCCGGCCAGGGCTTTTTACAGGAATCTCTCTACTGCTTAAGTCTAAGCATCCGCTCATGCTTTCTGGATTTGTACCAAAATCCCTTTAAGGATAGGTAAACACTTATGTTTTACCTTCCACAGACTTAATTACCATTTTCACGGTTGCAGACTACATACTTGGAATTACTTCACTCTGTTCAGACTTAGAACAGCTTACTCTTTTTCACAGTTTTCCATCGAATAAATGGAACTTGAGTGAATAATTCCCAAAAGGAATTTTATTGCCAATACTTGGGCAATCTACAAAGTAGTTCTAATCGCACATTACTTGGACAATCATGGC
Source organism: Ceratopteris richardii (assembly GCA_020310875.1). Lineage (NCBI taxonomy): Eukaryota > Viridiplantae > Streptophyta > Polypodiopsida > Polypodiales > Pteridaceae > Ceratopteris > Ceratopteris richardii. The sequence goes on from CM035437.1 coordinate 136,717,029, forward strand.
CAAGATTGATCAAGTCTGGTTGATCTTGCGATAAAAATAAAGACTTAGTCTTTATCTTTAAGATCTCTTAAACTATCTTTAAGCTTCTTTGCTTACCTGCAGGATTTTTAGAGATCTTTCTCAAGTCTAAGCATACACTTATGCCTCTCAGATTCCAAAGCTAAGAATCTTTGATATACCTTTAGGTTATATCACAAATAGGACTTGAAATACCACTTCTAGTGGTTTGGGATGTCGGGGAACTACTTACGTATTGTTTAAAGAGTATGAAGAATTTCATTCTCAATACTTGAAAAAATGCCATTTCTTCAAAGACTTGAGATTCCTTCTAAGGAATAACTTGAGCAAATGATTCATCTTGGAATCTTTTGCAATATTAAAAGAACATTTGAAAGAAATTCTTTCAAATAATATCCAAAAAATTTATTGATTCAATTGTATTCATTTCTTGAGTATCAAACTAGAGACAAAATATCACCTTTTGGAGATGGTTTCCCATGCCACTATGAAAGTTTAAGTTGAACTTTCATTTATGTGATATCTACTTCTATTCTTGAGTTTGATACAAAACTCATTATTATTGGTCAATCTTCAGATGTTACTAGAGTTCTTTAAACATATTTCACCAATCAAAATTATGTTTAAAGTCCAAGCATCTATTGATGATTGATCCAATAGTAATGTTACTGTGAACACAACTTTGAACTTTATAACTTGTTTAGGAGAAGTTCATGGAGTGAAAATCCATTTCTTGGAACTTTCTACTCCTAAATAAAAAGTTCACACTTGCTTCAAGTCTTTAGGAACTTATATTATTTCCTAAAGATTGCTTAGCTAGTTGCATCATTTACCAGAGATGCAACTATGGAACCTAACATCCTTTTATTGACGTCAAGGATCAATTGATGTTTGAGGTTTAACCTTTGATTTCCATCACCCCTTGGGATGAAAATTTATAAAAGCTTGGTACCTTTATATCTTGGCAAAACTTTTATATCCTAAAGAGGTTTTGCCTTCATCATTCCTTGGACCTATCATATAATATGAATTTATGTGTATTTTGGGAAGAGTTCATGAATCAATTAAGATCCTCTACTTGGAACATCTTCCTTCCCAACGCTAAATTCATCTTGAACATAGTAGGAGAATGATCTCACATGAAATAGAAGGCTTGACTATTTCATATCTCTATTCCAAAAAGTTACTTACCGAGGTTTCATCATGAGATACAAATCTTGAAACCACAAGAAACTTCTTTAAAACTTTCGAAATCTTCTAAATAGAAGAGTGCTCATGGAACTTTGGAAATATAGTTGATGTTCTCATCCAACCTTGGGATGCTTGAGAAGTTACATAAAATATATAACTAATCAACTAAAGCTTATCCGCATGACTTTCTAAGTACATCCAGGACTTAGGGTCATCATACATCACAAAAGAGTTTGCAAGTAATTAAATTTTCTTGGTCATCAAGGAAATTTATTACTTAACTTTCTCTTAGTGCTTACTTATACCTAGCAAGACATCTATCATACTTAATTGTCATTAAGTATTTGTCTTTGATAGAAGAGTATCGACTTGGGAAGAAATCGACTAATTACTTGAGTTGCAATACTAGAACTAGTATGTCTTTGCAACTAACTAGTCCTTGGTCTTCCCTAAGGTCAAACTGCGAGCTTTATAAAGTAAGCTAAATACTAAGAGAGTACATTCTCATATCTACTTGCAAACAGCATTCCATTCTATCATGCAAATGCATGTATCCACATGCAAAAGCATATGCTCACATGCGTATGCATGCATGTTCTTTGCATGCCCAACATTCATGCATGAGCTTGATGCATGATTTTTTCCTTGTACTAAGAATGTATATCATGCAATCCTGATGCATGTATATCCTTTCCTTTGTCCTAATGCACTATGATATAAAAACATACCCTTGAGGTGCAATAGAAAACTTACTCAATGGAAAGGAAATATGTATTTAAACTACCAAAATACATTCTTTGATGCACAAGGATCTTTTTGAAATCAAGTCTTTCCTTAATGCAAACTAATGCTTGGAATGAGTAATGGATTTATTCATTATTCTAATCTAGAATTAATCAATTGAAATCTTGGCTATTTCAATGTGCATCTAGGATTAAGTGTAGAATAATGAAAACAAGATAAATCAAGCATTAAGGCCAAGCAGAAACTGGAAAATACTTAGCTCCACATAGAGCTACGTCCTTCCCTTAATCCTTTAGAAGAGTGATTCGTCATCTCGAAAGTGCTAGAATTATGACGAAGATAGGCCTCCAGATCTTCACTCCACAGCTCCACTTCTTTAAGGCTTTGCTTTGTTTCAAACAAGAATGCTCCTTAGGTTCGGGCGGCACTGTTGAGCTTCCAATCTTCAGCCGAATACAGATCTATAGGATGTTTTCTGGACCAACACACATCGAAAAGCGTTGAGTGTCTTGGTTACGTCGAAGATCTGTCAATCTGGCTGGGTGGGTTCGAATCCCGGTCGGCACTCTTCAGAAGAAGTTATTCTTTTTGGACCGCGTCTGCTTCAGCACATCTCAGGATAATATTATGTCTGAATTTGTCGCGAACGTCTGTGGCTGTCTGGATAGACACATGCGCTCCAAGCCAGTAGATCTGGGTTCGATCACCCGCGGGCAGCCACCAGAACTTCAATTTGTTTTGCTCCTTCTTCAGCGTTGAAAGGATGTACCAAGTTGATAGCGCTTCAGGTTTTAAGTCACGAACAATGGTTCGCTTTGTGGCTTAGAGAGCTTCCTCTCAAGGCGAGGTTCAGGGTTCGAATCCTCCGTTCGCACAGCAAAGTCGTACCTCTGTTTATTTTTGCTCCTTCTTGAGATCTTCTTCAACGCAAACTCCCATCAATAGAATTTGCTGCGGAGATACTTCACGTGGACGGTGATGCTCTCCTAGATAGAGCAGCGTGCTCCAATCGGGGGGACGGGGGTTCGATCACCCTGGCTCGCAGTAGAAAATGAAGATATCTTTTGCTAAACTCCTTAGCCAAGGCTGTCGCCACCATGGATATGCGTGCACGCGAACCAAGAAAGTAGAAGAGACGCATGTATAAGAAAGGATATACAAAAATTCGATAAGAACTTATGAAGGTGATGATGTCCCCCAAGGTCACCATGAGAGCTTGGCTCTGATACCAATGCAACAGTACAAGGATTACGACCACCACATGCTAGAGAGATGACTCTCCTCCCAACCAAATGCCTCTATATATAGCTCTCTCCAGGGGACTGCCTTCTTGGGCAGGTGGATACTAATCATCCAAGTGTCAGCCATGTAACTACATGTGTGCCAAGTGTCCAGTTAACTCGAGTTAACTCAAGTGGATGCTTCTAGAAGGATCTAGGTCTCTTTGGGCAAAATACTCTCTCCATGTCTCCCATGGGGATTGAACCCAAGACCTCCTCCTTCACATCCTTGAGACTTAACCACTAAGCTAAGTGGATTACTTGTTCACAAGAGCACAAGACCTCCTAGTAAGTCTAAACTCGAGATCTTTGGTCATACACACGGATGACCAAACGGTGTCCGATTTCAGATCTGTCTGAACCGGCCAGACCCTTGGATCATAGACTTACTTTATTACAGAGAGTCTGCTAATCTTGTACAGGAAGAAGAATGGGCGTTTACTACTATTTGTAGTTTTGACCCATCTTCTCATGAGCAGTGCATGTTTGCAGTAGACTCCAATGTTTGGTACTTTGATAATGGGGTGACCAAACATATTACCTCGCGGCACAATTTCTTCTCTTCACTCAAGTATGCCCCTACAGGGAATATTGTTACATGCACCAACAACTCCTCTTATCCTAAAATGGGAGTTGGTAAGATCATTTTGACTACTAGTGATGGTAGTTCTTTCACTTTATCAGATGCTTTGTTTGTCCTACGGAAAAAAAGATCTGTTATCAGTTTCTGATTAGCCAAGATTGGCTTGGTTGTGAAATTTTTCGATGAGAGCTATACAGTTCATGATCTGTCAAATGGCAACGTGATTATTGCTTCTAGCATTTTATGTTGTGGGTTTTATAAGATCATAGACTATGAAAGATCTATAAATGATTCGGCATGTCCAGTACATGATTCTCAAGCTATGTCAGATGCAGAGCTTTGGCATGCATGCTTTGGTCATCTGAATTTGGCTAGTTTGCTATGCCTACAAAAATCTGAAATGATGTCCGCTTCGTCCAAACTTGAGGCACCCAAAAAACATGTTTATGAAGGCTATATTTTGGGAAAAATGCAGCATTCGTGCTTTCCAAAAGATGATTCAGTTTGAGCTACTCAGAAATTGTAGCTTGTACATAGTGATGTCTGCGGTCCTATGCAATCACTTTCTTTTAGAACTTATCTTTACTTCATGACTTTCATCCATGATTTTTCCCGGCATGCATGGGTATATCCATTAAAGGCAAAGTTGGAAGTGTTCATGTGCTTCAAACAGTTTTTGGTTTTGGTTGAACATTTCTCAACATGTATAGTGGGCACCCTCCATTCTAATTGAGGGGGGGAATATATGTCTTTTTATTTTAATGCATTTCTGGCTGAACGTGGGATAAAACACCAGTTTATAGTGCCATGTACACCTCAACATAATGGATTTGCTAAATGAAAGATCAGGTCACTCATGTAGATGGCGAGGTGTATGGTCAAGCATTAGGCTTTACCACATAGTTTCTGCCTTGAGGTTGTCATGTGTGCAACATATGTACTTAACAGGCATCCCACTAGAGCGTTGTAGTCTATCACTCCATATGAGGCTTGGCATGATCGCAAGTCATCTGTTTCTCATGGCTTGAACAACATCATAGAAAATTGGATGATAAAGCACTAAAATGTATTTTTGTTGGGTACAGTTGTAAAAGTAAACACGATCATCTATATCATCTAAAGACTAAACACATTCTAGTTAGTCGTGATGTTGTTTTTGTGGAAGATGCTATTCAACCATTACTTTCATGTACTAATGAGACATCTGTTAGCTCCAAAGACATGTATGATACTTTGCTGCCTCTCGTTTTAGGTGGATAGTCTAGTGCTGAGGCCACTTCTCAGCCTTTGCAGGTTTCATGTGATGATGCAGATCATTCCATTTTTGATGCAGATTGACATGATCCACTTGTTTATGAGAGAGCTGATATTGAGGAGGCAAAAAATATGTCAAAATGGTTGGTGTAGACTTTGCATGACAACAAATTAGATGCACCTCTATCATATCATACTTGATCAGGCTCTCATAGTGTCTCTTTCGCATCATAGTGATATGCTATGGTTGCATCTAGTCTTTGTGATGAGAATAAGCCTGTTTCATTTGATGAAGCACCAAATTTAGAAAATTGGATGGTTGCAATGCAATCTGAATATGATGCTATAATGAAGAAAAGTACTTGGTCTTTATGTGACTAAGTGGGTTTACAAGCTAAAGCATAATCTTGATGGAATAGTAGACAAGTATAAGGAAAGGCTTGTTGCAAAGGGTTATGCATAGGAAACATGCATTGATTTTGATGAGAACTTTGCATCGACATGCTATATGACTACTGTTCGGAGCATCTATGCACTTGCAACCCATCATGGTTGGAATGTACATCAATAGGACATTAAAACTGCATTTTTGAGTGGTGACTTGCATAAAGAGGTGAATGTTTTCTAGCCCCATGGCTTTGTGCATAAAGGGCATGAAAACCGGGTGTGCAAGTTAAAGAAGGCATTATATGGTTTGAAGCAAGCACCATGTGCTTGGTATGAGAAGATACATGCCTATCAGATTGCACATGGTTTTGAGAATAGTCCAACTGAAAGCACCTTATATGTTAAGTGTGCTCATGATGTGCTTCTGATTATTGTTATCCATGTTAATGACATGCTGCTCACTGATCCTATTGAGAAGCATATTGCTGATTTTAAGGCTGATTTTCATGCCTCATTTGAGATGTCTGATTTGGAGCATTTGCATCACTATTTAGGCATTTAGTTTATGCAATTTGATGGTGGAATGGCTTTGTGTCAAACGAAATATATTGACACATTATAGCCAATTTTGGCCTTGAAGACTGTAAGCCTATTGCCACTCCTATGGAGACAGGTTTATGATTGAGTCTTCATGAGGCTCGAGATGCATTTTATGTTGTCCTCTATCAGCAGGCTATTGGATGCGTGATTTACTTATGCATTACTTGCCTAGATATTTAGTTTCCTATCTCACAAATGAACACGTTTATGCATTGCCTAGGTGTCAAGCATTGGCAGGCGGTTATGCGCATCTTTCGCTACTTGAGTGGTACTCGGCTACTTGGGTTATTTTATCCCAAGGGGGGATCACTATCGCCTTCCCATGCTTTTTCAGACTTAGATTGGGTTGGTTGCTATGACACTCGTGTGTCCACTAATGGCTTTTGCTTCATGCTTGGTAGCTCATGTATATCTTGGTTGAGCAAGAAGTAGCCTACTATGGTCACTTCTAGTTGTGAGGCTGAGTATGGGGCAACTTTCACAACGACTGTTGAGTGTGTGTGAGTGTGTTGGTCAGTCTTCTGCCACCACCGTCTTCACTTACAGTTAGAGTGCATTGGCAGTTGTGAGGAACCCTATGTTCCATGCTCACACTAAACACATTGACGTGCATTATCATTATGTCAGGGAGATGTTATGTGCTAGGGAGATAAGCTTGGCATATGTGCCCACACAAGAGAACATTGTAGACCTTTTCATGAAAGCTCTACCTAGGGTGAAGTTTGAAGGTTTCTGCAAAGCTTTGTGATTACTTCCTTTTATGGAGTGACTTCCACATAGCTTGGCACTTCCTTATACATGAGTGCCAGCTACTTGTTCACCATATCACTCCTACAGAGGATTTGTTGATATATTTAGGTAGTGATGTGTGTGAACACTCTAGGACCACCGGGACACTTTTTTCCCTCTTTAGGTAGTTTTTTTCCCCCGGTGTGTTGTGCTCCAAGCTTGTTCTTCTTCTTCTTCCTTGTGTTGTTCACGTGCTTCCGTAGACATCTAACTTGAACAAAGCCTATACTTGTGAAGGAAGAATTAACCACAAAGAGAAATATGAAGAAAATCCAATCTTGAAGCAAAGATCGACTATATGGAGCGAAGGACTACATCAATGGATGCCATCATAGACAACAACAACAACAATAACAAGGGGAGAAAGAAAGCTATTACATGGAGATCAAAGGATTCAAAGATCGAATGTCACTTCAAAGGAGCTATCTACATCAAGCCAAAGAGGAACAACCATTGAACACAAGAAACAAGGCTTAATCAACTAAGAAAGTGTACTTCTTCATTTGAAGTATTTTATATGTATCAAGAATACCATACAAAAGGAACTGTCAAATCGAAGGGGAGTTACCCTTGGAGATCAACTATTTGAAGCAAAGATTACACTCTTGGTGATCCACTATATGAAGGAAAGACTAGACTCTTGAAGATCAACTGTATCAAGCAAGGACTACACATTTGAGGAAATGATAAACCACAAAAAGGATTACACACTTGAAGAAAAGAAGGACTATACATTCTTCAAGAGAAGATAAACCACACAAAGCAAGGACTACACTTCTAAGAGAAGTTGAATGAAATCAAGTAAGGAATACACCGATGGTTGACATCAAATCAAAAGGGCATCAACAAGAGGGGGAGAAAGGAAGATACTACTCGAGGACGGAAGACAATGATGAATTTAAAAATCAATCACCAATCAAAAGGAGCTCTCTATCAAGAAGGAAAAGCCTTCAAGCTCGAAGGAAGAAATCATCAACACAAAATTATTGAAGATAATCAATCCAATGGAAAGGCTATTACTTTAACAATCAATGACTACATCAATATCAAAGAGTCTACATATCCAAGAACAACATGAAGAAGAATCACAATGAAGAAAAATGGAGCAAAGAAGAGAAAAAGGAAGTAGAAGCAAATATAGAAGAGAAGATCGAAAAGCAAATCAGAAGGAAAAGCAAAGCAAAGAAAGAGAAGAGACAACATCAAATATGATCGGTAGAACTTGAAGATTCAAGGGGAGTTGTTGGAGCGAGCAATCTCCAAATCCACCACTCTTAGCACTTCACATTTCTCCTTAAAAAAATTATAAGAAAGGCTCATCAATATGTTCCCATATGACCCTAGTATTAAGTAGTAGTTTTCATATGACCTTATCCTTATCCTTAGAACTTTCCATATAATATTTTCACAGCATATAAAAAGATGAGTAAAGATATCACTCCACGTAATAAACAACTTGCCTCCTTAAATCAAGGAATAGATGTGTGGTGATTTTGCTTGAATCAAGGAGATGAAGGAATGCAAGCGGTGAATTTCACCTCATCCATATTTCTGTATATATAATAATACATCATTTTTCAATACTGATATATGTTTGAGTCGACCCTGTCACTCTCTTCTCTAGATGCTTTAATTTATGTGTCTATTCTCCTCGTGTGATTGTGCAAGTACCGCAACCTGCAACTCATCAATATTGTATGATGAGTCTATGCGTGCATCATATGTTACACAATTATATTTCATCAAGGAGCGCCATATTCGTTAGTACACATACACTCTCAAATAGCCTTCGCTCATATAAGTATTCAATACTGTGGAGCTAGATACACACTCAAAATACAAATGATTCATTAATACAGATGCCCATGTAATATTATAAGTTATAGGTATCCACTATACATTGCTGCGTGAGATTAATACGTTGAATGAATGAACATGTATACCCAAGTTATGGAATCTGATTATGTATGACAATACTATGCATATGTTGAGCTACAGGCCCCAGGAACTAGATCACCGAAGAATGAAGATTATCTTCGATGTGACAACTCTGCAACTATCGAAGGTCTAGGATGGTGCCTCTTGAAGCTTATGCTTTAAGTAGAAGAAGAAAGGATGATCTTGAAACAAAGGAGGCGGCAACAAGGTTACTTAGAACTCAACAATTTATCTTTGCATCCAAAGCTTACTCTATAGCTCTTTGCATCCAAAAGTTACTCTATATCTCTAAAGTGTGTTTTAGAAGTCACTCATGAACAGTACAAAGCTTCAATTGAATGAGGCTATTTATGTTGTAGTAGAAGATCCATAACCATGAGCATAGAATAGAAGTGTTTTAAGTAAAATGTATGTACAGGTGCCTACGTGGCAAGCATAAGCTGCATAAATAATTCAATGGTGGTGATTTAGTTTCAATGGTAAATTCACCTCGGGGAAAAATTCTTACTCAAAACTTGGAAAGAGTTTACATGCACATCTTGACTAGATAAGGTTCACATGATTTTATGTTCATGAGTACATTGTGTAACCATGATCTTTCGCATTTAACTCTTTTCTACATTCTTGATCCGTTTTGGATGGAACTGTGCTTCTTTGATCATGTGATTCTTGTAGTCAATGCATATCCTTCGATTCAATACACATTTCTGCATTAGAGTGTATTTCCACTCACTCACAGTAGTGTGGGACCCCTATCAGCTCTGGGTCCTTGCGAGGCTGTAGGGTATCCGCCCCATTGCCCTCCCTTGGTGGTTTCTCTAAATAGGGACTTTATCTTGACGAAGCAAGAAGAGCTATTGCAAACGTGCCTTATCTGCCAACTTTTCGGCCCAAGGCCCCCCTTAGAATTCGGGTGTCTCTTGCTTCGAAAAGAGTGGTTCCCATGTGGCTTGATTGTGAGCAAAGGCTAGATTTTGCTAGTGAACCACTTACTTTTGGTCTTTGAGAACAAGAAGATGGTGTTCCAAGTGCTACAAGTGGGCAGATGGCAAGTTTGGAGGTCTACCTTATGCCTGTTTAAGTGATTCTTAGAGTTCGTTCCAAACAAATCTAAAGCACTACACTACCTACTCTAGGTTGAGCTTCCCAATCTTCCCTTTTTCCTATACAATTTCTTGTGGGATATTATTGCATGGTTGACTGCTGGCCTCGAGGGAGGACATGGGGGGACTTCATTTACGAAGGAGTGAAGTATTCCTTCAATGCGTGATGGCTCTCTCGTCGAAGATTTCCATAGATTTAGAGGAAAGGGAAGTCTAGGAGCAAGAAATCACTTATAAAATTTTGCCAAATGTGTGCTTTCAATGTGCTCTTGAGTGACACAAGATTAAAGAATGCCCTCATAAATGGCAGACCTCTGAAAACAAACATAACCTAGAAGCCGCCAAAGAAGACCATAAATATTATGGAGCACAAGGGCAAAGATTTAATGTTGAGGAAGAGAAAGACACTAGGAGCTCAGAGACAGACTCAGAAGGGTTCATAGAAGTCAACGGAGAATAAAAAGAAGCCCCTAGGGGTCCTATGAGAGGAACACCATGGTTGTGGATCCTCTAAACAACTTGTATTGAAAACTCAAAAAGGAGATCAACAAGTTGGACTTTCCAGGAGAGAATCCTTATGAAGTAGACATCATAGGTAAAACCTTGGAGACTACCATCAACAAAGAAGATAACCAAGAGGGCGTGGTGGAGTTAGAAGAAATTGAATCTTTTACAGTGTAGACAAGAAGCAAGGGGAAGGCTCAAGTGGAAATAGGTCAAGAATCAATGATTGATGGATTGAACAAAGACAAAGGTGCACCTGAGAACAAAGCCACCACATGTGCAGACACGAAGCAAAAAGAAACTTTCATAGGTACCAGTGATGCCATTCGACATGCATTTAACAGGGCTCATGAGGAGTTTGATAAGTAATATGGAGCCCATGCTCTTAAGGAATCAAAAGCTTCCAGACTAATGAAGTCCATGAAAAAAGAGGTCAGTATTTTTTAATAAAAAAAGATTGATGGGAAATTCAGGTCAGAACTCTTGCAGATAGTTGATGAAATGTCCACAAAAAGTTTAGTGGCATTAACTTGATGCTTGAATATACCATGAAAAAGATTAGACTATACCCTTCAAGACCTGCCAACTTCACTATCACACTGGCAGACCAAAGCATAGTAAAGCCTATGGGAGTGGTCCCTGGAGTCCCAGTCAAGATACAAGGTACCATCTTTAACTTGGACTTTGTTGTTTTGAGGCTGCCACAGGTAGAAGGAAGTTTCCCCTTGTTAATTGGGAGACCTTGGTTAAGACATGCCAATTTGCTGCATGACTGGGGCAAGGACACAATGTGGGTAAAGCAAGAGGGAAAAGAGTTACAACAGATAATTCTAGAAGAGGGTCCACGCAATCAAAAACATACCAGCATGATGCAGACAATTGGTATTTGTATGGAAGAAGAATTGGTGGACAACCCAGAAGCAGATTTATTTAAAGGAGCATATTTATATGAAGATGAAAACATGTTGGCTTGGCTCCATGCAGAAGACCCATCTTCCTGCTATGGAATTTTTCCAAACTCAAGTGGAGAGGAAGCATATGAAGAAAAAGAGGATATCATTCAGGTTACTGGTTGGAGTGGCACAGTCTCAGTCAAAGACCATAAAAGAGAGAAGAAAAGAAAAGCCCTTAAGTGCAATAGTGATGAAGATACTTCAAATCATATGACAATGGCCAATTTTTTTGGATACTGGTATGGATATCATCTATTGTGTCAATTTTTATGATAGTGAGTGCAACGCTTTACAAGGATATGGAAGAAGTACCTGCAAGTCCTTGGAAACAGAGGGTTCAATTTGATGAAGAAGATGGAATAGTGAAAATGAAATTTTGCAGATTAAGTCATAAAATTTAGGGTACCCCTATCAGATGACCAGCGTGCCCAATGAGAAGACAAAACCAATGAAGTGCAGTACAATTGGAGATTATGGAGCAGTTTCTCTGAGTCAACATATCAAGGCTCAAGGCTTATGATCAACAAAAGTGCAGATTTATGGATCACTTGGAACTTGCAAAATTTGTCCAGGTTGTACATAATCTTTTCGTGTCATTTTTGCTTAAGTTTTAGTAGTTTTCTTCATCCATTTCATGCTTGTTTCTTGCGTTTTTAGCAAATTTAGCAGCCATTTCATAAACTTTGCAAAGGTACAATTTTTGGAATTTTTAGGAATTTTTTTCAGAAGTTTTCAAGCATTTTTAGAATTTTTCTAGCATTTTTCTCCTTTTCATGTGTCATTTTCTTGCCAAATTTGAGGAATAAAGGAAGCTCTCTATGGGTTTGAGTGCAAAAAACTATTTTTGGCATGTAGGAAAATTTTACAGAATTTTTAGAAGATTTTTTGGATTTTTTTGCAATTTTTTATGTATGTTTCTTTAGTGTTTTGGATAATTGTAAAAAAAAAGCACCCGAGAGCGTTTTCTTTTGTTTTTTATAAAAAAAAAAACCCACCCCCCCTACCCTCCCCACCCCCCTCCCCCCGCCCCCCCCCCTCCCCCCCCCCCCCCCCCCCCGCCCCCACATCCCCCCCCCCTAATTTTTTATTTTCTTTTTATTTTATATTTTTTTATTTTATTCTTTTGTTTTTTATTTATTATTTTATTTTTTAATTATTTTATATTTTTCCTTTTACTTTTCACTGTCGAATGTGTTCACAAAGAAAAACACCTTTTATTTTTTATTTTTTATACATTTATATGTATATATATATATATATATTATTTTTCATGGCTCAAAGCTTTTAGCTTTGGATCGCGCCTTGGATGGCCGTTTTTTTTTCAAAACTGGAGTCATTTTCATGTTTTTTGGCACCTCTGGACTCAGTTTTTGACTTTATTTTTCCAAAATCCTACCTTTTCTCTGACTTTTGGTCAAAACCCAATGTTTTGCGCACATTTATCACATGTTTTTAATTCACTACATTGTCCATATGGTCTCTTTTCACTTTGTCTTCCTTTATGTTTCTTAATTTCCCATTTGCACCCTATGTAGCTCTACTGTTTGATCATTTTAACCCTCTCTAGACCCCATAATCATACCCCCAATCCCTCCCTTTACCAATCTGCCCAGCCACATCCTTAACCCTCCCGACCCTATCCATCTCTGCCCCTTAGCCCTCCCCTCCACCTCCTCTCTACCCTTCCATTGCCCCCCTTTGCTTTTCCATCCCAAAATCCCACTTTTGGTTCTTCTCTGGTGCTTGTTCTCGTGGAATTGGTTGCTCCTCAGGTGTCCTCTTCAAGATCTTGCAGCTCAAGATTCATGGTGTCCTCAATGCTCAGATTTTTGGCTATAGCTCTTCGGGACGGAGAGCACATTAGGTGGTGGGCAACTGTTGAGCTCATAAAAGTCATATTGGTCAAAGTCAACTACAGTCAAAGTCAACCATAGTCAAAGTCAAAAGCTCAAAGTCAAACCGATCAAAGTCAACAAGGTCAAAGTCAATTAGTGCAAAGTCAAAGTGCTAAAGTGCAGGTGTCAAAGTGCACAATTAGTGCACAGCTAATTGTCCACAAAGGGTAAATTCGAGAAAGTGGCTTGCAGGTTGTAGAGGTATTTCTCTAATTTCCCTAAGGTTCAAAGCGTTTTTAAAGTGTTTGGAAGGTTCAGGTGAACCCTCTCTTATGTGCAAAAGTGAAGACTTAAAAGGAAAATATGAAGGTATGTGAAGCGTCACGGTACGCAGAAGAGAAAATATGGCCTCCCAATTAAAATTTTTGGTTTTAGTCTAAAGTCACTACAGGACAAAACAGGGAGTCGTTGGCTGCCCACTTGAAAAGACAATCTTGGGACATCAAAGTGAGCACCAAGATACTCTTGCAGTTAGGAGCGTACGTGAATCGACACACTCAAATCTGTTGGGGCTTCACTCACTAATTAGGCATGGATATATGAAGACATGTGAAGACATATGATGGAGGAAAGAAGAAGTGAAGAAAATACTTACAGAAAATCAAGCCTAAGTGAAGGGACAATTTCACTATTGTAAATTAGTGCAAAATTAGAGTCTAGATTTGTATTTGGTTTTCAGAACTTACGAGTTCAAGTCTAGAAGGATGTAAACCATAGGTATATAAGTTAATTTAAGTCAAAAACATGTAAGAGAGAACTCAATTTTGAAATCTGAGTGAGTAGAGAAAAGTCGTGTTTTTCTGAGAGAGATGGTGAGAGAAAACTTCTGAGTCTGAGAGAGTTTTCCATGGCTGTGAGCAAAATTAGGCCAAGCCATTTTGTACACATCTTCTCTGATAATCAACACATGTTTGTGTAGAAGGATTGAGTCTAATTCCTCTTGTACATTGAGTTCTAAGTCATTTCATATGACTGTGTAAGGTAGTTGACAGTTACGACTTTTCTGGCGCACATTTGACTGATCTTCTGAAGGTGAGATCTCGAAGTATGGTGTAAAGTTTTTGGTAAGTGATAGCTCATTTTAAAGCTACTGTCCTCAACTACATTTGGTCAAAAGATCTCTAAGAAACGGGACGCATACTCAGAGAAATCAGCTTAAGAATGAAGGTATGTCAAATCGATGAGGTCAAATTTCAGTTTTCAGACATAGTGAAAAGTTTGGTACAAAATCAGAAGATTGTGAAGTTATTGCTTGAAAGTTTTGCTTGTTATGTGTTACTGAACATTAGCAAGAACCTTTCTTAGCAAGTGATCAAAAGAATTTGCAAAGATCAAGCTGATACAGGTCAGATTGAAGGATTGAAGAAAAGGCGCAGATTTCTGTGAAGAGAAATTTTGTTTTTCACTAAGTTCAGAGTTGAAGGTCTATATTTAGAGGTTTGCTAAGCTAATGATGGTTATGGAGGTCTTCTAATACCACATTAGTTTAGTTCTTGTGGTGTTTCACACACCAACAAGTGGTATCAAAGCAGATAAGGTCCTCGAGAGTAAAGGAAGAGCAGATACAAGAAGTTTTGGAGAGTTCTTTATCAAAGAAGGTGGTAGCTGAGGTGTTCAACAAACAAAAGTCATCAGAAGATTATTTCGAAGTTATTTCCAAGGGTAAAGGTCTACAAAAGGTATCATTCTTTAACTTTATACTTACAGGTTGAAGCAGAAGCAAGGATACCATGGCAGATCATGTGTCCATTGACAAATTGGACAGAGATAACTATCCTGCTTGGGTGATGAGGATGGAAGCCTTACTTATGAGTAAGGACCTAATGGTATATGTGACAGGTGAAGAAGAGAAGCCTAAATTTGAAGATGAAAGTCATTCAAGAAAGGAAGAGCTAGAAGCTTTGAAGCTATGGCAGAAGAGAGATGCTAGTGCAAGAGCTTATATATATAACACTATTACAGATCATTTGTTGCCACATATCAGAGGGCTAGAAACAGCTGAAGACATTTGGAATGCTTTGGAAGATCACTTCCAAAACACTACTAAAGCTAGGAAAGCTAGCTTATGGTCAGAGTTCACCACATTCAAGAAAAAGCAAAATCAGAGCATTAGTGATTGTGTCACTAAGACGAAGGACTTGGCAGATAGCCTTGGATCTATTGATGAGGATATTGAAGATCATAGGTTAATAGCACAATTACTTGCAGGGTTAAGAGGTGATGAAAGGTGGAAGCATTTTGTACTTTCAACAGAACTCTCATTAAACCATTAGTGTGCCAGAATTGAATCAATTACTTGGATTGATGCTCACATTTGAGCAAGACTTGAAGTCAGATGGAGACAAAGGTCAAAGTTCTGCAATGTACATGAAGAATAAAAAGAAAGGAGATAAAGGCAAGGCAAAGGATGAAGAAGATTCAACAACTCAAGCAAATTATGCAAGAGGAAGAGGTTTTGGCAGAGGTAAATGTCGAGGAAATGGAAGAGGTAGAGGTAATCAGAACAATAACAAGAAGACATGTTGGATTTGTGGATTGAGCAACCATCTAGCTTATGATTGTTGGCATAATCAACAAGGAGCAAGCCAAAATCAGAACAACAATGGCAGAGGAAGAGGTGGAAGGTTTTAGAATCAATTTCAAAGAGGAAGACAAAATTCAAGAGGAAGTTATGGAAGAGGTGGTGGAAGAAATTGGAATCAGAACCAATCTTACAACACCACATATTACAATTATGCAAATGATACACAGAATGACAACCATACAACATTGATGATGAATTCAATAAGTTCATCAGAGAAGGAGGATCTCAAGGTATTTTATATTGACTATGGTTGTTCAAATCATTTGTCAGGTAATATAGAATTATTGTCAGAATTGGAAGAAGGCAATTCAAGTCATACAGTACAAACAGGTGACAATACAAAACATAGTGTGCATTCAATTGGAAAAGTGAAGTGCAGGAGTGGAGCTGATTTATTAACAAATGTTTTGTATGTTCCAACAATAGCAAAGAACCTGATTAGTGTTGGACAAATAGTGGAAAAAGGTTTCCAAGTCAGATTTACAAATGAAGGGGTGTTTGTTGAAGATCCAGAGGATGCATACAAACCCATTGTTTGTGGTAAGAAGGAAGGTAGACTTTTTACTCTCAAAGTGCAAGGAAATGTTGGTCAAGCCCTAATCACACATGGTGATGAAGTAATTACAGAGTTAGATCTTTGGCATAAGAGATTGGGACATTTCAATGAAAGAGGAATCAAAACTATGGTGGAGAACCAATCTGTATTGGGACTACCAAATGTGAAGAATCAACATATGATATACAAGTGTGAAGCTTGTCAGATGGGAAAAGCTCATAGACTACCATTTCAGAAGAAAGGTTTCAAGCATGATGGTTTGCTTGAACTCATACATACAGATGTATGGGGACCAACAAAAGAAGGTTCAATAAATGGATCTAGGTATTATGTTTTGTTTATTGATGATGCTACAAGGTGGATAACCCTTTATGTTCTAAAAGAAAGATCAGAAGTATTTGGAGCTTTCAAACATTTTCATGCTTATGCAGAAAGAGTTACAGGTCAAAAACTCAAGAGGCTAAGGTCTGATGGAGGGGGAGAATACTTCTCCCAAGAGTTTAATGACTATCTTTGGAATGCAGGTATCAAGAGAGAGATAACTTGCAGGTATACACCTCAACATAATGGGGTGGCAGAAAGGAGAAATAGGACATTGGTTGAATTTGCAAGAGCAATGTTAAAGGAAAAGAATTGCCCTAATTATCTTTGGCCTGAGGCTGTAAATACAGCCACATATCTTGTGAATAGGCTACCATGTGGAGCTTTGAATGGTATGACCCCTTATGAAGCTTGGTGGGGTAAGAAACCAACACTTGACCATTGTAAAGTGTTTGGGTCAATTGCCTATGCTTATGTGCCATCACAACTCAGACACAAGCTTGAACCAAAGGCAGAAAAATATGTGTTTATTGGGTATGATGAAAAACAAATGGGTTATAGGCTATGGAGTCCTTTAACTAAACATTTTATTGTTTCCAAAGATGTGACCTTTGATGAACAGAAGAGTTGGTATGCAGATAAAGATTGTGATCTTGAAACATTTGAAGAAGAGATAAGAAGGAGTGCAAGAGGTAAGTCACATATGCAGATAGATGGAGATGAAGAACATATGCAAGCAAGCACATCAAGAGTTGGATCATATAGAAGGAATGAAGATGGACCAATATTTGATGAAGAAATACATCCAGATATACATGAAGAATGTGAGCCAAGAAGGTCAACCAGAATGAGGAAGCAACCTACAAGGTATTCCTATGATACTTCTTATTTGACTCAGAAAAATTATGCTTACATGGTTAAGGAAGATGAAGAACCTCAAAGCTATGATGAAGCAAAGGGTAAGAGACAATGGGAAGTAGCAATGAAGGAAGAGTTTGATGCACTTGAAGAGAACAAAACTTGGGAACTTGTTCCAAAGCCTAATGGTAAGAAAGTGATTGGAAATAAATGGGTTAACAAAATTAAGAAGCATGCAGATGGAACTATAGCCAGATACAAAGCCAGATTGGTGGTTAAAGGCTATGCTCAAACTTTTGGCATAGATTATGATGAGACATTCAGTCCTGTAGCAAAGATGTCAACCATAAGGACAATCATTGCCATTGCAGCATCAAAAGGATGGACATTGAGTCAATTGGACATTAAGAATGCATTTTTGAATGGATATATATCAGATGAGGTTTACATGGAGCAACCTCAAGGGTTTGCAAATCATAAGTTTCCAAATTATGTTTGCAGGTTGAGAAGAGCTCTTTATGGTTTGAAGCAAGCTCCAAGAGCTTGGAATTATAGACTTGTAAAGTATCTTAATGATCTTGGATATCAAAGTTCAAAGGCAGATGCAAGTTTACTTATCAAAAGAACAGATGAAGGTATGATCTACATTTGTATATATGTAGATGACATTATAATTATAGGTACCTCAAATGAAGGAATCAAGGAGGTGAAGAAGCTACTTGAGAAGGAATTCAAGATAAGTGATCTAGGAAAATTGTCATATTTTCTTGGAATGGAAATCACTTATGCAGAGCATGGTATATATGTATCACAAGAAAGGTATCTTTTGAATCTTCTAAAGAAGTTTAACATGGAGAATTGCAGAGAGGCATCTACACCACTAGAGGTCAATCATAAACTCAGTAGATATGATGGTGCAGAGTTCAAAGACATGAGAAGTATCAATCTTTAGTGGGAAGTTTAATTTATGCAACTCTAACAAGGCCTGATCTTAGTTATGAAGTTGGTGTTCTTTCTCAATTCATGCATTGTCCAAAGGATCCACATTGGATTGCAGGTCAAAGAGTCCTTAGATATATCAAAGGGACTTTGAAAGAAGGATTGTATTATCCTTTTACATCAGATATAAGGTTGAGAGCCCATAGTGATTCAGATTGGGCAGGAAGTCAAGATGACAGAAGATCTACCCATGGCTATATGATATACATTGGAGATAAACTTGTGAGTTGGTGTTCAAAGAAACAACACACAGTGGCCTTATCATCAACAGAAGCTGAATACAAAGGACTTGTGGAAGCAGCAAAAGAAGTAATATGGATGCAGACATTATTCAAAAGCTTGGGAATTGATCAAGGTATACCCATCATTCATGGAGATAATATGAACTCATTATATCTTGCAGCAAATCCTGTATTTCATGCACGGACAAAGCACATAGAGATACAGTATCATTTTCTCAGAGAAAAGGTAATGGAGAAAGAGATTGAAGTGGTGTACACTTCTACAAAAGATCAGATTGCAGATATTATGACAAAAAGCTTGGATGGAGTGAAGACAAGTAAATTCAAGGAGATGGCAGGAATAAAAGAGAAGAAGACTATGTGAAGAAGTCAAATTATGCTAATTAGTGATTAAGGGGGAGCTGTTGGGGCTTCACTCACTAATTAGGTATGGATATATGAAGACATGTGAAGACATATGATGGAGGAAAGAAGAAGTGAAGAAAATACTTACAAAAAATCAAGCCTAAGTGAAGGGACAATTTCACTATTGTAAATTAGTGCAAAATTAGAGTCTAGATTTGTATTTGATTTTCAGAACTTACGAGTTCAAGTCTAGAAGGATGTAAACCATAGGTATATAAGTTAATTTAAGTCAAAAACATGTAAGAGAGAACTCAATTTTGAAATCTGAGTGAGTAGAGAAAAGTCGTGTTTTTCTGAGAGAGATGGTGAGAGAAAACTTCCGAGTCTGAGAGAGTTTTCCATGGCTGTGAGCAAAATTAGGCCAAGACATTTTGTACACATCTTCTCTGATAATCAACACATGTTTGTGTAGAAGGATTGAGTCTAATTCCTCTTGTACATTGAGTTCTAAGTCATTTCATATGACTGTGTAAGGTAGTTGACAGTTACGACTTTTCTGGTGCACATTTGACTGATCTTCTGAAGGTCAGACCTCGAAGTATGGTGTAAAGTTTTTGGTAAGTGATAGCTCATTTTAAAGCTACTGTCCTCAACTACATTTGATCAAAAGATCTCTAAGAAACGGGACGCATACTCAGAGAAATCAGCTTAAGAATGAAGGTATGTCAAATCGATGAGGTCAAATTTCAGTTTTCAGACATAGTGAAAAGTTTGGTACAAAATCAGAAGATTGTGAAGTTATTGCTTGAAAGTTTTGCTTGTTATGTGTTACTGAACATTAGCAAGAACCTTTCTTAGCAAGTGATCAAAAGAATTTGCAAAGATCAAGCTGATACAGGTCAGATTGAAGGATTGAAGAAAAGGCGCAGATTTTTGTGAAGTGAAATTTTGTTTTTCACTAAGTTCAGAGTTGAAGGTCTATATTTAGAGGTTTGCTAAGCTAATGATGGTTATGGAGGTCTTCTAATACCACATTAGTTTAGTTCTTGTGGTGTTTCACACACCAACAAAATCAAGGCAAGGACTATTCTTGGACAATTCTAGTGTAAGCAAGAGTGAGCATAGTCTAAGTGAAGCAAGAGAGAGAAGTGCAAGAGACACACAGTGTGCGACGTAGAGAAGTGAAACGCAAGGTGTGCATGAAGAGTGACCAAGGAAGAGTCCAGAGGAGTGCTAATCTAGTCCCCCAAGGATCCCAACGTCTCATTGAAGTGTGCGCGTGCCGATAGAAGGTATCCATCCCTCCCCCTTAGTGGAATCTTGGTGCAAGGCGTGCACAAGTGCAGGCTTGGAGAAGGTGGAGGTTTGGTGCAGAGGAGGCCAGCAGCAACAAGTCTCTTGGGTATTTGGTATTTTGTAATTGAGCACTCTGTGGGATTTTGCACAGAACCATTGGATTGTATTGTGCTTCACATTGTATTTGTCTTATTATAATCAATCAACAGAGGCTTCCAGTGTGTATCTTTCTTCTCTTCTTTCCCTTATCTCCTACAAACACTCAAATCCCTTCTTGTCCAACAATCCCCAACCATATGGTAGCCTAAATTTCTTGCAATCATCTTCAAACCATGAGTTATTCTCTTCAAATACTACATCCCTACTAACTATGAATGCCTTGTTAGTGGGATTGTCTAATCTGTATCCCTTTTGATTTTGATCATACCCAATAAATATGCATTTCTTAGCCTTAGGGTAAAGCGTCCCTCTAATTTGTGATGGGATCTGTGCATAGGCAATGCACCCAAAATATTTTGCAATGATCCAATGAAGGTCTCCTACCATTCCATGCTTCATATGGTGTCATAATATCCAATGATTTGGATGGAAGCCTATTGACCAAGTAGGTGGTTGTGGATACAACCTTTGCCCATAAATAATTAGGTAATTTTTTCTCATTTAACATAGACCTACTTGTTTCAACAACCAACCAATTCCTTCTCTCTTCCACTCCATTCAACTCAGGAGTACACTTGGTTGTTACTTCCCTCTTTATGCCTCTGTCCTGTAGAAATAGATCAAACTCATGTGAAAAATAATCACCACCCCCATCATACCTAATTCTCTTTAAGCTCTTTCCTATTTAGTTTTCAACTAGTGTCAGATGCTTCTTGAAACATGTAAATACCTCATCATTATGCTTCATGAAATAGAGAATTCTCCACCTACTGTAATTATCAATAAATGAGACATAGTACCTTGAACTTGAGAGGGATGGATCTTTGCTAGGACCCCACACATCAGTGTGTATAAGCTCCAAATAGTCTTCATGGATGTATCCTTTCCCTGTTGAGTGCTTGCCTATGAGCCTTACCGAATTGGCAAGCTTCAAATTTGTATATCATGTGCTGCTTCGTCAGATTGGGAATGCCAAGCACACTTTGATCCATGCAAATTGACTTTAGATTTCTTTCTCCTATGTGTCCTAGCCATTTGTGCCATATTTCCAACTTAGATACCTTTTGATATCTATAACTAAATAGTGCTATGTTCCTTGTGTCTTCAATTTCAAATGTAAACAATCTACCTGACTTCTCACCTTTGGCAATCCTTTTAAAACCTTGTTGGGGATCTTCCACATTTGCTCCATGCTTAGTGAACATGACTTGTAGGCCTTCCTCTACAATCTACCCAACACTAATTAGGTTTTTGGTTATAGTAGGCACATACAAAACTTTGCTCAAAAGCTTCATACTACCATCAAAAGTTTTGACATTTCCAATTTTCTTGACTAAGTGTTTAGTGTCATCACCTATTTGTACTTCATGCTTCTCTTAGGTTCTTCAAGATTAGATAATAGTGCTACATTTCCTGCCATATGATGGGAACAACCTGAATCAATGTAGAAGAGGTGCTCATCATTTTTACCTTGCTTGGATGTCATGTTCATGATGAGTAGAGAGTCTTCTTGATATTCAGTATAGTTGTTGAAGTCCCTTCTTCCTCTAAAGCCTCCTTAATAGTTGTTGTTGTTGTAGCCTTAATTGTAGTTATGGCTGTAGTTTCCTCCACCATTGTTGTACTTACCTCTAGATTGTCCATAGCTTCCTTTATAATAGCCTCTTCCCCTTTGGTTCCTTGTATTTTTGTAGCATTCTTCTATAGTGTGGTTGTTGAGACCACATATGTTGCATGGTGAATTGTTGTAGGGTCTCCCCCTGCCTTGTTTTCCTCCTCTGCCCCTTCCTCTAGCACCTCTTCCTCTTCTTGCATAGTTAGCTTGAGAGGTACTAGCCTCTTCTTCCTATTTCTAACTTTTACCTTTATCCTTAGATTTATTCTTATCTATATAAAGAGTGAAGAGTTTCCCCATCAAGGTGTTGAGATCAGGTATTTGCATATCCATGTAGAGGTCCATTACTGTGGTGAATGACTCCCACTTGTCATCAGCCTTAATTCCACTGATGATCTGCCTCAGTATGTGCTCTTCCTCTATCTCTTCTCCAATGCTTGCAAGCTAGTCAGCTACATCTTTCATTTTGGTTAAATAATCATCTAGTCCTTGTTTTGGTTATTTCTTAAAGGTTGTGAATTCCATCCACAACTAATTCTTCCTAGCCCTTGTGTTTAAGGAGAAGTATGATGAAAGCACTTCCTAAGTGTCTTGGGAGGTCTTGCAATTTCTAACATGTGGTAACAAGAAATCAGATATTGATTTTAGTAATTAAGACTTGGCAAGAGCATCCTTTTGCACACCATCTTTTCTCACATTGCTAATGTTGAGGAAAAACGGAGACGAGAAGATCAACAGGATGATGTAGAAGAAGGTGATAGGAGGGTAACTAGGAGGCAAACAAGAGAAGATGAAAAGAAAACTGATAAAAAAGTTCAATTTGATGAATCAAATTTATCTCAAGAAGAGAAGAGAAAAATGATAAAGGAAGGCAAAAAGCCGACCGATGAAAATGTTCAATTGCAAGAAGAACAAAAGAAATTGGAAACCTCTAAACTTGAAAATAAAGAGGATCAAAAGCAAAATGAAGAGAAAGGAAAGAAGAAGGGTAGAAGAGCTCCACGTGCTATTATGATTTCTGAGCTCGAAAAGAAAAATGATGCTAGGGAGATTTTAAATGACATTCTTCTAAAAAGTCAAGTAACGATGTCACTTGAGCAAGTGTTTTCCATAGCGAAACCAGAGTTCAAGGACAGTTTTATTCGACTTATTAGAAGAAGACGCTTTCCTTTGCCACAAGATGAGGATATGCAAGACGTGGCAGAAGAAACCCTAGCTATGAATGATGTAGTTACATTGAGTGAAAGTGATTATGAGGATGATGAATAATTTACAACAGGAAGTGTAAATAGAAATTTTCTAGGACCTATACAACCTTATGAAGAAATGTTAAAGAGTGAGAGTAAATACAATTCTACCTTCTAGGCAAGAGGCACACCAGAAGTAAAGATTAGAATCGGTGATGAAAAGGATTCTTGTTTAGCTTTGGCTCTCATTGACTCAAAATCAGAGATAAACGTGATTTCAAAAAAGTTCTTTGACAAATTTAGATGGCCAATTGATAAAGAGCACGGTTGGCGGATGAGAACAGCTGACAATGGCTCTGGTATTTTGATGGGTTGTGCGAATGTGCCTATTATGATAGGTGGTGTTCGAGAAGAGTTTCACTTCTTCGTTCAAGATAATTGTTCATATGAAGTGATTCTTGGACAGCCATTTATAGCTGAAATGAGGATGGAAACAAAAGCAATGAATGACGGATCAGCGTATGCAAGAATTTGATCTAAATCAGGGATGGATTCTTTGCAAGTTATGACGGTTTGCCCAAACCACATTAGAAATAGAAAGAGTTTAAGAAGAAATCATATTGACTCGATCAGTCATGTATGTAATGATCCACTGACTGTAAGAGAATATGGAGCATACTATGATCAAAATTTCTGCTAGACTCCACTATGGAGCGAGACAATAGTGGACGTTGTTTTGATGTCTCGCCTATCAATGAACATAAATTTGAAAATTACTTAATTTGTACTCCTACAACTAGCTTACACTATATTACTAAAGAAAATCTTACAAAAACATTTAGAAAACAAACTGAAAAATATTTCAGACAAATCGGATTAATTTCAAGTAACAAAAAAATTGAGAGTATAATTGAATTATCAAAAAGTTCTACTTTATTAGAAGAGCTTGAAAGTGTTTCTCATGAAAATTTTGAATCAAATCTGATAATTCTTAACTCTATTCAAGAGTATGAGATTATTAGTGAATTTATCCTAGAACATAAAGTTAGCATAGAAACTAAATACAAAACTGTAGAAAAGAAAATAAAGCCTGTAGCTCAACCCTTACCCAAAGATAGTCATGACATTCTTCGTCGAGTATCAAATGATCCTATTCTTAGAGATCGATCTAAAATAGGTCACATATTTACTGATGAGAGTAAGAAAATTATTAAATTCGGTGATGAATTTCTTTCTCAAATTGATAAAGAGGAGTTTACCAAGATGATTGTTCGTCATGGTGAAGCTTTTTCTTTGTTCCCACATGAGATAGGATGTGCATATCCAAAGTTAGTAGCTCCGATGATTATTTTTACAATACCACATATTCCTTGGAATCTTCGTCCGATTCCAGTTCCAAAGGCTCATTTACCTGAGCTAATGAGACTGTTAAAGGAGAAGATTGCCATGAGAATCTTGGAACCATCCTCAGCACCATACTCTAATAGGTGGTTCACGGTACCGAAAAAGAGTGGGAAGCTTCGCTTTATTCAGGATTTGCAGCCTGTGAATAAAGTCACTGTTAGGAATGTAGGAATGGGTCCCATTGTAGATGAGTTTGCCGAGGCATTTGCTGGTCACTCCATCTATTCAATGGGAGACCTATATTCAGGGTATGATCAGTTTCAATTAGCAATTGAGAGTCGAGATGTGACCACGATGAAGACTCCTTTGGGTTTAGTACGTATGTGTACTCTACCACAAGGAGCCACGAATTCTGTGGCACACATGATGAATGCTATGAATCTGGTCCTACATGACTTTATCCCAAAAGTGACGATGCCTTTTATTGATGATATTCCAATAAAGGGGTGTGAGGAAAAAGAAAAGGATGAAAGTTTAGATTCATCTGGTTGTAGAAAGTTAGTTTCCAGCCATATTTCAGATTGTGAAAAGATATTTGAAAGATTTGAAGAGGTTGGACTAACTTTTTCCCTAGAGAAATCAACTTTTGGTGTTAATGAAGTGCTAATAGTTGGACATTTATGTGGCCATTATGGCCGTAGACCCTATCCAGCAAAAGTTGATGCCATTAGTAGGATTTCTGAGAGATGTCGTAATGTTAGTGAAGTAAGGAGATTCCTAGGTGCATGTGTTTTCTATGTCATCTGGATTCCTCACTTTGCTCATGTAGCGAATCCGCTTTAGGATTTATTAAGAAAAAGAAAGAAATTCTTTTGGACTGATGAACATTCTAGAACCATGAGGCGTCTAAAGCAATTGCTTATCAATGCTCTTGTTTTGAAACGTATTGACTATATAGGAAATAAGCCTGTAATCCTAACTGTTGACACTAGTCCTATTGGTATAGGTTGGGTCATTGGACAGGATGATGAGAAGGAGCAAAGGTACGCAGTTCGCTTTGGAGCAAAGATTCTTCATGATACTCAAAAGAATTACCCGCAAATTAAAAGAGAACTGTGGGGATTAGTTACAGCTTTAAAAACAGATAAGGAATACTTTATAGGAGCTAATGTAATAGTAGAGACCGATTGTCTTCCATTAATAGGTTTAATAGCTAATTGTTCATCTCCGAATATAGCTATGCTACGATGGATAGCCTATATTAAATTCATTAATCCTGCTTTTGTTCATATAGCCGGTAAACATAACACTGTTGCTGATATGCTTTCAAGAGCAAAGTTCGATAATGATAGTGAAGCATTAAATAATCATATTAATTTAATAAATTATGAAACATCTACCTATACATATGAGAGATTTAGAGAAAACGATTATGAAGGAGAGTGGCGAGATAACGGAAACTATCTGAGTTCATTTCAGCCTTCCCCAAGCTGGTCTTCAAATCGATTCCGGAACATCAAGAAGAAGTCTTTCAACTTCTTCTTGAAAGATGGATATCTTTGGAGACATGCTAGAGGAAAGGTTCGAAACCCTCAAAGAGTACTAGGTTTGAAGGTTTTTCAAGTGCAAGTTATGCATGAGATGCACGAAAGCCTTTGGGCAGGTCATAAAGGTTTTGTAGCTACGTATGAAAAGATTAGGAAAAGCTACTGGTGGCCGAGGATGTATGTAACTATTAAAGAATTTGTGAGCACTTGTAGTACGTGCCAGTTACACTCCTTTGTCAAGCATAGAGATCCCCTTCACCCGACCTATCCACCTTGTATTCATTACAAGTGGGTAGTTGACCTTGTGACCATGCCTAAAAGCAGTGATGGTATGAGATACATCGTTCTTGCACGAGAGGATTTGACAAATCATGTTGAAGGTAGAGCGCTTCATTCCAATACTACTTATAATGTATGTGTATTCCTTTTGGAAGAAGTATTATCCAGATTTGGATATATAGAAAAAGTAGTAGCGGATAGAGGAGAGTTAGATACGAGAGAGGCAAGAGAATTCTTTGCACAACATGGAATTCGATTGTCTCTTACGACTGCCTATAACCCAGAAGCGAATGGAAAAATTGAACGAGGGCATCCTTCCATAGTGAAGGCTATTTCTAAGGCTTGCCATGGAGATATTGGTCAATGGCAAAAATATCTCCCATTTGCTCTTTGGGCTGATCGCATGACGTACACGAGAACAACTGGTTTTATGCCGGCTGAACTCATGTATTGTCAGAAACCATTATTTTTTTTTTTTAATATAAAGGAAGTTCGGCATTAGCCTACTCTCCCGGACTTGAATTAAATAAAGAAAAGTACAAGAGAAGGGGACTAGTGCCCACGGGACCCCCCAAATCCCACAAAGCAGGGGAAGCTTTTACAGAGCTTAGATGACATTACAAAGAAGGTTAATTACCCTCTCATCACCCTCATGTGGGGCCCACTTGGGTTTAAGCTTGTTATCGATCAAAAGGAGTACTTGATGATGCCTAAAGGGGGGGGATTTTTTACAGTTGACAATCCTTTTGCCAAGGAGGAACAGCGATTTCTCAATTGACCACTCCTTGGGGGAGTCACCGAAGTTGAAAGCACATCTTTCCCGCCAGATTTTCCATAGAACCTCCCCTCTGATGGCGTTCCAGAGAGTCGCGGAGCAGCCGATCGCTTCTCCCAGCAGGGCTTGCTGCCAACTGAGACGTTTTTGAAGTCCAATTCTCTTTCCAACCACCTGCCAGAGTCTGTTGGAGTTGGGGCAGGTAAAGAAGATGTGTGATACATCTTCGATAGACCGATAGCAGCGTTTGCACCAGGGAGGGCTCCCACAAATTTTGCTGGCCTTAAGGTTGGTCCAGATTCCATGATGAAGAATTTGCCATAAGAGGACAGACTTTTTGATTTCTATGAGGGGGTGCCAGATAGCCATGAACTTCATGTCCCACCAAAGCCGCGTCCATGACAGGCACCACTTTTTGTTGAGGTTAACCTGATAGTCGATCGTTTCTTTGATGCTCGGGATTTTTGATAGGCTATTCCCATTGTGCCATTTGAGACCAAGCGAGCTCGACATGTCGTGTCCCATGAGAAGGCGAGCTTTGTGTCGGTCCCAGGCGAGACATCTGCTTTGCAAAGTGTTCCATTCTTCGTGCGAAATGTTGATGCTGGGGTCAATATCCTCAAAGTTCATCCAGCGGTTGGTGTCTTGTTTCCAGAGATGTTTCCAGTTTTTGAAGCCTTTGTTCCATAGCTTCTTGGCATTTTGAGTGTTCCAAGGTTCCACACTCCGGATGCCATGGATCGGAAACCAGATAGAGTCGTTTTGTCTGATACCGGCAGCCCACTTCCAGTCTTCACTGATTCTTGTGAAGCTTTTGACTTTATTCCAACTCTTCCAAAGGGAGCACACCAGATTAGAGCCTTTCGGGAAGACGGGGATCGGGGAAAACAGCAAGGTCAATATGTCAAGATTCTTCCAATTTGGGAAACCCATGAGCGCCAGCTCATTCTTGTTTCTGAAGATCAACTTGGCCCACGAGGCCTCCCCGTTGCACCAAGCCTTAATCATCCATTTGGCCGACAGTTTGTTAGCCATGCACCCAATGTCCAAGATACCAAGTCCCCCTCTATCTCTATGGCTGGTGCAGATGGACCATTTGATTTTAGGCACCCCCCGCCTATTGTGGTCGCCCGTCCAAAGGAAGTTTCTACAAATACTATCCAGTTTGGACAGATCTTGCTCTTTTGGTCTCCAACAAGAAAGGAAATAAATGGTAGATGATAAGAGGAACGTGTTGATAACCAAAGCACGACCAGCAAGATTGATTTGCATACCTCTCCAATAGTTAAGCTTGTTTTCGAGCTTGGCAAGCACCCAGTTCCATCGCTGTTCCATAGAGACGCCAAACCCCAAGGGAATCCCAAGAAGCCGAAAAATTTGGCCCTGCGGAATGATTTGACAGCCATGATCAATGAGAAGGTCGGGCCGTGACCCACCAATAGCTCTAAAGGCGGTCTTAGAGTGGATGATTATGGAACCAAAGGCTTCACAAAAGGTAGCAAGACACTTCCAGAACGTCTCCAGGCTGGTGCTATCATTGTGAACAAAAGCGTTCATGTCATCGTCAAAAAGTCTCATGGTGATCTGACTGTGGTCATGCGGCAAACGAAGGCCTTTAATGTTACCAGCTTCCACCTGATGCTCCACCAGCCTGCTAAGCCCTTCCATGGCAATGGCAAAGAGAAGGGGAGCCAATGGGCACCCTTGTCTGATAGATCTTTTAAGTTTGATCACCTTTGAAAGTTTTCCATTAATGTTAATTTGGGTCGAAGCGTTTCCGAGGAGGGTCGCGATCATCTTGGTGAATTTCTGACTACATCCAAGATCTTGTAGCGACTGTAGAATATAGTCCCATTCTAGCCTGTCGTAGGCTTTATCAAAGTCGATCTTGAGGAATACTACTTCTTGTTTAGACTCATTTGCAAATTCAAGCCCTTCCCAGATATCTATAATGGTTTCCAAAATTGACCTGCCTTTGATGAAACCTTTGAAACCATTATTTCCCATTCATACTCAGTAATTAATTGAATGAATTTAGGTTGGAAAGATAACATTTCAAGAGAGGACTTATTAGCATTTAGAATTAAGCAATTAAAACAAGGAAATGAAAATCTTAAAGAAGCAATAAAAAAATTAAAAACATCTAGATTGAAAAATAAATTATATTTTGATAAGAAACATAGACTAAGACCTCAACCAATAGAGAATGGTGACTGGGTGCTTTTATATGATAGTACATTTGATACTCAATACGATGCACGTCGAAAACTAAATAAACGTTGGTTCGGACCTTATGTTGTTGTTTCAGTTTATGAAACAGGTACATATAAATTACATGAATTTGATGGTTCTATGCTAAAGAATTTGATTGCAAGGAAAAGAATAAAGCTGTTTAGAAGAAGAGAAAGCAGTAAATTTGAATTGGACGAAGACTTCTTAGAGGACGACGATGAAGAAGAATAAAAATGATCGAGTGAAAGAGTTCTAAACTTTACTTATTTTGTAGTTGCTAATATGATTTTTTATTGATGCATTTCATGTGTAGATATGTACATCCTTCTGATAGGAAAGGAAGATTTTTAAAATTATGAGACAATGAATTAAAAACTGAAGTAGGGATGTGTATGAATAGAAGATAAGAATTAGAGACCCTATGGCTTTCATAAGGATAGGAGAGGAAACACTTGACTTGCGATTCCTAGTAGAAGTAAGTTTATTTTTATATAGGTAGACTACCTTAACTTCCAAACTATGTCGCTAATGAGATCCTAGTTCCCAATATAGCATTCCTCTAGAACCTCTGCTCTGATTAGGGGTTAAGCCTTTCCCCTTAAACAAAAAAGTTGCGAAGAAAAATTCAGAAAATAGAAAAATGCAAGCAGTATATTAATGGCTACTGCAAGATGAGAAAAAGAAAATTAAAAAAGAAAAAGAAAAAGAAAGAAAAGAAAAGAAAAGAAAAATGTTATCATGATTCAGTTGTGGTCTCGAAACCACTTCTGACATTCTATACGGGCATTATGAGGCGGATTTATGCTATAGAGGAATTAGTTAGATGCATCTTATGGCGAGTGGCTAGGGAATGAGGGATAGACCATTTATATAAAATATTTATTACTTTTGAACGGGTTAATAGAAGAGCAAGTACCATAACTGTCTGATTGATTTCTATGGGACTTTCTAAAACTTGTTTTGAATTTCATGCATTGAACGAAAACGTTTAAGATTCAAATTTGCATAATTTTAAAAGATTTTTCTTAACTATCAGAAGATGTACTTACCTTTAGGAGCATATTTCATATAAGTTTAAAAATAGTTTAAGAAATATTGTTTTTAAAAGAATTTGATACTGCTTTCCTATTGAACTGCAGGTTGGCCCATCGAGGGCGATGTGCAGGTTTGGTGGGGGCAGATGTAGGAAGGATTTCCTCACTTTAATTGTCATATAGAAAAATAAAAATATTTTGCTTTAGAGTTAGTGAAATGAAATCTCTGTCATATTTTTTAATCTACTGATTTAAAATGACTAATGTTTTCTTTTGGATACGTGCAGGAAAAAGACGACACTATATCCAGAATAGAAGATTAATTGAACTCTTGCTTAGGCCCAACTTTTTTATGTTCATCAGTGCATTTGTGTGTATTTAGGATTATATGAGGTTAACAATTAAAAGATAATTATGTTCCCATGATTGTAGGGAAATGAATCCATATTTATATAAGAAATGCATTTGAAGTGGTATGTGTTCATATGTCTATATGAGTAGATGAGAATGTGAGTTTTTTCTATAGGTATGTATTTACATATGAATACCTAAAGAATACATTTGTGTGCACCTATATGTGTTCCTTAAATGAGCGTGTAAGTATATGTGTTAATATGTGTTATGTGCGCCTACGAGTTTAAGTCTATAAAGGTTAATATATAAGTATTATGTGATTAGACCCATAATATATGAGTTTTAAATGCGTGTCTCTTTTATGGGTGCATGTGTGCTAACTTATATGTTTATCTATGTTTATCTATTAACTATATATAAATAAGTAATATATATTAATATATAGGATAAATAAGAAATATATATTTATTATATGTATATCTATATGATTAATTGATTTATATTCAATATATAACTTACAGGAGATTATTATATTCTTTATGGTTTAAATTAAAAATGAGCTCAAGTTATCTAAGAATGTGTGCGTGATAAAGTGGAAGTATGTGTGGGTGTGCATGAGAAATAAGGTAAGGTGTGTGAGTTAAGTGATTGTGAATTTGCGCATATCTGTGTTTGTGCTTGTGCATATAAACGAATGCATAATTGTTTTTTTTTTCCTGATGTCTTTCTGTAGGTACCTTTGTTTGTTTGAGAGAGAGAGAGAGAGAGAGTGATCATCCCAGGCAGACAAGGATTTGGGCAGAATCAGGCCAAAAAAAAAGAGAGAAAAAGCCATGGGATGGCTGCATACTAGCGCATAACAGATGCTATGAAGTAGAATGTGAGAGAGAGACACAGGGAGAGAGGAATTGTCAACCTCTCCTCTGTGTTTCATCTTCTACACGCTTTCGGCTTCTGATAGCAGTGCACACAGGCAAATTTTGGAGAGCGAGAGGGAGATGAGAGAGAGAGAGCATCCTCAATTAGGCATCATTTCTAGCGACCTGTTACAGACTCCTAGGGAAAGCGTGGCATTTTTTTTCCTCATCAGTGCGTCTTTCCCTAACGAAAAACACCGTTATAGTCTTAGTCTCAAGAAAAACATCACTTGTGCTTCTCTTTTGATAGCTTCTCATTTCTGTCATTTTTAGATAGCTTCTTTTTTTATGGCCACTGGTGCTGTTATTTCCCTTCTATAGTGAAGCTTCCCTCTAAAAAAAACAAATCCTGTGCTGCTTACTCCTGTAATATCTACTTCTAGGATCAAAAGCACTATAGTATAGTCTGAAGTGGACGTGGCCGAAGGTAGTTTGATGGCGTGATCTTCGTCCTCAGAGACCTCACATTCGATGGGATTTTTCCGCTATAGAAATGGGCTGAGAGACTGCTCGCGGCACCTACATGCGCACATGGAACAGAAGCATGAAATCAAGAGAGAGAGAGAGAGAGAGAGAGAGAGAGAGAGAGAGAGAGAGATAGAGTAATGGATTGTTTCGGTATGATTGTTTGCGATGTTGTGTTTTCATGACTTATGGCAATGCATCGATGGCCATTTATACAAAAAGGGATGCGAATTTTTTTATTCAGTATATTGTATATGTATATTTATACATGCGCACATACGGTGAACCTGTGCGTGCATAAATAAATATTTATGTCATGGGGAAAGAGGAGAGAAAGAGGTAGAGAGAGATAAGCTCTGTAGTAGACTCGAATGCACAAGATAATGGTGGCGCTACGTGTAGGCATAACAGAGAAAGAGAGAGAGTAAGAGAGAATGAGGTTCAAGCGGAAGATCAAAAGATTTCTTAGTGTGCCTATGCTGATATGGAGACTATTGTTGATTAACTCATTTTTGTTGTCGAACATGTTTTGATCAAAGGTGCCTTATGCAAATCACGATGAGTTTTTTTTTTTCGGTAAACATAGTTATGTGGCGTAGCGTTTTTTCTTTTGATATTAGCAGGATTACCAATTTTCCCATACTCTGATTTTTTCGCACACGCAATAGTGTAGAAAAAGAGAAAAAGGGAGATAATTGCGAGCATTGTTGCGCACTTAAACTGAGCTATATGTGCGACACAGAGAGAGAGATGATTGGAGTTTTTTTTCTCCTCCATTTTTTTTTGGGGTTGCAGCAATTACGAACGAATGGAGAGAGAGATTTTAGGCTACTCTGGATGAATGTAGGAGAGAGAGAGAGAGAGAGAGCGTGAAAGAGAGATTTTGCCTTATAATATAGACAGTTTGAAACTAGTTTAATTATATTGTAGCATTTCTTTGCTCAAAAAGCATCCTTTTAGATATAAATCTCGCGATTACGGTCTAGAAAGTATCTTATACTTATCAAGGTTAATATGTGTGTATGAGCTGATTGAGAATATATGTGATTTTGTATTTTATGCATGTTCATTTATGTGAGTATGCATGATTATGTATGTACATGCATATGAGCATGAGTGATTAACGCATATGCATTTGTGAGCATGCATATAATATAAAAGAAAGTAAATTTATGAGTGCATAGAAGTATACGCATGTGTGCATAAATATGCATGCATTTGTAGATGAATGTATAGATATTTGTTTATGTATGTGCATGAGAATGAGACATATATGCATATGAATTTATGCATGTGAAGTATGTTTGAATGTCTTAATATTATATCTTAGAATATTATGCATGTGTGTGCATGTGCGCATAAGTTAGATATGCATGTAAGCATGAAAAAGCATATGCATGTATATTAATAAGTGTGTATGAATATATGAACTATATAGGTATGCATGTTTGCATGAAAAACATTATGTGCATGTAAGCATAAGAAATGATGTATGAACATAAATATATGTGAGTAGTGTGTTAGTATTTATGTATGCGTGTATATGAATATGCATGTTAGTATGTGAACATGAATGTATGTATGAAGAGTATACAAGAGTGCATGAAGTAGTGCATGTGTAAGCATATCATAAGTGTGTATGCATGTGCATGTTAAGATAAGTATATACGTATTATTGATGCATATAAACATGATGCAAGCATGTATGTATGCGTATGAAGAATGATTTTCTTGCATGCAGAAGTGTATGCATGAGTGCATGTGAAATGTATGCATCCTAGTATAAGTGCATATGTATGTTAGCATGATATGTATGCATATTTAGTGCATTTATGCATGAGTAATGATGCATAAGTGAATGTGAGCATAAACATGTATGTTTGTATGCATGTGTGTGCATGATTGTGTGTGCATGTTTACGTATGCATGTGTATGCATGTATGCAATTATAAGTAATGTATGCATAAATGTTAAAAATGTATGCCTATAAATTAGGATATATGCATAAGTGCATGATGCCTATGTAATGCAGATAGGTTTTCATATGTATAATATATGTATGCATAAATAATAAATGATTGCATAAGTGCGTATACGCATATGTGATATGTTTATATGCATGAGTGAGTGTATGCATATGTAGGTATGTATGTGTGCATAACAATGTTAATGAATGCATGTAAATGTTTTATGAATATATGATAGTGTTAGAAAAATATACATATGTGAAAAATGAAGTTTTCAAAAGCATTTAAAATTAGGATGTTGTATTAAATGATCAAAGTATTTAATGATTGTTTTATATTTACTAAAAGAAAACTTATTTTCTAATGTCTTTCTGCATATTATTGAAGAGATTACAAAGGAGGATACGAGAAAACAAGCATACGAGATCACAAAAATACAATATTTGAAGATTGTTTATTAAGTTGTATAGGATTATCTATAAAGAGAATTGTATTCGCTTTTGTATAGGCTTAAATCCTAAATATCTCTAGCAGTACCAATTTTCGATATAATTAAGATTTGTATAGGCTTAAATAGATTGATTTTGAAATTCTTTATACTGTTTTTCTGAAAAATAATTAAGATCTTTACCTTTTTATTCCATATGTCTAGAGAGATAGGATCTACAAGTAGTTCTAAACTGGTATCTATAGGATTATCTATAAAGAGAATTGTATTTGCTTTTGTATAGGCTTAAATCCTAAAGATCTCTAGCACTACCAATTTTCGATATAATTAAGATTTGTATAGGCTTAAATAGATTGATTTTGAAATTCTTCATATTGTTTTTCTGAAAAATAATTAAGATCTTTACTTTTTTATTTCATATGTCTAGAGAGATAGGATCTACAAGTAGTTCTAAACTAGTATCTTGAAACGATTTTGATATTAAGAATCAAGAATTAGAAAACTTAATAATAGGAACATTGCTTCCGTCTTCAATTGATAGTTCAAATAATAACGAAAATTTAGAAGTTGAAATTATTAAAGATAAAGTAGTTAAAGAAACTTTACACACGTTAGATTACAATCGTCTTCTTTCTAGAATTTTACCTTTAATTACCATAGTTTTGCCAGAACCGAAGGACAAAAAAGACTTATTCCCACCTAATTTAGTTAGAAAACCTAACTCAAATCAAATTGAGAACGAAGAAGTTGACTTTGTTAAAGAAAAAATTACAAACGAGAACTTAGTTATGTCTTATCAATTAGAAGCTATAGAACATTATAGAAACGCTCGTCCTTACGGTCCTTAGCTTAAATAATTAAGTTCTTAATTTGCACTCCCATATATTAGAAACATATAGGTTTTTGTCACACCTAAACTGAAAAATCAACCGAAGGCCCTAGGCATACTTAGAAGCACCCTGCGTGCAGTCACATGGTTAGGTTAGCATGATTCTTGTAGATGAACGTCAGCCTCCCTTCACACCCCTCTTCGACAGCGCATTCTGGGGAGGCTTCGGGGGCAGCAATTCTGGGAGGGTCACTCTTTAGTAGGTGTATAGTCGAGAGCATGTGGCTGTTGTTTTGTGGGCAGTTTTGAGCATAGACCGAAGGGAAAAGGTAACAGGGGTCAGCATATCTGAGCAGAGGAGCGGCATGCATGACAGAAGGGAAAAGGATCTCTGTGCCTAGCTCGAGTTGGCTTGGCTTGGCATTTGCTCTGAACCGGACTAGGGCAAAAGAGGAAGCGGTTCTTCGCGATAGGGAAAGGAGGGGCATACATTGATTTTGAGGGAGATCAGATAGTGGAACACTGGGAGGAGCACAATCGGGAAGGAGAGGGTAGAGATGGATGCAAAGATGAAGTCTCGTCCTCCCCTCATTGTCATGTAAGGAAGTGACCACAGGAATCACAATAAAGCAAAGCGGCTGAAAGGGTAGACAACGGCTAGAAGACATGGAAAAAGGGGAAATGTGCTATTATCGGGGAATGACGGTTTGACTTTGCAGAACTACACATCGTTTAATATATCAAGATAAATCCATGAAGGGGAAACATCAAGTTGATGGAGTTCACATGCTAGAAAGTTCAATATAGATTTTGGCTCGTCCAAAGCTATTTTTTAGATGAATGATGTTACTTGGAAGCTTTGAACTCTAGGGTTTAGAGTTCTCAACCAAATAGCCAAGCTTTGTTCAGATAAGCATTGCAACCCTATCTCTCTCTCATGTTCTCTCTATTCTGAGTGTAAAGGTTTTCCATTTGAGAGACAGCTGAGTTTGTTCTCCCTGAGGGATAGATGCACACAGCTTTAGGCCTCTGAGAGAAGCCGCTGGAGTTTTTGGTGGCTAGTAAAGTTAAGGAGGAAGTGGAATCCTCTGTTTCCTTATGAAGACGACAAATAATCTGACAACAATGGAGGAATGCTGAAGCGGTGGTGTCTCTCTGTTTTTGCTTCTGTTCTTAAGGAGCACTTGAAGGCCGCTCAAAAAGGGGAAAACATTTTTGAAAGGAAAAAAAGGAGAGAGTGCCTTCCTTCTTGAACAATAGTAGATAGGCAGCCTTGCACACGCTATCGGAGGAGCGTTGGGGAGAAGTGCTATTGACAGAGCGCGGAGAAGCTCTCTTGGTAGAGGAGTACTATGAAGGAGGATTAAAGAAAAAAGTTAGCAGAGTGTAGAGGCGGACTCCCCGAGGGGCTGCTTTGTGCATTTTCGAGTCACCCTCTATGGCAGAGAAAAGAACACGCAGAAGGAATATACGGGGGTCAGATCATCATTGAAAAAAACAGCATTTGCTGGAAAAAATGTTGGGGGGGGGGAGCTAACAGATCTTGGAGGTGCATCGAAGGGGACTTGTGGTGGCTGAATGAGGGGAAGAAGGGAGTAGCAGGAGGGCAAGCTTTTGCAGCTACTTGTAGTGTCCAGGATGACAACAGGAGGAGGATCAGCACGTCGAAAGGATAGAAGGAAGTTTTTGTGCGTGCATTCAGCTCCAATAGGGGTCTGTGGTGTTTACCGGAGGGAAAAAGATTGCTAATCATGAAAAGATTGAGAAGGCTTGCAGAGATGCAGAAGGAGAACATGTTCAATAGAGGCAACCCAAAGGGAGCATAGGCAAGGCATGAGACAGTAACAGTATGTTTAGAGGGAACCATTTGAGGCGTTGAAGGGTTGCTGTGGGAGTTTTAAGACCAGACACATCCTTATACATCGCTCAATTTGAGGGAACATATGCTATTCTCAAATAATTCCAAAAAGGTGTTCAGGATGGATTTATGGACACACAGCATTCTCATCCGGTGAAACCTCAGCGTCGTTCGGTGGTACTTCTGTTGAATTGGGTGTTAGTTCGGGCATCTTCGACGAACATTTGGTAGCGAAAAGTGGTCAACCACAAGGGATAGTACTTCCGCAGACAAGAACCATGAGTACTTCTGGCCAACAATAGCAGCAACAACAGCAACAACAACAACAGCGACAACAACAACAGCAACAACAACAACAACAGCAACAACAGCAGCAACAACAACAACAGCAGCCACGGCCACTTCGACCGGTCCCAAGTGGAGTGACCTATACAAAATTCAGAGGATATTCGGGGGATGATCCCAACGCACATGTTCGCACATTCAAAATCAGTTATGCAGTGTTGAATCACCCACAAGATCCGGCGTACAAGGCCATCTTGTTTTAGGCCACACTGGTTAATGAAGCAGCAAGGTGGTTGACAGAATATGATATTAATCATTTCGGTTTTTATGACGATGTGAGGGACGCGTTCCTGCAGCGGTTTTGTTTGAAGAACAACCCTTTAGAAATTTTTGACTATTTGCAGAACAATCGGCAGAAACCACACCAGAGTGTCCAAGAGTATGCAACACTGTTCAAAACTCACTTAAGGAAGTTGCCACCGATGCATGCCAACCTGCGAGATGATGTCATAACACAATGGTTTATCAACGGTT
This sequence comes from Ceratopteris richardii, assembly GCA_020310875.1. Lineage (NCBI taxonomy): Eukaryota > Viridiplantae > Streptophyta > Polypodiopsida > Polypodiales > Pteridaceae > Ceratopteris > Ceratopteris richardii. The sequence continues at coordinate 136,755,298 of CM035437.1, forward strand.
TGAATCCATAGTTGAAACAAATCATGATCATTCGTTGTGTGTGCGGAATGACATTGGAGGCTATTATTGTAATGGCCTTACAGTTGGAGCACAAGGTTGGAGGTCTTATAGAAGATCTAGAATGGTTGAAAGCAAGTAAGAACGTAACCGAGGATCCGTCCAAACAAGTGTATTGTACCAAGTGTAAGAACCCTGGTCACACCAGTTCCACATGTGCCCTCAATTAAATGTATTGTGCCATCTGTAACACGACATGACACTCAACAAAAAACTGTGCATATAATGCAAAGGTGTAGGGTAGAGCGCCAGTAAATGCCATAATACACGAATCGGGCCAGCGAGCCACCCATTATCTACCGCCACAGTTGCGAACCACCCAGCAGCAAGGATACAGGAACTATCGGGGTCAACGTAACAACAATTTCAATCAAAATCGATGGCATACGGGTACACCGGCTGAAGACACTTCTCTCCCACCCCTTCGTTGTCATTTATGTGGTGAGGTTGGTCATATTCGTAGGTTTTGTAAAGAAGCCATAGAGTACAAAAAAAGAAAGAAAGAAAGACAAAATCCAATGACAAATATGGTTTATATTTCCCCAGTTGAGTCACAAGCAGCCGTAGTACAGACAAGATCGGGTAAACAGTTGCAACCAGTAGATGAGGTTTTCGAACCCGGAATTCGTGAGCAACAGTGGATTTTTACAAAGGCCAGTCAATGGAAAACTAAGGAGGCAATGGTGTTCCCTGACCTAGTTCCGATAACTCAATCTCCTCTACCAAATGCAAGACCGCATGCACAGAATTCTGCTCCGGCAACATCAGAATCACAACCAGAGTCGGTAATGACCACAGCACAAACAGACCAGGTCTGGGACGTTATATCTAAGGCTTCAATCACGCTCCCTCTAGGACAGTTGCTCGCCCTAGTTCCAGGTGTGAGACAGCAATTCCAACAGCAGGTCAACCCCGGACCTTCATGTACTCCGGCGACTGCGACCATACAACCAGAGATGGACCCTACGGTGGATCATTCAGTAACGTTGGTCATCGTTTGGTATAAAAACCAAAAGATCACCCAAGTTTTAATTGATGGAGGGTCTTGTGTGAATATTGCAACAGCTGCACTTTGTAAGAAACTGGGTTGGACCCAAATTGAACCAGTGCAGTTCTTTGTGCAAATGGCGGACCAATCCAGAGTCCATCCGGTGGGACTAGTCCGTAATATTCCTATAACCCTACAAGGAACTACATTTAAAATGACTTTTGTAGTCCTGGAGTTACCTGAATCCAGCCTCGACTACAACTTACTCTTTGGTCGACCATGGCTCAAGCAAGCCAAAATCATACAGGATTGGTCAGCTCAAGAGTTAATTTTTAAAGACAATCATCGGAAATATGTAGTTACATTGGATGCCATGCAACCTTGTGATCTACATGCACGCCCATATGTAGCAGAGCCAGTCCATATGTTGGATGGACTATCTGATGATGAGGAGGAAGCTTTCCTCAAGACCAACAAGGACCTTATCCCATTAGGTACTCTAGACTTACAGTCAGTAGCCGATAAGCGGAGTCCGACAGCTTGTACGATCGTACCAATGACCAGAGAAGTAGAAGCAGATGATGACATAACTATGGATGAAGCAACCTTACAACAACTGTTGCAGCCAGCTCATGATTTGGTAAAGCCCCGGTAGTTTTATGTACCGGAGGATCAATTGGTAACGTATAACTTGTGCGACACGGTTAACCCGAGGCCCGTTAAAATTAAGGCAAGATTAGCAGAGAAATTCTAGGAAGATTTGTTGCAACTCCCATGCGAGTTCCCAGATGTCTTCCCCTGGGATTACAAAGACATGAAAGGTCTTGACCCACGAATTTATGAACACCGGATGGTGCTGAAGCCAGATGCACGACCCTTCAAGCAAGCCACCTACCAGATGAATCTGCATTATGCCGCCCAGGTAAAAGCAGAGTTAGATCGCTTCCTAAAGGTTCGATTCATTGTTCCCATTGAACATGCAGAGTGGATCTCACCAATAATGATAGTGCCGAAGAAAAATAAACAGTTATGCATTTGTGTCGATTACCGAAAACTTAACGCAGCCACCATACTGGATCGGTTCCCTCTCCCTTTTCTGGATACGATGCTCGATAGGGTAGCATGTCATGAAATGTATTCTTTCCTGGATGGCTACAGTGGATACAATCAAGTGAGGATGGCGGAACAGGATATATCGAAGACTGCATTCGTCACCAACTAGGGTGTCTATGCCTGCATCGTAATGTGGTTTGGTTTACGGAATGCCCCGAGTACATTCCAAAGATGCATGCAAGAAGTGTTCTCACCTTACCTCACCACATTTATGCAAGTCTATTTGGATGATTTTTCATTGTTTGGCGACACTTCAGCACACCTGTATCATTTACGGTGTTGCTTTGAAAAGTGCAGAGAGTACCTACTATGTTTGAGTCCTACCAAATTATTTTTTGCAGTCTCCTGTGGAAAGCTGCTCGGTCATATCATCTCCAAACAAGGAATATAGGTAGATCCTGATAAAGTAGCAACCATGTTCGAGGCACCGGTTCCAAAGACACCGAAAGAAGTTATGCGGTTCCTTGGCCAAATCCGGTGGCATGACAAACATTTACGGTGGTTAGCTCATCTAGCAACGCCACTTAACCGACTTATTACCAGCACCCCGCGGAAGTATGAATGGGCTAATGAGTGTCAAATGCCATTTGATCGTTTGAAGGTTCTCTTGATGCAGGCTCCGATCTTGCAACCACCTGATTGGGAATGCCCCTTCCATGTCTTCGTGGATGCGTCAGATATCGCGATTGGTAGTGTGCTAATGCAACAAACTGACAAATGGTTTTGGCCTGTAAACTATGCGAGCCATCGATTAGCTCCTGCACAGAGAAAATACTTTGTGATAAAACGAGAGTGTCTTGGTCTGATATACTCTGTTAAGAAGTTTTGGCATTATTTGCTAGGAGGAAAATTCACTTTTCATGTGGATCATGCCGCACTACTGTATTTGGTTCGGCAACAACATTTAAGCGGTAGATTGGCAAGATGGGTTTTACTACTACAGGAGTTTGATTATGAAGTTATTCACCGATCAGGTATGGCCCATGTCTTGGCGGACTTTTTATCTCGACTGGATTCCTCTGAGTCTCTCGTAGGTGTTGATGATATGACATCGGCTATTTACGTCAACGAGACAACTCATGAAGACTCTGCAAAACTTCCTGTTGCGCCTACATACTATGATACGTTAATGATTTTTTTGACTGATGGGTATCTACCTCATAACACTCCCGCTGCTCTGCGATGGAAAATTGCAATTTATAGTTGACGATTCCGGTTGATTGTAGGTCAACTGTATTACATAGATCATACTAGTGTCTTGCTTAGATGTATCCCTCCACATGAATCAGCATCAATTATGGCCATGGCTCACTCATCACCCACGGGAGGACACTTCGCAGCTGATCTTACTCTCCGAAAAATCCTGCAAAGTGGGCTCTGGTGGCTGTAGAGGAGGTACTGGGGTATCCACTTTTATAGAAAGTAAACACTTCCAGTACGTCACCTACTCAAGGGGGGTTCTCTTTAGGGAAGTATACCCTTTAACATTTCTGTGAGCAGGTAAGTAACACGGATTGCACAGAATGGTAAATACTTCAGAAAATATGGACAACCAATGACCAAGGAAGACCGTACTCTGCTTGATTCAAATCAGATGATTACAAAGTTGGGCAAATGATGAATGATGCTCACAAGTGTAAACTTAGGTCTAACAAGCCACAAGCTTAGGGCTAACAAGCCACCCCAAAAGTAATTCACTCCAGTACAACAGATTCTTCTCATCAACATAAGGGGCCACTGATATGCAGGCTAACTCAGAACAATACAATGGAAGAATTTCTCAAGAGAATAAAGGTTAATCAACACACTAACTCACAGAACGAAAATAGATCCAAGCTACTCTCTTACACTATAGTGCTCATAGCCCTCCACTGAGTAGCCCACCCTCTGTATACACACTACAAAGTAGCTCCTACAATAGGCTTGAAACCACCAAGTGCAAGAGAGGACTTCTGCACGTAGACACGAACCTCTGTACCTCTAAAATTGTTGTGTGAACATGTACCCTCAGTGTACCCAAATGAGCACAAATCCCTTGATTTTATAGGTCTCAATAGGCCAAGAGAGCCTTGCCGAATCTTCACGTCCACTGATCACGCGCCGGTTAATCACCCAAAATTGGGGGGTAGGTCAAATATTCCACTTGATTTGAATTAGATCCACAAACAAAGGCAGTAGCCGTGAATGGTTGGCCGTGACATCTGATTATCTACTTTCACTTTTAACCATTCCACTTTAGTTCCAAGTCTTTATTAGCTCCGAGGATGACTTTTAAACGTTGAACATACTGAACTCTTGGACCAGAAGCAGCTTCTTCCTCCCCTTCGTAAGCCTCATGCATGATTTGATGTTGTTTCCTCCTCATTTCTTCTTCCATGCTAATATCTTGCAGAATAGTTTCCTCACATTTATCACGCTTCATATTTGTCACCTCCTGAGATGGCCTGGAAGGAAGAATTGCCTTCAGAGTTTTGCATTGTTCCTATGTGATTGTGTGTAATTGTGTGTGATTGTGTGTATGTGTTTGTGTGTGTGAGTGTGAGTGTGTGCTTATATGTGTGTGAGTGTGTGGGTGCGTGTGTGTGAATGGGAGTGGGAATGCGTGTGGATGGTTATGTGTGGGCATAATTGTGTATGTGGGTGTGTGGGGCATAAATGTGGGGGCCTTTGTGTGTGCTTGTGTGGGTACACATGTGTGTAGTTTTGGGTGTGTGTGTGTATGCGTGTATGTGGGTGTGCATGTGTGGGAGTGTGTGTGCGTGGTGGTGTGTGTGTGTGGGTGTGGGGGTGTGTGTGGGAGTATGTGCGTTGGGGTGAGGGGTGGGTGTGGGTAGGAGAGGGTAATGGGGTGGGAACCGGGCGGGTGGCGGGAGCTTGCGGGGGGGGACTGGGCGGGTGAGGAGGCGGGAGGAGAGGGCTTGCGGGGGGGGACTGGGCGGGTGGCGAAAGCTAGGGGGTGGCGGGGTGGGGGCAGCGGGTGAGGAGGCGGGAGGAGAGGGCTTGCGGGTGGCGGGGTGGGGCCAGCGGGTGAGGAGGCGGGAGGAGAGGGCCTACGGGGGGGGAAATTGGGTGGGGGGGTGGAGGGAGGCGGGCTAAGGTGGAGGAGGTGGGGGTCAACGGCGGAGGGGGGCGGGGGTCAATAGCGGAGGGGGGGCGGGGGGGTCAATGGCGGAGGGGCGGGGGTCAAAGGAGGAGAGGGCGGGGGTCAAACGAGGAGGGGAGCGGGGGTCAATGGTGGAGGGGGGCGGGGGTCAATGGCGGAGGGGCGGGGGTCAATGGCGGGGGGGGGGGGGGGGTGGGGGTCAATGGCGGAGGGGCGGGGGTCAATGGCGGGGGGGGTGGGGGGGGCGGGTGAGTGGTGCAGAGGCCAGCGGGCGGGGGAGGAGAGTGAAGGGAGGGGGCTGCGGGTGGGTGGTGCAGAGGCCAGCGGGCGGGGGAGGAGAGTGAAGGGAGGGGGCTGCGGGTGGGTGGTGCGGAGGCCAGCGGGCGGGGGAGGAGAGAGAAGGGAGGGGGCTGCGGGTGGGTGGTGCGGAGGCCAGCGGGCAGGGGAGGAGAGAGAAGGGAGGGGGGAGAGAGAGGGGAAGAGAGAGAGGGAGATAGAAAGAGAGAGAGAGAGAAAGAGAGAGAGAAAGAGAGAGAGAGAGAGAGAGAGAGAGAGAGAGAGAGAGAGAGAGAGAGAGAGAGAGAGAGAGAGAGAGAGAGAGAGAGAGAGAGAGAGAGAGAGAGAGAGAGAGAGAGAGAGAGAGAGAGAGAGAGAGAGAGAGAAGGGACGAGAAGGCGGGGAGAGAGAAGGAAGAGAGAGGGAGAGAGAGGGGAGAGAGAGATAGAGAGAGAGAGAGGGAAAATGAGAGAGAGAAATAGAGAGAGAGAGAGAGAGAGAGAGAGAGAGAGAGAGAGAGAGAGAGAGAGAGAGAGAGAGAGAGAGAGAGAGAGAGAGAGAGAGAAGGAGGGCACGTGGGGGAGGAGAGAGAAAAGAGAGAGATAGAGAGAGAGAGAGAGAAAGAAAAAAGGGAGAGAGGGAGAGAGAGGAAGAGAAAGAGAAAGAGAGGGAAATAGAGAGAGAGGGGGAAATCGAAAGAGAAGAGAGAGAGAGAGAGAAAGAAAGAGAGAGGAAAGAGAGAGATGGCGGGGAAGAGAGAGAGGAGGAGGATCTACAGACCCCCACATCAAGATTTTGCACCGTCCCTGGTGCAATTTCTTCAGAATGAACTTGCAGATCCTCCAGTTGCACTGCCAGGACTCCATACCACACTTTTGGAGAACCAAAATACATATAATTCACAGAATACCGGTGGTGATCTTCAACATGCCAACAAAAAGAGGAGAAACACATTCCCATATACAGCCAGGGAACCAGATCTCCAGAGATTTTCTCCTCCTCAAAAGCTAAGATTGATCCACCCAGCCGAGCAATGCTACTCAAATTCCACCCAGAGCTTCCATAGGAGCTGTGTGTCTCTCCAAGTCTGGCCTGAGGAAAACCACGACCAAATTTCCTTGTCTCTATCTCAGCACCATAAAGGACCTCCAATTGCTCAGCTGCATGCTCCACTATTCGCCAATATTCCCCTTCTACACAATCAACAGAAGCTTTCTCCCGAAAAGATCGATGAACAGGCTTCTCCCTCTCGTTCAAACCAAAATATTCATCCTTAAACTGGTTATCATATTTTTCAAAGGACTCTAATGTGAATGGTGTCCCGTGCTCAAAACCAAACGTTCCATCCTTATCTGCAGATTCTGTGCAAACATCTATAGGAATTAATCGAGGACGGCCTCTTTTCCGTTTCTTCTGTTCCCTGATCCATCCTAAAGGTATATTTGAGAATGGAAGTTCTTGAAGGTCACACTTAGCTTCCTCCGATGCAGGCACAACTTTGTCACTTTCTGGTCCTGCAAGCATAAAATCATCTGATTCCTCATGTTTACCTGCCTTTTCCTTACATACCATCTTAGTGGCGCTAAGTGTTGAATTTTGATTATCTGACTCAATTAGAGGTTTCTGTCCTTCAGGAGGTGCCTGCAAAAGATAAGCTTGACTTTCTTGCTTACTCTTTTCTATATTGTTCAAGTGAAGAACATCAGTTTTTTCCTCTTCCCGACCTCCTTGTGTTGCTTCTGCAAAATCTTCATTTACCTCACATATCTCCACTGTGCAGCATTCTGCACTTCCCATCATCCAATTTAATAGAGCATCATCTTCCGAAGGCATTACCTGAGTTTCCATTGTATACCCAGTAGCTTTTCCTGAGTCAAATCCCTCTTCCAAATGTAGTTGCAGTTGGCTATTGGTATTTGTTGAAATCCATAATTTATTTTTTCCCCAATCTTGCAAAGCTTTTGCTTGTCTCAGCCAAGGTCTCCCCAGGAGCAAAGGATAGGAAGTCTCCTGTGGCAGTGTAATAACAACAAAATCCAACACAAAATGGCAACCCTGTACTACCATCAATACCTTTTCAATAATGCCAAGTGGCGCAACCCGATGTTGATCTGCCAATGTAACCGTGAATGGTGCCAACTTGGTGGGGTTCAATTTCAGCTTCTTCATTGTAAAATCTGGCATCAAATTGATACCAGAGCCCCCATCTATGATCACACCTCTAAGAGCTTCATCCTTTATACAAACTGATAATCTCGAACTTTGGTAGTCTGCTAAGGGTGCAGGAGGAAAATCAACCATGAAACCATCTATACTAGGTGATTGGACCAAGTGAGCAGAGTGTATAATCTTTAATAAATCACTTCTTATTTTTGAATCCATCCTTATAAGTTCATATAGACTAACCTTGTGATGAATACCTTTCAAGATCTGTTCAATGTTTACCTCCTGAGTATTTTCTTGTAGACGTGTTGGTTGGCCCCTTAGAGAAGTAGTCATTTCTTCATAAGCTCCTTCAATTTCCACTTGGTCCTTCCATCCAGACTTCTTTTCTTCCTCTTTATCTTGAATTCCTTGTTGTTCCCCCCTAAGGTTTGCTGCTGCTTGCCTAGCTCTGGTCATCATGGGCATAGTAGAGGATGAAATAGCATAGGATTGAGTGGTCATACCTTCTACTGGTGGGGAGACTGCAATCATGTGAATTGGAGCAGGACGACTTCTTGGGCAATCTTTGGTATAATGATCCTTGGCCTCTGGACAATGTTGACCAGGAGGTGCATCTTCTGGAAGAGAACATCTATTTTGCATGTGACCGTACTCACCACAACGATAGCACATCAAGGGTCTATTATATCTAGGCTTTGCAGGCCTATTCTCCTCTTTGTTAGGTGTATTTGAAGTACTAGCATAGTATGAATCCAAAGTTTGAGGGTTACCTCTCTGCTGTGTACCCTTGAGGTAATAGCAATCTCTGGCTTCATGACCATCTTTTCCACAAAATTGACAGCTTACCTTAATAGGGCAATTAGCATTGGAATGTCCATTGTTGTTACAGATTGTACACCAAATTTGTCTCCTTATATCCTGAGTGGTCTTCAAGTCTTCTAATTCTCGGTGAAGTTGGGCCACTTCATCATCAGTTCGACGCAGTGGTGGCAAGACCTTCTCTTCTTGTTGATTTTGTTGCATCTTCAATGCTTCCAGTTCCCTCCTTAGTTGCTCAATAGGATCCAGATCTGCAGCATACTTTTGTTGTGTATCCCCCTCAAAATGTTGCCTTGCTTCTTCAATGTGTGATGCTGCTGCAACAAAATCATTGAGAGTGGCATCCAATCTAAGAGACTCCCGAAGCTTCTGCTGAGATGACCTGGGCAGAGCCTTCTCTATCCATTTTTTAACCAAAAAGTCACCTGGAGCATGTGGCAGACGTGCAACAAGTGCTTTTGTTCTAGTGTGGAGTTCATGAAAAGATTCACCTAATCTTAGCTTCAAATTCTCTAGCTGATCTAGAGCTCTTTCTGAGGAATCACTTGGTCTGAATGTTTGTGAGAACGCTGCTTTCAGAGCTTCCCATGTAGTGAAATGGCCATCTGCATATTGACTATACGATTTATCTGCAAGACCCTCCAATGTGGATGGAAAAAGTGCCAGCATTGCATCCTCTCTATTTTGCAAACCTCATCCACGACATAAAGAGATGAATCTCCTCACATGATCATCAGCATCCTCATAAGCATGTCCCTTGAAGGTAGGGAATTTGATATTTAATCTGGAGAGCAAATGAGAGAGATCCTCTATTTGTACTGGTGTTTCTTCGGACGTTCTTGAGGAGAAGTCTAGAGTTCTCCTATACCTCTCTTTTGATAATGGTGTCGCACCCAAATCAATAGATAAATTTAGGGGGGGCAGAGGGGAGGTAGACTTACTAGCCGTGGTTATTGCTAACTTGTTAAGGCTCCTCCGAACACGAAGAGATTCCTTATCTGCTCGTGTATGGGTCATGTACCTATTTGCAATTGCAATAGGGCAAAACACCTCTCACAGAAATGCAAAGGTCCCACCGGGCGTGCCAAACTGTAGAGGAGGTACTGGGGTATCCACTTTTATAGAAAGTAAACACTTCCAGTACGTCACCTACTCAAGGGGGGTTCTCTTTAGGGAAGTATACCCTTTAACATTTCTGTGAGCAGGTAAGTAACACGGATTGCACAGAATGGTAAATACTTCAGAAAATATGGACAACCAATGACCAAGGAAGACCGTACTCTGCTTGATTCACATCAGATGATTACAAAGTTGGGCAAATGATGAATGATGCTCACAAGTGTAAACTTAGGTCTAGCAAGCCACAAGCTTAGGGCTAACAAGCCACCCCAAAAGTAATTCACTCCAGTACAACAGATTCTTCTCATCAACATAAGGGGCCACTGATATGCAGGCTAACTCAGAACAATACAAATGGAAGAATTTCTCAAGAGAATAAAGGTTAATCAACACACTAACTCACAGAACGAAAATAGATCCAAGCTACTCTCTTACACTATAGTGCTCATAGCCCTCCACTGAGTAGCCCACCCTCTGTATACACACTACAGAGTAGCTCCTACAATAGGCTTGAAACCACCAAGTGCAAGAGAGGACTTCTGCACGTAGACACGAACCTCTGTACCTCTAAAATTGTTGTGTGAACATGTACCCTCAGTGTACCCAAATGAGCACAAATCCCTTGATTTTATAGGTCTCAATAGGCCAAGAGAGCCTTGCCGAATCTTCACGTCCACTGATCACGCGCCGGTTAATCACCCAAAATTGGGGGGTAGGTCAAATATTCCACTTGATTTGAATTAGATCCACAAACAAAGGCAGTAGCCGTGAATGGTTGGCCGCAACATCTGATTATCTACTTTCACTTTTAACCATTCCACTTTAGTTCCAAGTCTTTATTAGCTCCGAGGATAACTTTTAAACGTTGAACATACTGAACTCTTGGACCAGAAGCAGCTTCTTCCTCCCCTTCGTAAGCCTCATGCATGATTTGATGTTGTTTCTTGCTCATTTCTTCTTCCATGCTAATATCTTGCAGAATAGTTTCCTCACATTTATCACGCTTCATATTTGTCACCTCCTGAGATGGCCTGGAAGGAAGAATTGCCTCCAGAGTTTTGCATTGTTCCTATGTGATTGTGTGTAATTGTGTGTGATTGTGTGTATGTGTTTGTGTGTGTGAGTGTAAGTGTGTGCTTATATGTGTGTGAGTGTGTGGGTGCGTGTGTGTGAATGGGAGTGGGAATGCGTGTGGATGGTTATGTGTGGGCATAATTGTGTATGTGGGTGTCTGGGGCATAAATGTGGGGGCCTTTGTGTGTGCTTGTGTGGGTACACATGTGTGTAGTTGTGGGTGTGTGTGTATGCGTGTATGTGGGTGTGCATGTGTGGGAGTGTGTGTGCGTGGTGGTGTGTGTGTGTGGGTGTGGGGGTGTGTGTGGGAGTATGTGCGTGGGGGTGAGGGGCGGGTGTGGGTAGGAGGGGGTAATGGGGTGGGAACCGGGCGGGTGGCGGGAGCTTGCGGGGGGGACTGGGCGGGTGAGGAGGCGGGAGGAGAGGGCTTGCGGGGGGGGACTGGGCAGGTGGCGGAAGCTAGGGGGTGGCGGGGTGGGGGCACCGGGTGAGGAGGCGGGAGGAGAGGGCTTGCGGGTGGCGGGGTGGGGCCAGCGGGTGAGGAGGCGGGAGGAGAGGGCCTGCGCGGGGGGAAACTAGGTGGGGGGGTGGAGGGAGGCGGGCTAAGGTGGAGGAGGCGGGGGTCAACGGAGGAGGGGGGCGGGGGTCAATGGCGGAGGGGGGGGCGGGGGTCAATGGCGGAGGGGCGGGGGTCAAAGGAGGAGAGTGCGGGGGTCAAAGGAGGAGGGGAGAGGGGGTCAATGGCGGAGGGGGGCGGGGGTCAATGGCGGGGGGGGGGGGGGGGGGGGCGGGGGTCAATGGCGGAGGGGCGGGGGTCAATGGCGGGGGGGGGGGGGGGGCGGGTGAGTGGTGCGGAGGCCAGCGGGCGGGGGAGGAGAGTGAAGGGAGGGGGCTGCGGGTGGGTGGTGCGGAGGCCAGCGGGCGGGGGAGGAGAGTGAAGGGAGGGGGCTGCGGGTGGGTGGTGTGGAGGCCAGCGGGCGGGGGAGGAGAGAGAAGGGAGGGGGCTGCAGGTGGGTGGTGCGGAGGCCAGCGGGCGGGGGAGGAGAGAGAAGGGAGGGGGGAGAGAGAGGGGAAGAGAGAGAGGGAGATAGAAAGAGAGAGAGAGAGAGAGAGAGAGAGAGAGAGAGAGAGAGAGAGAGAGAGAGAGAGAGAGAGAGAGAGAGAGAGAGAGAGAGAGAGAGAGAGAGAGAGAGAGAGAGAAAGAGAGAGAGAAAGAGAGAGAGAGATAGAGAGAGAGAGAGAGAGAGAGAGAGAGAGAGAGAGAGAGAGAGAGAGAGAGAGAGAGAGAGAGAGAGAGAGAGAGAGAGAGAGAGAGAGAGAGAGAGAGAGAGAAGGGACGAGAAGGCGGGGAGAGAGAAGGAAGAGAGAGGGAGAGAGAGGGGAGAGAGAGATAGAGAGAGAGAGAGGGAAAATGAGAGAGAGAAATAGAGAGAGAGAGAGAGAGAGAGAGAGAGAGAGAGAGAGAGAGAGAGAGAGAGAGAGAGAGAGAGAGAGAGAGAGAGAGAGAGAGAGAGAGAGAGAGAGAGAGAGAGAGAGAGAGAGAGAGAGAGAGAGAGAGAGAAGGAGGGCACGTGGGGGAGGAGAGAGAAAAGAGAGAGATAGAGAGAGACAGAAAGAAAAAAGGGAGAAAGGGAGAGAGAGGAAGAGAAAGAGAAAGAGAGGGAAATAGAGAGAGAGGGGGAAATCGAAAGAGAAGAGAGAGAGAGAGAAAGAAAGAGAGAGGAAAGAGAGAGATGGCGGGGAAGAGAGAGAGGAGGAGGATCTACAGTGGCCTACCATGTATAGAGATGTTGTTCAATTTGTGCAGCAGTGTGATGTTTGTCAATGGTCTGGACAACCCTTGCAGCGAAGTTTCTTTCCACTACAGCTTGTCCTGCCAATTGAACCCTTTTAGAAGTGGGTGTTAGATTTCATAGGCCCATTTTACACCCATAGCTACCCTTACCAACAACCGATATATTTTGACACGTACAGATTATGCCACTAGGTGGGCGGAAGCTTGGGCTTTACGGTCTACCACAACTGTCTCGGTGGCCAAATGTTTGATGAAGGATGTCTTCCCTTGATATGGATTACCTCTAGAAATAGTGACAGACCAGGGTACCCATTTCGCAAACAACTTAATGCAAGTGCTGACTCAAACTTTCCAAATTGCATACGAATTCAACTCCCCTTACTATCCACGTGCCAATGGTCTGGCTGAGAGTACCAATAAAACTCTATTGAATATGCTCCAAAAATTTATCTTGGAATGTCCCGAACGCTCGGACCAACTCTTACCTAGAGTATTGTGGGCTTACCGGACCACATATAAAGTGGCAACCGGAACGACTCCATTTAAACTTGCTTATGGTTTGGAAGCTATTGCGCCAATGGAAGTAGTGGTGTTGAGCCTGCGTGTTGCCTTATCTCAGAAATTGTTGTCAGAAGAATGTTTTCCATTTTAGTTGGATGTGCTCAGATTGTTGGATGAACAATGTTGGGAAAGTTTCATGATTCTTCAAAAAGTTCAGATACGCCAAGCCCGTACTCATGATCGCTTTCTAAAAACCCATGTCTTCATGATTGGACAACTCGTTCTATTCTATAATGCTAAAACCAACATATCTATTGGAGAATTTAAGTTACAGTGGTTCGGTCCATACCGGATTGCTGAGCAAGTGGGACCCGCTACTTTTTGGTAGGCACCTTTAACATGTGTTTTCCTTCCAAAATTAATTAATGGCTCTAAGCTCCTCTATCACTCGACGTCTTGTACCTCCTGAGGTGTATTTTCCGTCATTTTTTTCTTTTGCTTTTTCTACTCCACATATTTTGGTTGACTATCTGATCGTAATCCTTCCGTTTCCCTGAATTAATTATGATTAATGGCCGCCTCTGTGTCATTGCTTCTGTTCATGCATGCATGCCGTACTTATCCAATACTACATTATGATTAGGGTTCTTGTCGCCTCATGTTTCCGTGTTCTTACCTAATCTTGTGTCTTTCCACTGTGAATCGTTATTGTGCCTGTGTGTTTCTGAGCTCTGTGTACTTTGTGTTTTCGTGTCTCCTTGTGCGCGCCATGGAAGCTCTCGCTAATGTAGCCACCTTCAGTGCAAGTCTCACTCTAGAGGTAAGTGAGTACTTGCACACTCGAGGATTGCTGACCTTTGCTGAATTGCCTTGGCATTCAGTGGAGTGTCATCTGTTCCATGCGTAGATTATTTTTGCCATCGCTGCCACACCTGCTACAGAGCCCTGTTGGCCAGTTACATGTTTCAACTATCGTGTTGTCATCACTCTAGCCACGTTTTCTGAGGGATTCCGACTCCCTCACGAAGGATTGGAGAATGGTCCACTCCTTCCTCTAGCCACCATGACCGAACTGTTTCCCCGACACTCATCTAATGAGTATGCCATCCTTTGCTGACCCAAACTAGAGCGTACTGCTCTGCAATTCCTGGTCGCCACACTAAATTTACAAAAACGCACCTACGGCATTTCACGACCCTTATATTCCATGTTAGATACCGCTTCCCACAAACCTGTGAATTTCACGTCCTTCTTTTTTCGCTGCATTCACCGTGAATGCATGACGGTTACAAAGCAACTCGCCAAGAACGACATCCCTCGCACAAGCTTACCCCATATTCTCACCTTCCTCTTTCCGGTCATCCAAGCTGCTCAACCACCTTGGAATACCATGCTGTTACATGAAGAATCTACTTGAATGATGGATGACGATGATGATGAAGATTTGCTTCAATTGTTTACACGCAAATGAAGACGAGTTAGTCCCTCCCAGAGCCAGGTACAAGGTTCTACTGCGGGACAGGAAGCTGAAGTATTCCACGACACTGCCACTTCATTACAGGTTGAGTCCGCTCCATCCTCTTCTCTTAAGCAGTCGGATCCCGATACGAATATGGACTATGTAGCTGATGTTTCCTCGCGGGAGGAATCTCATCATCCGGATGAGGACCCTATGAATGAGATCGCAGATTATATCATCAAGCAAGTGATTGCCACTACTGAGGCCATGATTGAAGCAGCTGAGGAGAAAAATCAGAATGAGATCGGAATTGTGCTCGTGTCGAATGTTCTCCTCCCTCTTCCTCCACCCACTACCACTTCTAAGCGTGTTTCAGTTCTTCCTGGTGCCATCCCCATTGCCACCTATGAGGCCTCAACCCTTCCATTATCCTCTCGAGATTACTCTCCACCATCCTCCCCTCATTTGTTGACAGCCTCGTCATCACAACTTCCCTCTTCCCTTCCTCCTCCGACCGTACTGTTTACCGAATTGGAGTCTATGGGCCATCTTCTTATTCAACTTTCTCAGCAATGGCCCCTCCAAATGAAGTTAGCCACTCAGAATATTTGTCAAGAGTTGCAACGTAAAGTGGATTTGCTTGAAGCAGAAATTGCTCCCCTTCAAGAAGAAACCATTGCGGTCAAAGCAAAGAATCATGCACTACAGATCCAGCTACAATAACTCCAAGCACAATTAATAGAATGGGACACTCTGATTGCTCAATGAGACACCGCAATTGCTGAACTGAAGGAAAAGAATGTCCTTCTAGCTACTCGTGATGAGGAAATCTCTCAGTTGGAACAAATGGTGCAGGATAAGGAAGATGCTCGAGTTGCTCTCGGTATTCTCTTGGAAGAAACTCGCACAGATCTTGTTGTGGTAGTGCAAAAAGGATAGGAAATGGGTGACCTGGCCATGCAGAATACTGAGGAATTAAAGACCGTATCCACTGAACTTTTTCAGAAGAGCCATGACTTGGACGCACAGACAAGCCGGACGATTCAGCGAAAGAAATAGATGGAAGGTATTATGAAAGAGAGAGATGCATATTATAAAACTATCCAATATGAGGCTCAAGAGCTGGAAAGAAGAGAAAAGCAGCTAGGGTTTTAGGCAGAGAGATTATCTCGTATCGATGCACAGATCGCTAATATGAAGCAGGAAAGAGATGTTGCACTAGCCAACAATTTCTATCCTCAAGAAACATTTTTGCAAATGCCGGCAGAACTACTCATGAGTCAAGTCATTGCGGCTAGTTCAGTTTGTAATGATGCACAATTGTTCGAGCCGGATATTTTGAAGACTATGCTGGATTCCTTAAAGCAAAAGATTACAAGACCTTTTAATCTAGCCCGCTCACTGTATATACAAGGCATTATTGATGAGCCGTAGTTGTGTTCTTCCTTTTTGGGTTCGAGTCCACCATGCGTGCCAATGTTAGGTCACCGGATTGGATTGTAATTTTATTTTTTATTCGCACGCAGCGAAAAGGCATGACGAAGAGTTGTAACTTTCTCTGATATGAAAAGGGCAAGCAGGGCATTCGGCGAGAGACAGGAATCGCCAGATTGTCTGTCTGGGCGATCGCGCTGGAGTGCTGTGTTGCAGAGTTGCATCAATCTTGAGTATTGTATTCTGTTTGGTGAATTGTAGTAATTAATCATTAAACACAGTAATGCTACGATAACATTAATAAGTCTGTGAGAGTTCGTAGTCATTAATTCGCGTGATAAGCATATTGTGTCGTGATAATCTTCGAGTTGGAAGACAGTTAACTGTTTAGTTGGATATTGAATTTGGAAAATTAAACAAAGGGCCTCTACACTGTCTGACCCCTATCCATCCCCAAGAACCCAGAACGAGTCTAAAAGTGGCTTACGGCAGCACTTTTAACAACTAAATGCCTACTCAGATGCGGATTGGGCCAGATCTAGAGATGATAGAAGAAGCACATCCGAGTATGTATCATCTGGAGGTTCAAATAGCATTTCTTAGTCATCCAAGAAGCAACAAATAGTGGCATTATCTTCTAATGAAGCCAAATATAGAGGTTTGGTTAATGCAACTCAAGAAATCATACACATCATACCTCACATTTTCAGTGATAACACAAGCTCACTACATCTTGCAGCTAATCTAGTATACCATGGGAGAACCAAGAATATTGAAGTCTACTACCAATATGTAAGGGAGAAACTAATGAGCAAGGATATTCAACTATCCTATGTCTCTACAAATATGCAATGTGCACACATGTTGACTAAAACTCTTGATGGTACAAAATTGAGTAGATTCAAGTTGATGATTGGCTCGCAGGAAATCAAGGACAATTGAATACTTATTTGGAGGCCAACCATGTTAGGCTTGAGGGGGAGCTATTGGTGCATTTTACCCAAGCCTACATTCTTGATATGATTGGATTTATGTTCATTTGTAGTCATATGTGTAGACATATGAACACCTCTTGTAAAAGAGTATATTTTATCTCTTGTAATTATGAAAGAAAGAATGGTTTAAGTCATCCATGATGTAAAAAGGAAATTCCTGGCTCTAACTAACTAAAACCACGAATCCATCAACTGAGAGAATATCTCCTAATTATTAGCATCACTTTTAGGTGAAGTTATTTGAATTCAAATTCAAAACTACCTCCAAAAGTAGCTATAAAAAGAGCAAGAAGGAAGTCGACATTAGAGAGAGCTTGATTCATGCCCACTTCATGTTGATTTGTAGACATTGAAGAGCTCACTCCATAGCTCTATTATTCTAATCCCATTTTCCAAGTATTCATTGCCAATGTGGTTGTAATTATATATGAATCTATACATTCGTCATTTACTTCTTCTCTGTTTCATTCTCTGCTATACTCACTCTGAATAATAACTTCAGAAGCTCATATCTCAGGCTATACATAACCTTTTTCCAATTTTGAAAGTGCATTGGATTGGTATCTAAGTAATGTTTATGTTCACAAAATTTCCTAGTCACTTGATATATTGTTTGTCAGAAATCTATGTTTTTTTTGCTCATTGGGTGAATCTCTACAGAGCCCCAAAAATGGTGGGAGTGTTCTAGATCTTTGTTGTCGTAGTATGCCCTTGGGAGCCAAGACCCACACCACCTTGCATGGAAGCAAGAAGGAAGGCTCAAGAAGGACTCTCCTTTCATCCACCCCAACCTCCATCATGTTCAAGCCATTGGCCATCAGCCCGCAGCTATGCTACATGCTTGAAAATATGGAGTGATGGGAGTCAAGGATCCTAGTCACATATGTAAAATATAAGAAAGTTGCAACACACCTCACTCGCTCACACTCTAAGACTAAATACACATATGTACAAAGCCTTAAGAGAAAAGAGAGTTCTTCCATTCCAAGGATCTTACATGAGAGCACGACCAAAAGCTCTCCCTTTACAAGAAATGAGCCTATATTTATAGGCTAAGCACATTCTCCCATGTGCTCTTTTTGATTAGTCAAAACGAAGCACATGCTCATATCTCTCTAAATCTTGGAAAATATTCTCTAACAACCCACTCTCTTCAAAACAAAAATATAGGCGTTGTCGGAAGGATTTCCTCACTTTAATTGTCATATGGAAAAATAAAAATATTTTGTTTTAGAGTTGATTAATTGATATTTCTCCCACATATTTCTGTAATGCATTGAGTTCGATTGACTAAATTCTTCTCTTGGTTACCTGCAAGAAAAAGAAGAAATCGTATTGAGAAAAAAGGGATAATTGATCAATATTTTCAATCTTCATTTTATATCTTTTATGTGTTTATGAGATCATGAATGCGTTAGCATTAGCTTAACAATATCGTTATGATTAGATGTATACTCGTAATAAAATAAGTGTGAGTTATTAACTTTTTGTATGGTTTAGGAGTATGAATCACTATGAAGAATATAGGTAAAATATCATTTTGTTATTTTAACAAGTAATATCTATATTAATATAAGTTAAAAAACTTATAATCTCTCAAGTTTTACGAATCATATGTATGTGTATCTGTTTGCATGGAAATAAAAGGCAAAACTGACACATGCAACTTTTAGTGTGCATGAGTTGACATGTGGCTATTGCAAAAAAGGAATGCACGCATATATGAATATGTATATATATCTCAATTCGCTGAAGAAATTTCTCTAATGATTTTTCTTTTTCAAGTATAAATATTTTCTTTATCTTCTTCATGTCATTCTCATTTGTTTTTCGTTGTTGTGTGTAACTCAGAGTGAGAGAGAGAGAATGAGGCGGTAAAAAATAGATACGGGGTGTTGCTAACAGAGAAAAAGAGAAGGGCATGTTCCCTCCTTCCTGTTTCAGGATCCTCCATCCTCGTTCTTGCTCATGGATCTGTATGTCCTAAAGCAGCGGAACTCTCCATTCATTCTATAACGATCATGAATGACTAGAGATCGGAGGAAGAGTGTGTTTTTTATAGTTTTAAGCATTACTTAGTGATTCGTCTGATCGCTGGTGTTGATATCATTGGGTTGGAGTTCTCTCATTCCTCTATTCATGCTCTTGTAAACTGCTAGAGAATTCATGTTGCTCAATAGAGGAAAGAGGAAAGGGGAGTTTGAGGAGGAGATTTCACCATATCTCCTTCCTTTGCTCCTTCTTTCTTCGACATTTTTTTTTAGCAACGCTTTATCTTCCTCCTCGCGCTTCGGTTCTTAACTCTTTGTTTATTATGTGTGATGTGAATCAAAGAAGGTGAAGTGCCTGGACTACGTTAGACGTTCAGAGACATGTTTGAACTTGTGCGCGAAATCCGACAATAGTAGGGAGAGAGAGAGAGAGAGGAAGAGAGTCTGTTTGTTTGCCTTTCTTCTGGATGACTAAGGGAATGCTAGATATGCGTGACTTGTAATAGAAAGAGGGAGCCTTATTCTTTGCTTCCCGAATTTCTACGAGCATCGGTGTGCATTCGCGTTCGGGGTCTGAAAGAAATATAGATCTGTAATAGAGAGAGGGGAGAGGAGTTTTGTTTTCTTCTTTTCCCCCCTCCCCTCGCAGCTTCTGCAGAATGTTTCAGTCATCCCCATTTTTTTTAATGACGGTCCAAGATCATGCATGCATAATCTTTTGATTCTATGTATGCAGGAATAGAGAGAGAAAAAGAATTCTGTGACATGTTCACCATTGGATATGTGTCAACTCAGCTCGATTATGCTTATCAGATAACTTTAGAATCTATCAAGCATACAGTACTAGCGCTGCACAAATATTACATAGGCTGTTTCAGAATCGATAGTTATCCTATTAATGTTTAGTGCATATGCATTATTGATATGTGTCTCCCTCTAGTTTAGCACGATTGATGTAGCGTTCTAAGCTTTTGCAGGTTGTGGAGTCATGGTATTCAACAGAGAGAAATAAGTTTCACTGAATATTAATTAATAGTGTTGAGCTTGGGTGCTACCATGGTGAATGATATGAAATTGCTAAGCATGTTGTTGCGTCACTCTCATTGATCTTGATTATCAATGATCCCTTGTAGGCGAGTTGTCCAAGTGATTCCCCTGCATACTAAGCTGCATGCTTTGTTTGAATGAAGAGGTCTTCTATGATATGTTAATACATGTATACAAGGTGAGAGATTTTTTTCCTTTTCTCCAATCAGCTGCAAGCGTGTAATTTGTAGAAGAGAGTGCTGTGAGGCGGAAGTAGGTTAAACTCAATGAGAGAGAGAATAATTTTGAAAAGAAGGGATGTTGGAACATCGGGTATACTTAGAAAATTAATCATCTATTCTACCTGTTGTTCTACCTATGCTGCACTCTTTAAAGCTTTGCTGATGCATTTCTAAATAGAATTCCATCGTTCTCTAGCTGGAGCAAAGCCATTTTTGATTAAGCAAAGTAACATAAATTAATCGGCTGTGTTCACATTTTACTTTGCATAAGAGTGAGGAGAGAAGGAAAGATGTTTTGTTAGAGTTTGGCTCTCCTCGTATCACATCTTGCAGGTATTCTTTTCATTCTGTGGATTATTTGCGTTCTCCCACGAAAGGGCGCCATAGTTTTTCCCCTCCAGTAGCATCTAGATCGAGTCAATAACCAGATGTGATAGTGATACTGTAGATGTTGCTCGCACATCAGTAAGTAGGCTAGAAAAACCAGTGCAGAGAATGGTGGAAGTCATTAGATGCTCTGTATCGGCATGTACATATACAGAAGGTGTGTTTCACGTATCGAAGTTCCGAGTGATTTTAGGGGCAGACTCTTCATTGATTGCAGCATCATAAGTTGAGAGAACCCAAATTTGGGGTCAATATGAAAATAAAAGTAAAGTACTTTCATTACCTTCTGTGCAAGACCCGGGTTGAAATATGGATATGCCTAGACATGCTATGATAAGTTTAAGCTCGTAGCCATCTAAGCAATTATGCCTACTCCATTTTATTCCTAGCAGCACGTTTTACTTTAGACTTGCTATGATGTAGTTTGTTATATGGCCTGTGGGTATTACTGCATTTCTCGACGAATTTGCAATATTATATTGGTGATCTGCATGCCTTGCCAATATTTTATCGTATAGCATAGTAAACCGATGAATGGTGTAAGAGAGGGAGAGGACTAAAACCCCGCGCTCGCAGAGGAAAACGGTTGTCAAAAAAGAGAGATTTTTTCATATTCTACCCTTCTAATTTCCATTAGCTGTAGTTGTTAATACACACAACTCAGCTGTATTTTCATATTACTGAGTTGCATATGACCAAAAGTTGTAAGGAGTCCATTCTGGACATGTTATGTTTTCAACACAGATGCACGTCAAGTTCACGCTGTCACCAATGGGAAAGTGCCGTGTGTCTGAGAACAGTATGGCACTTCTTGCATGGTAATGCATGTTTGTTGTGAGGCATTTGCAATGTAAATGTTGCTATTGTACAAGGATTGATGTTAGTGAAAGAAAAAGGTACTTACGTACAGTTGAATTACTTCCAACGTGCTTGTTTGGCTTGTTTGTTGATTAAAAAGCCTTATTATTGAGATTATGGGTATAAGAGGTACAATCCAGTTCATAAAGTTCATGTCAATAGTGTGGCAAAGTTTACTACCTATTTATTCATTAAATGCTCATTTGTACGGGTCTAGGAATTGTTAACGACTTTGATCTTTCTACTAGATATGCTTCACAAACTGGAGTCCTTTCTTTTTTTTCTATCTACCTTAATCGTCCGGTCATTTGGCACTGAATCTTAAGCTATTTTTTAGTTATGGTTCCTAGTCCACATGTTATTTTTTCCTTACAATGCCTGGCAGATTAAAGTATGTTTCCACTGCGTCAGAAGCGATACATCTATCCGTTGTTCTATTATCCATAGAAACGTGGGCACCCACATCATGCATACAAATGCATGCATATGCATACGCACACACACACACATAAGAGAGAGTGAGAGAGAAAGGAAGAGAGAGAGAAAGATGCATATGCATAAGTATATGTATGTGCATGTTTTTGTATGTGTGAGCATGTGTATGAGGAATGCATGACTAGCATATGCATAAGTGAGCATATGTGTATGAACATAAGTATGCATGTGTACATTTACATATATAGTGTATGTATATGCAATTAAGTTAGGAAGGTGAAGAACATGTATGCAATAATAAGTAATGTATGCATAAATATTAGAGATGTATGCCTATAAATTAGGGTGTATGCATAAGTGCATGATGTCTATGTAATGTAGATAGGATTCGCATATGTATAGTATAAGTATGCATATTTAGAATGTGTTAGCATGTTGTACATGTTGCATGTGAAGTGTGTTTGCATATATACATGTAAGAGTGCATGTCTATGTTAGAGTTTATACATGTGCATATAAGTGTGTGTATGCACAAGTAAATGTGTTGCATGTACATGTTAAGATAGAATTAGCATGTGTATGCATGTGCATAGTACATATGCATGTATGTTATGTATGTGCATGTGCATGCATGTTAGTATGCATGTATATATGAATGAGTGTATGCATGTGCATAAGTGAAATATAAGCATATGATGTGGAAGTGCATGTATGCATGAAAATATAATGATATACATGAATGTATAAGAAATGTTGAAGTATTGTATGATGCATATTTGTATGGAAACAAATGTATGTTTACTTTCATGTAAGTAAATATTTACATAAGCATTAAAGATAAGAAGTTTAAAAAAGTTTGTATACAAATGTTAGTTTAGGTTTAACTTACGTATTGAATGTTAAAATATTAAATGAGTGTTTATATTTATTAAAGCATACTTATGTCTCTCTAATGATGTTTTCTTTTTCAGATCAATGAAGAGATTACAAAGGAGAATACAAGATTTCAAGTTTACAAAATTACGACATTTGAAGATCGAAGTTTTTTTATGATCATCTAGAACTATTAATTTGTATAGGATTATTTATAAGAGATTGTATTAGCACTTATGATAAGCTTTTGTATAGGCTTAAATCCTAAAGATTTCTAGCACTTCCACTTTTCTATATAATTAAGATTTTATTTT
The DNA here is from genome assembly GCA_020310875.1 of Ceratopteris richardii. Classification (NCBI taxonomy): domain Eukaryota; kingdom Viridiplantae; phylum Streptophyta; class Polypodiopsida; order Polypodiales; family Pteridaceae; genus Ceratopteris; species Ceratopteris richardii. Next base: position 136,778,323 of record CM035437.1, read on the forward strand.
GAACTTTCATATGTCTATACATTTAGCAAGGATAAGAAAATTTGTTATGACAAATAAAAAATTAGATAGTTCTTTTGAATCTTAGTTTCTAGATTATACTCCAATAACCTATAGCCTTTATCACCCCTAAACTGCAAAATCAACCTAAGACCCTAGGCATACTTAGAAGCACCCTGCGTGCAATCACACGGTTAGGTTAGCGTGATTCTTTTAGATGAACGTCAACCTCCCTTCACACCCCTCTACGACAGCGTGGGAAACTTCTACGTGGGATTTTATACATGTGTGTCAAAAAGATACTTTATTTGAGAGGCTTCAACACCATAGGCTAAGGGAAATATCAAAAAGAGGGGCTTAAGAGAGTGTTCATATGGACATCTCCTAAATACAAAAAAGTGGTATTTTTATGAGGGCTAGAGGGTGCCATTGCATGAGGAAATTGTGGGCAACCTTTATAACAAAACCCTCCTCCTCCTAGACTTTGCCGTCCTTGACAAAGCTAAGAAATGAGAGGCATATAGTGCCGAACTAGGCCAAGTTTGGAGTCTTCAACACTTCAAATATGCAACAGTTCCAAATTGAATTTTGCAAGGCTGCAAATCTTTTGGATCAACAAGCCGTAATCCAGCAATGCTGAGTGACACAATCCCCTTGGGGGGAAGTCAGCCCAGCCTCCATCCAAATTTGTATGTCTTCAAATCTTTCAGGCCTGTAATGCTGAGCGACACAATCCCCTTGGGGGGCAGTCAGCCCAACCTCCAAAAATGTGCCTTCTCTCAAAGCTCCAATACCTGAAATTTAAACATACACAACAAGTAGACTGAACTTGAAAAGAAGCAGCCACAAAATGTAATTCCATGTTTAGTTTCCGCTTCATGGAACATCTTTCACTTAGGACTTGATCTTCTAATGAGAAGAGCTTCTGAAAACCTCATCTTTGCACTCCAAAAAATGATGCCATAATCTGTTATTTCCAAGCGAGTGGGACATATGGCATTATCTAGGATGTGGTGTCATGATTAACTTATGTTCCTGCCCTCATTTATACTATGCTCCTAGGCAATCAAGTTTGCAATTTAACATGAGTGTTATGTGCTCATAAAATGAATAGACAATAGTGCAACATTATGAGTCCTATCATTTTACAAGCATTTATGAGATTCAAACAACTTATCCAACACTATTCCTGCAAAGCATAGTAGCAAATCATCCATAGGATGTAAGAAGGATATGAAGTTCTAAGTGTGTTGGCCTATAATGCATTGAAAAAATAAGCCTTAAATGAGCATTGTGGAACTAGAGAGTTACTTCCCTAGGCGAAAACAATCACTCATTCATGACTTCATACTTAATTTAGTTCAGGTCTGAAAACATTTCAACCCCCTATGTGCATGCTCTCCTGCAAATATCCTTTAAATAATACATGCTCACATCATGAAGAACTTTTTGAGGTATAAGCATTATGCATCCTACTCAGGAATTTTACTAGAAATAGAGTAGAATCAAGAGAGATGTATGAGCATGTAGCAAGATGTGCAATCTTGGATCCGATTTTCAATAAGTGGGTTAATGGATACAAAACATAAAGCAATATTCATACCCTTGTGACCTTTGTACCACACAAACATATAAGCAATTTATTCATTTCCAATGACTATGACAAGCATGCAATAGAAACTTCACAAGATCAGGAAACATCATCCTCATGCTTTCAAACCTGCAACACTAAGAGTCAAGGGATATTGAATTTGTAATTAGCAATTGAAGATAAACTTCACTTGGAAAGATTAGAAAAGAAGGGCTTAGCAACCACCAAAATCTTCTTTAATCAACATAAGGGACTCCTTCCCAAAGGAGAAGAATCAACATGCTCCAGTCACCTACAAGCTTTCTATCAAGCAAAAAGATCATAGATATAATGAATGCATAGATATGAGGTGCCTAAAAGAGTCACCAATCCAACATGTGCATTATTCCTTGGTGGGGCACCAAAACCTGCAACCACAAGAATTAGCAGAGAAAGCAAATGACTCTTGAAGCCAAATAACAAAAAGCTATAGCCGCATGAACCTTAGGCCAACTCTCAAACCAAAAGTGCACAACCTTTACTGCTCATAAGAGAATGTAGTGCATGCCCCCTTAAAGACATTTACCTAGGACAACGATGGGTTGGTTATAAACAGATTTGAACAAACATAATACCACTCAAGAGGGATGTGGATCTCTAAGAGGGTAGAGGCTTGAACCTTCTATGTGTAAAAAGTGCATCATCCATAAATTAAAAGCTTACTGGATGCCAACCCCAACATATAAGAGACCATAAATTAGGTTGTCCTTGAGGTAGAAGCTCCAAAAGAAAACAAGTCTCTCGGTCATAGCCAAGAATTACTCTTTAGCTGCATAAAAAGTGAACATGCAGCGGAGTCCACCTTTGATGGTCTAAATCATAAGGTTTGAAACACAATCCTAATGTTGATCTTTCAATTTTGTTCAAAATGAACTCGAACACTTTTGCATTTTTGGCTTCTTAGCTTCAATAAAGCATCCACACATAAATAGTGAAATTGAGCACAAGCATCAAGTTGCCACAACGGCATAACATCTTTGAAATAGAACACTCTGTATGTAAACATTTTGAAGATCACAAGAGGCTATCTTGACACCCATGTGAACCTTCATACCTGCAAATAGCCACAAACCAAGAGGCAAAAGCATTTTGCACAAGTAACCCTATGAGAGTACATCCATAATCTGATTCTATAAAACATGGCCTACAAGTGGTGTCAAGAAGTGTGGACACAATCCCCCTTGGGGCAATCACACACCCCTAACCCATAAGCCTCGTGAGTGTGATGCTTTCCACAAGCGGTTTGAATATGCAAAGATTCCCGACACAAGCTAAAAAAAAAATCATTATGAGCGCCATTTGAACATCATTAAACATAAGCATGACAAACATAGTACTTATGGTTTCACTTCTCGTTGACCTGTGTAATACAAAATCCATATTTGTGAACTTTTAGTTGTGCAGGCATGGATGCAAAACTTACACGAGCATCTTAAAAAAATAACGTGACCAAAGTAGCACCCAAAAGAAATGAGAAATGATAGCCTGCATGCTCCTTAAGTTAAGGAAAGTAGACATGAATTCTTAAAGGATCTTATGGTCTAGCTCCCATGAATTCTAGAGCTTTATCTTCCTGATTCATACACTAAGGGAAGTTTAAAATATCTACAGTCATGTGTCTATTCAAAATTGAAGGACCCGTAGATCTTCAGCTCCTCATCACGTGCACCCTTTTTATTATACTAAAGTGATCTCTTCTAAGATGGTGTAGCAGCGAAGCATGCAAGGACCATACCAACACCAAGGAGTCTAGAGATTCTGATAAGTTCATTATAAAGAACAGATAAAAAAAAAGATAAGGGTGACAACTTTCAATGAATACATATGTTCCTCATTAGGAAATGAAGAGACATGAAATCAAAATACTCCGAGCCCCTTATGCAGTGTACAAGAACCCAAGCACTACATACTCTTATACAATTATCTTTGATAACCCAACTAGGAACCAAAAGATATCATCATTGTATAGCTATTTTGAGGGAGAGACAAAGAGAGAGCCAAAATCCTGCATACTGCAAGATTCCTATGAAAAACTCTTCTGGGAGGCACACAAGTTGATAGGAATGAAAAAACACCTTGATTTTGAGGGAACATGGTCAGCATGAGGAGAGTGACCAAACCCATGTAGGGCATGTAAATCCCTCGGACTGCACCCTGGTACGACCAAAATCTTCAGTCTGAGGCATCTAGAATGGGAGGCATGCTCTCGCCTGACCAAAAGCACATTGGGGACTCCATCGACTTTCTTCAAGCGAGACAAAGTGTCACCTCCGAGGAAGACCCAAGAGTAGAGGCCATAGATGTGCAATATCTATGATTGGTGAAAACAAAAGGAGAAGTCCGAGCACTGCAAGGAGTATCCGGCAGTGACGAAAACCACCAACATGGGGGTGCACCAAGCTAGACAAAAACAGAGTAAAATGGCAAACTGACTCCGGATTTTGAAAAAGGATCTCCTGATTCGTGCACAGATCTCAATATAGAACCAAGAACCTAATCCGCCCAGTAGAAGGGTTGTGCCGTTCGACTTCACAGCAAAGTACATGCTAGTAAACATTGCAACAGCCATATGGAAGAGCTTGGGTAAGCCTGATGATACAGCAAAGATGTCTCATGTAGAAGCCAACAGGATCTGAAGTACCATCGATGGACGACCTAGACCCCAGATGGTTTGGAAGGGGAAAGGAGGGAGAGGAGCCATAGCTCCCCCCCCCCCCCCCCACTATGGCAAGGAGCAGGGCAGACGCTCGGATCATAGGCACAAAGGCACACGCAGGGAGGACCAAGGAAAAGAGAGGGAGTGGATTAAAGGTTTGACCACGAACCATGAGGAGCACAACTCCGCCATAACCTAGGACAGGTTGAAATGTGGCAGGGAGCAAACCTTGCATGACCCCCACAAGAATAGCAAGTGCAAGACAAGCAAGCCCATTAGGAAGGAGGAGCATCAAGCATCTCGAGTCCCGACCTAGATAAGAACAGGGAGCACAACAACGCTAGGTGGTGGGAGGAACCATGGCATAGCCTTCTGCAGCGCTCGACGCACTGGGGGAGACAAGATGCCTCGACCCCACAGAGAAATGGCGCCACCAAGTTAGGCTACCAAGAGTGGAGTGCATTAAAGGTTCCCCCAACAAGCACTGTCGGCAGATTGAATAGAGGAGAGAGGACGGAGAGAAATGAACTCCCTACCAACCCCCTCGTGCGAATTAAATGTTAAGGAGAGGGAAGATGAAGTAACTCCCCCTCCATGTCAAGTTCTGACAAGACGGAACGCCACTCCTAGCAATAAATGATTAGGGAGAAGGACAACGCTCCTCTACACTCAATTTTGAAATACCAAAATGTGTTAAAACATGTTTAACGTTCTTCAACGTGGAGTAAAGAGCATCCGATGATAATATATTTGAAATAGCAACTATGATTTCAATGTATTTGAACTTCTTTTTTCGACTTTCCTTGAAAAGAGGGAGGGCTCAGATAGACAACTACCCTTCCTTCAAATCCAAGCTAGACACCCTCATTAAGAGATAACAGGGATGGGAAGGTGCCACAATGAGTGTGTGGGAGTGTGTATGTGTTAAAGAGAGGATGAGAGAAGGGGGGTAAGGGGGTGTTTTTGTGCATCAACTAAACATGAACTAAAACTACACTACTAAAAACACGAAATGTGGAGCTAATGGCCCAATGGAAGGGTGAAAGTGCCATGCCAACACACATAACCTAAGTGAATAAGCAAACAAAATTCGCAAATCAATATCTTACCACATGCTCTTCAGCACTCCATCTGATGAAAGGCCATTCTCCCCGGCAACAGCGCCAAATTTGTTGTTGTAGTATGCCCTTGGGAGCCAAGACCCACACCACCTTGCATGGAAGCAAGAAGGAAGGCTCAAGAAGGACTCTCTTTTCATCCACCCCAACCTCCATCATGTTCAAGCCATTGGCCATCAGCCCGCAGCTATGCCACATGCTTGAAAATATGGAGCGATGGGAGTCAAGGATCCTAGTCACATATGTAAAATAGAAGAAAGTTGCAACACTCTACTTACACACATAGGAAATGCTAGCATGCACACACACCTCACTCTCTGACACTCTAAGACTAAATACACATATGTACAAAGCCTTAAGAGAAAAGAGAGTTCTTCCATTCCAAGGATCTTACATGAGAGCACGACCAAAAGCTCTCCCTTTACAAGAAATGAGCCTATGTTTATAGGCTAAGCACATTCTCCCATGTGCTCTTTTTGACTAGTCAAAAAGAAGCACATGCTCATATCTCTCTAAATCTTGGAAAATATTCTCTAACAACCCACTCTCTTCAAGACAAAAATATAGGCGTGGGAAACTTCTACGTGGGATTTTATACATGTGTGTCAAAAGATACTTTATTTGAGAGGCTTCAACACCATAGGCTAAGGGAAATATCAAAAAGAGGGGCTTAAGAGAGTGTTCATATGGACATCTCCTAAATACAAAAAAGTGGTATTTTTATGAGCGCTAGAGGGTGCCATTGCATCAGGAAATTGTGGGCAACCCTTATAACAACAATCTTTCTAAATCTTATTCTCAGTGTAGAGTTGATCAATTGAAGTGTTTTAACTTGGATTAGCAAGCTATCTAAGTCTATTTGCTATTTTCAAAAGGAATGTTTCTAATTCCTACCAGGTTCAGAGCATTCCTTATTTTTTCCAATAGGTGTATGTACAAAAATAGCAAGTTTTCGGAGCTACTCATTTTGCAACTAGTCTTTCTTGAATCAAACTTTTGAGGTACTTGCTCCAAAACACATGGGTGATTCTTTTGTGGATTAAGCAAACTCAAGAGTCTATTAATCAATTCATAAGTCTTAGTTGGCTGGTGTGAATTTGGTTGTAGCAGCACCAACTCATCTTCGGATTGCATCCACCATCTCTCTTTACAAACAAGTGTGTCTTATACATGGCTAGGTTATCCGACTTTATATGTGATGCATACTTCAAGTGTAATCCAATCGGGTATGATGAAAAAGAGAGGGTTGTGCATGAAGTCATGGTTATCACACGAATTGGTATCTTATTCTTGATAGATCAACTCGTTATGATGGGGTTCTCCACCATGAAGAGTTAAACTATTACATGGTTTTTGTTAATAGTGATATTGAAAAGAAAGGAACATATACGTACATATATAGAGTGGTTTGCACATGCATGAATAATAAGAGCATGAGGCACACATTGATCATGAAGACCTAGAATGTAATGCTCTTAGACTTGACGCACACCCCTAATGTTGTGTGGTCTTTTTTTTTAAGCCTATTGGAGCACCAAGCTTTCATTATGCTTGAGATGACTTTATCCTATCTAAAAAACATCATATGGATGTTGGAGAGAATACATTTCTTGAGCACGTATGTGCATTCACATCTTGTATTGAGATTTTGATCATATGAGCACTTTTTTATGAAATTTCCAATGCATTTACCTTTGTGAAAGATGAAATGAACGATCCAAAATACATGACTTAGAAGTAGTTGAATTTAGTAGATCAATTCAATCGCCAAAAGTAGATCAAAATTGATGATTCACTTTAGCTAGATTGTAGGAAAGTCATATTCTACTTTTCAACTACACATCCCACAAGATTTTGAATTCAGACGCATTGGATTTGAGTTGTGGAAGATCACCCAAGAGTACATATAATGAATCAATGCATTATAAAATATGAGTTGAAGATACTTGAAGCAATATAGATACATTTTGATTATCCTTGTTCTTCTTCACTATTCTTTGCTCCTTCTTCCTCGGGCTTATTTCTCACTTTATAGATGTCCAAATTGGGTAAATCAGCACTGATTAGAACGATATTAGTGTCTTATGTATGTATATAGATTTTCAAGCCATGTATTCTAGTAGATTCATAGAAATATCAAGTTGAAGGTATTGAGGTCATTCTCTCCACAGTCCTGGTACAACAATCACTATTAAGTTTGATTCGCTTTCATTGGATGATAAAAATTAGGGCTTCATGCATTGTAGCAAGACAAACCTATTTACAAAATTCCCCTAAGAGGAATTCCTCCAATTGTAACTATGCTAGTTTCTCTAAATATTTGAAGTGATAGCATCCATCCCAAAATAAAAGGTTTTGTGAGCTAGTTAAAGTTCAAATATATCGGTTTTGTACCATTTGATTCTCATTGATGCTCCAAAGTACCTATTGCATTTGAGTGCACTTTTCACAAGCCTATGAGGTCTATTTCATGTATCCAAAGATCTAGGTCAGTCCTTGTGTTGGTTTGTTGGACCAACTTCATGATCTTACAACTCACATTTTCACCTTCTTCAAGCTTCTACAACTTCTTTCAATGGTATTAGTGCAACTTCAAGATGGGAGATGTATTTTCATCAACAATTGAGAAGCTTGATGGACACAATTATGAAACTTGGCAAATCCGAATAGAGGGCTACTTGCAATGTAGGAATCAATATGGGATTGTATCAGGTGAAGCAATGCCTGTTGTAAGATCGAAAGGAGGACCTACTCAAGAGGAAATAGATAAGCTCACACTTTGGTGTGCAAGGGAAGCTCATGCAAGGTCATACATACTAAACTCTATCTCTGAGTTTCTTTTATCTCACATTAGAGCATGCAAGACATCTCAAGGGACTTGGGTTGCCCTAGACACTTTGTTTTTGGTAGCACAAAGTCAAGGAAGAATTATATATGAAATGAATTCAACTAGATGAAGAAGACTCCAAAACATACCAGCATTGAGTTTTTTACAAAGATCAAGGAGGTTTCAGATCAATTGGAATCCATTGGAGAGATGATTGAAAAACAAGTGATCTTGAGGTAATTTTTGTGGGTTGGGAGACCAAACCACTCCTTACTTGGAACAGATGATTACAATGTAGGCCAAGGAAATGCTACAAAAGCTGATGCTCTGTGCTAACATGTCAATCTAGAACAAAAAAATTAGTACAAGAGATTCGTCCAATAAAATGAACACAACTAGATGAAGACTTGCACTGAACACAACTAGATGAAGACTTGCGCTGCTCAATACAAAGGTATGAAGACTTGCTCTAAGGGAAAGAGCAGGAAAATACAATTGACTCACACTGAATGACAAAACCAAGCCACTCTCTTCACAGTATAGTGCTATTAGCCCTCCATTGGGAAGCCCACGCTCTGTGTCCTCACCATAGAGTGACTTCCTATAGTAGGCTTTGTAGCCATAGGGTGCAAAGAGAGGACCCTTGTACGTATGTATGTATAGCCCCAATGACTACAAGGCCATTGCTTTTAAAGGCTCCACTAGGCCAGGAGGGCATTGCCGATTCCTCCCATCCATTGAATATGCACCAATTGATTGCCCCAAAATTGGAGGGGTAGATCAAATATGCCACCAGATTTGAATTGGATCCTCAAAACTAGGTAGTCGTCATGAATGGTTGGCGGCAAGAGTCATTTATCTTCTTTCATTTTTATCATTTATACTTTTACGGTCACTTTTGAATGGAAGCTGAGATCCTCATTATGTGCCGCCCATAATATTGGAATGACGGGTGGGGATAGGAACAACAATAGTAGTAGGTCCATTTTTTGCTCCATTTACTTCTTCATCTTTCATAGACTCCTGCAGCAATGGAGATAGCTCTCCTTGAGGAACTACTTGAATAGTTACCCACACTCGTTGGCCAAATTTCTAGCCAAATCCTGCTACAAGACGCCAAAAAGATGTGTATCGCCCAGCCTTGTCAGGTGCCACAAGATCCATTGACAACTCTACTTCCTCTCCACATGCAAGCCCAGATTCAGGTAACTCCATGCCAACTGCCTCTTGAGAGCTCAAGTCATCTCCTCCAATCTACAGGAGTCGAGTATCTCGACGCCAAGGAAGAGACCCATTGTTGTGCATGCCCCAAATCTTTGTAAACTTTGTGCCAAGGGTTAACTGAGTTCCATCAAAAATCATAACATCCTTCACAAAATGGTTATTCAACTTGTCTTTATTATTGCCACACATTGGAGAGCCCATGAGATGAGGCCCCATAAATGGAGGTCCTCTTTCAATAGGAGGGCCCATAAACCCTATTCTTAGAAAGGGTGGACGATAATGTCCATGGTGGACCAGATACTCCATTTTGGAGTAATCCTCTTCCTTGCCATGCTCCGCAAAAAAAGCAGCACATAAATCAAAGTCTGCAATCTTGTTGGACTTGTACCGAGGCCCCCAAATAGGGCATGCACCACAAGTATCACAAACGAATCCGAGATGAAGAACCTCCTTATTGTCCTTGGGCATTGACTTGCAGCAACCATCATGCGAGTGCTTGTATGGATGATGATGAGTGAACTTATTATAGGGTCCAGGTTTCTGGCATTCATGCAAACCTGCGTTGGCAAGGAATTCCTTGAATGCATTATAGGCATTCATGATTAGGGTTGCAATTGGTATAGAGGGATCGATTAGTTCTACTACATAGTGCTACAAAAAATGTTGCATAGCCTCTGTTGTTTCTTGCGGAAACAAGAACTTCAAAAACTCCTCCATGTTAAATTCATTTGCTGGCTATTTCCACCACATGCCTTATTTGCACCCGTGCTTGATGGAAATATCTAAACTTCAAGGCGTAGATGAATCAAACATTGAACTAAGTATGCATCTGCAAGGTCATTATCATCCCCTATTGTAATCACATCATTCTCCTTATCCACATAAGTGATCATGAACTCAGTTCCCAAAGAGAACTAAAAGAGTTCTCTAACTTTGTCCTATAGCTGCTCCAATGTAAGCATCTCCTCTTCCATTGATTCAGAAACAACCCATCTAAGAAGGGTTTCTCCATGCTTTATCTTAAAGACGATGTCCATCGATATTGATCACGAAAGTATTCCTAAGTTTTGAGATAATTCGATAGTGTCTTCTTGCAGAAAGCAGTGTTGTGAGAGAGAGAGAGAGAGACAGAGGGAAGGGATGGCGGGTGGGGAGAGGAGGGGTTCGCGGGGAAGGAGCTGCGGGATGAGAGAGAGAGAGAGAGGGAGGGAGGGAGATGGCGGGTGGGGATAGGAGGGGTCTGTGGGGGAGGGGGTTGCGGGAGGGGAGGGAGAGAGAGAGAGAGAGAGAGAGAGAGAGAGAGAGAGAGAGAGAGAGAGAGAGAGAGAGAGAGAGAGAGAGAGAGAGAGAGAGAGAGAGAGGTACATTTTTTTTGGAATACTTTGTGCTCATCTGGGGTACATTTTTTTTGGAATACTTTGACGCGTGTATACGTGCAGAAGTTCTCTCTTGCACTTGGTGGTTTCAAGCCTACTGTAGGAGCTACTCTGTAGTGTGGATACAGAGGGTAGGCTTCTCAGTGGAGGGCTATGAGCACTATAATGTAAGAGAGTGTCTTGGATTTTCTTTCTTTTCTGTGAGACACTATTGGTGTTAAGCTCTATTCTCTTGAGCAATTCCTTCATCATTTGTATTGATCTGTATTTATCTGCATAGAGTACCGCGAAGCTCTGAGCATTAAGTTTTGAGCATTTCCTTGACAAATCTTGTAATCATCTGAATCGATTCAAGAAATGTATGGTCTTCCTTGGTCAATTGTTGTTCATATTTTGTGAAGTATGTACCACTCCGTGCAATCCTTGTTATCCACCTGATCACAGAAATGTTAAAGGGTATACTTCCCTAAAGAGAACCCCCCTTGAGTAGGCGATGTACTGGATGTGTTAATCTTTAATCTCTACTTTTGTTAAAAGCAGATACCCCAGTACCTCCTCTACAGTTTGGCACGCACGGTGGGACCTTTGCATTTCTGTGAGAGGTATTTTTGCCCTATTACATTTGCAAGTAGGTACATGACCCATACACGGGCAGATAAGGAGTCTCTTCGTGTTCGGAGGAGCCTTAACAAGTTAGCCATAACCACGACTAGTGAGTCTACCTCCCCTCTGCCCTCCCTAAATTTATCAATTGATTTGGGTGCGACACCATTGTCGAAAGAGGGGTATAGGAGAACTCTAGACTTCTCCTCAGATACGTCCGAAGAAACACCAGTACAAATGGAGGATCTCTCTCATTTACTCTCCAGATTAAATATCAAATTCCCTACCTTCAAGGGACAAGCCTATGAGGATGCTGATGATCATGTGAGAAGATTCATCTCTTTATGCCGTGGACGAGGTTTGCAAAATAGAGAGGATGCAATGCTGGCACTTTTTCCATCCACATTGGAGGGTCTTGCAGATAAATGGTATAGTCAATATGCAGATGGCCATTTCACTACATGGGAGGCTCTGAAGGCGGCATTCTCACAGACATTCCGACCAAGTGATTCCTCAGAAAGAGCTCTAGATCAGCTAGAGAATTTGAAGCTAAGATCAGGTGAATCTTTTCATGAACTTCACACTAGAACAAAAGCACTTGTTGCACGTCTGCCACATGCTCCAGGTGACTTTTTGGTTAAAAAGTGGATAGAGAAGGCTCTGCCCAGGTCATCTCAGCAGAAGCTTCGTGAGTCTCTTAGATTGGATGCCACCCTCAATGATTTTGTTGCAGCGGCATCACGCATTGAAGAAGTAAGGCAACATTTTGAAGGGGATACACAACCTAAGTATGCTGCAGACCTGGATCCTATTGAGCAACTAAGGAGGGAACTGGAGGCGTTGAAGATGCAACAAAATCAACAAGAAGAGAAGGTCTTGCCAACACTGCGTCGAACTGATGATGAAGTGGCCCAACTTCGCCGAGAATTAGAAGACTTGAAGACCACTCAGGATATAAGGAGACAAATTTGGTGTACAATCTGTAACAACAATGGACATTCCAATGCTAATTGCCCTCCCCCCTCCTCTTCCCTCCCTCCTCCTCCTTCCCCCTCCCCTTCCCCTCCGCCTTCCCCTCCCCCCTCCATTTCCCTCCCTCCTCCTCCATCCCCCTCCACTTTCCCCCCGCGACCCCCCCGCCTCCCTCCTTCTCTAATCCCTCCCGCAACTCCCTCTATCCCGCCTTCTCCACTCCTCATACAGATAGGACTGGAGAGCTTTTTAATGTGCTGAAAGAGGCAGGTCAAGTAGTGCCATTAGAGCTTCTGAAGTTTTGAGCTTCGGTTAAGAAAGAGGAATCTAAAATTTATGGGGCTCATTTCAAGGACATCGCCGTGGATACTCCAAAAGCAACCTTTGAAGCTGATGTAGAGTGTGGTGATGCATGGTCTATCATTTTTTGAACTTGGTTGGACAAGGGGAAAATTCTAGCTAAAAGAGTTGAAGAGGTTCAGGAAGTTATTGACACGTGTGAAGTACCAGCTCCAAAGCATGGTGAAATGGTAAAGACAAATTGGGGATGCATTGCAGGTAGCATGAGGACCTCAGATTAGAAGTAAAAGGTAAAAGGGAACTAGTAAATGAGGAAGCGAAGAAAAGGTTGTCCTCGCCTACCTATTTATGAGGACCCAATTCAATTCAAGGAAATAATTGACCTACCCCTTCAATTTTGGGCAATCCACCGGCGCGTGATCAGTGGACGTGAAGCAAGGCCTTCTTGACCTATTGGGGCCTATAAAAACAATGGATTTGTGCTCATCTGGGGTACATTTTTTTTGGAATACTTTGACGCGTGTATACGTGCAGAAGTTCTCTCTTGCACTTGGTGGTTTCAAGCCTACTGTAGGAGCTACTCTGTAGTGTGGATACAGAGGGTAGGCTTCTCAGTGGAGGGCTATGAGCACTATAATGTAAGAGAGTGTCTTGGATTTTCTTTCTTTTCTGTGAGACACTATTGGTGTTAAGCTTTATTCTCTTGAGCAATTCCTTCATCATTTGTATTGATCTGTATTTATCTGCATAGAGTACCGCGAAGCTCTGAGCATTAGTTTTTGAGCATTTCCTTGACAAATCTTGTAATCATCTGAATCGATTCAAGAAATGTATGGTCTTCCTTGGTCAATTGTTGTTCATATTTTCTGAAGTATGTACCACTCCGTGCAATCCTTGTTATCCACCTGATCACAGAAATGTTAAAGGGTATACTTCCCTAAAGAGAACCCCCCTTGAGTAGGCGATGTACTGGATGAGATTTCCATGCAGTCTTGCACATTATTTCATCTCTAGCTCGTACCAGTGCCTCTATCGAATATGGATTTTGGTTAGGCGTTGAAGAAAGCCTATCCTCGACCGGCTCTATTCTTGCAGCCGAAGTACTAGCAGTTGCATCTGATACTGTTAAATTTTCATAAAGCTTTCTCATTCCGCTTTTGCCCCAATTGACAGACAAAGGGAGACGAGACCTAAAGTCACATAGTCTTCTATCTATTTCTACAACTAATTGATTCGCCTTAGCACTTTTTAACTCTTCACAAGCAAATGATACGTGCTCCAGACTATCACACCAAACATAGCGCTTCATGCCAGTCCCTCTTTTCACATTAGTTCTTTGAAAGGGTGGCTGTATAGCAAACTGAGAAGCTTGCTGTGGTACTGGATGAAAGACTGGTTGTGGTGGAACATACTGAGGCATAACTTGTTAGTTAGGTGGTGCTTGCCCTGCACCACTACTGCTAGCCCCTGGATCATTAAAGCTCATGGAATAAACTTGTTTATGTAAATTAGCAATTTCTTTTGAAAGAGATGCTTGCATGTTCATAACATTTTCCATTTGCTTACATAGAATATGTAGTTGAAATTCTATGGGAGCTTTAGTAGCAGTTGTATTATTAGCCGTAGCCATAGTAGCAGGCATTGGCATGTCAACTTGCCTTATAGCAGAAGTCTCTCTTGGCTGAGAAGCATTAGTTCTAGAATATAAAATCGTTTGCCTTTGCTTCATTTGAGCAACAGCCTCTATCTCTTTTTTGACTTTCTCCGAGTCATCAGTTAGCCCATACCTTTTTGTTGGCTCCTCTATTCGTCTTTCAATTTCAGCCCTATCTTCTGGATTAAGTATCTTAAGAAAATATATAATTACATCTGGATTAATAGCATTTTTGTCATCTTCAAGAAGTTGAGCCAGACGTCTCATAAGCTCACCGTGAAGATGAGTTAAAGACTCATTGCTCTTAACAATGTTTAACCACCGCAAAAAACCTTCTCAACTGTGCTGGCTAAAATCCTCGAGATAGAACATTTTATGAAGTTCCTTTCTAAATTCCTCCCAAGTTTTTTCAGCGTGTTCTTGTATAGATTCTAGAATTGAACTAGAAACTACACGTCCAAAGTATTTAACTAGCACATCTTCAGGTAATCCGTGGATTTGCACTTGCTCCTCAAATGCATCTAGGTATTTTGTAATGTTTAATCCGGTACATTTTCCTTTCTCTTTTAGAATAGCTTGGACTGTACGTGTCCCTTGCTTTTCTATCATCATATTCCTAAACATCTCCTCCACCTTGCGTTCTTGATAACGTTTCGAATAGAGAAGAAGTTCCCTAATAGCCGGATCTAATTGCTCTCTAAATTGCCTAAATCTATCACTAGTTGATAAAGCCAGGGATGGCTTTACCCTAGTCCTAGGCTTTTACTAATTCTAATCTTCTTTTCTAAAATCTAAATTTTGACTTCTCTTATATTTACTCTTTTTGAATTTAAGTTTTTTAGAGATTTTTAAAGTTTTTAAACTTTTTCAATTTTAAAGGGTTTTTTAATAAGGTAATTTTTATAAAATAGTTTTTGTTGATTTAAGTTTTTTAGTTTACTATTAATTTCTTTAAAATTAATTTCTTTGAACAAATAAAAGCATTAACTATAAGTCAAAAGAAACCTAAATTTAAACTATTTTTATGCTATAAGCTTTCTTTTTATGCAATGAAAATAAAACAAACAATCTTTCTTTTTCAGAACTTAAAATCTTTTCTTTTTAATGATGCAAAAATAATGGCTTTTCCCAAAGTGCAGATATTTAAATGCTTTAAGTGAAAATTATATTTCCTAGATACAAAAGAAAAATTCAAATACTCTTTTAAATGCTAATATGAAAGTGCTTAGATCCTAGTGAAGATGAAAACCACTTTTCTTTTTAAGTGATGTGTATAAACTAAAAATAAAGAACTTGAAATAAACACCTTACTTGATGATATTTTTGTTGAAGAGGTTCAAAAGTAAACGTTAAAACAATTTAAAACACAAAATTTATCTTGATTCTCTTGAACGTTGAGGGGGGGGTTTGAAACGACGAAGCTCCACCAGTTGGAAATCCTTCTTCCACGGTTTTGTCATAGCTTCAATCTTCAATTTTTCTGTATACAAGAAGAACATGAAATTAGAGATTTAAATCAAAACTGAAAATGTAACGTAAGTCCTAGGCACACTATCGTCACACTTCACGTCGGGTTCACCTAAAGCTGTCGAAGAGGGGTGTGAAGGGAGGCTGACGTTCATCTACAAGAATCGCGCTAACCTAACCATGTGATTGCACGCAGGGTGCTTCTAAGTATGCCTAGGGCCTTCGGTTGATTTTTCAGTTTAGATGTGATAAAAACCTATATGTTTCTAATATATGGGAGTGCAAATTAAGAACTTAATTATTTAAACTAAGGATCGTAAGGACGAGCGTTTCTATAATGTTCTATAGCTTCTAACTGATAAGACATAACTAAGTTCTCGTTTGTAATTTTTTCTTTAACAAAGTCAACTTCTTCGTTCTCAATTTGATTTGAGTTAGGTTTTCTAACTAAATTAGGTGGGAATAAGTCTTTTTTGTCCTCCGGTTCTGGCAAAACTATGGTAATTAAAGGTAAAATTCTAGAAAGAAGACGATCGTAATCTAACGTGTGTAAAGTTTCTTTAACTACTTTATCTTTAATAATTTCAACTTCCAAATTTTCGTTATTATTTGAACTATCAATTGAAGACGGAAGCAATGTTCCTATTATTAAGTTTTCTAATTCTTGATTCTTAATATCAGAATCGTTTGAAGATACTAGTTTAGAACTACTTGTAGATCCTATCTCTCTAGACATATGAAATAAAAAAGTAAAGATCTTAATTATTTTTCAGAAAAACAGTATGAAGAATTTCAAAATCAATCTATTTAAGCCTATACAAATCTTAATTATATCAAAAATTGGTAGTGCTAGAGATCTTTAGGATTTAAGCCTATACAAAAGCGAATACAATTCTCTTTATAGATAATCCTATAGATACTAGTTTAGAACTACTTGTAGATCCTATCTCTCTAGACATATGAAATAAAAAAGTAAAGATCTTAATTATTTTTCAGAAAAACAGTATGAAGAATTCAAAATCAATCTATTTAAGCCTATACAAATCTTAATTATATCGAAAATTGGTAGTGCTAGAGATCTTTAGGATTTAAGCTTATACAACAGCGAATACAATTCTCTTTATAGATAATCCTATACAACTTAATAAACAATCTTCAAATATTGTATTTTTGTGATCTCGTATGCTTGTTTTCTCGTATCCTCCTTTGTAATCTCTTCAATAATCTGCAAAAAGACATTAGGAAATAATTTTTCTTTTAGTAAATATAAAACACTCATTGAATACTTTGGTCATTTAATACAACATCCTAATTTTAAATGCTTTTGAAAACTTCATTTTTCACATATGTATATTTTTCTAACACTATCATATATTCATAAAACATTTACATGCATTCATTAACATTCTTATGCACACATACATACCTACATATGCATACACTCACTCATGCATATAAACATATCACATATGCGTATACGCACTTATGCAATCATTTATTATTTATGCATACATATATTATACATATGCAAACCTATCTGCATTACATAGGCATCATGCACTTATGCATATATCCTAATTTATAGGCATACATTTTTAACATTTATGCATACATTACTTATAATTGCATACATGCATACACATGCATACATAAACATGCACACACAATCATGCACACACATGCATACTAACATACATGTTTATGCTCACATTCACTTATGCATCATTACTCATGCATAAATGCACTAAATATGCATACATATCATGCTAACATACATATGCACTTATACTAGGATGCATACATTTCACATGCACTCATGCATACACTTCTGCATGCAGGAAAATCATTCTTCATACGCATACATACATGCTTGCATCATATTTATATGCATCAATAATACGTATATACTTATCTTAACATGCACATGCATACACACTTATGATATGCTTACACATGCACTACTTCATGCACTCTTGTATACTCTTCATACATACATTCATGTTCACATACTAACATGCATATTCATATACATGCATACATAAATACTAACACACTACTCACATATATTTATGTTCATACATCATTTCTTATGCTTACATGCACATAATTTTTTTCATGCAAACATGCATACCTATATAGTTCATATATTCATACACACTTATTAATATACATGCATATGCTTTTTCATGCTTACATGCATATCTAACTTATGCGCACATGCATACACATGCATAATATTCTAAGATATAATATTAAGACATTCAAACATACTTCACATGCATAAATTCATATGCATATATGTCTCATTCTCATGCACATACATAAACAAATATCTATACATTCATCTACAAATGCATGCATATTTATGCACACATGCATATACTTCTATGCACTCATAAATGTACTTTCTTTTATATTATATGCATGTTCACAAATGCATATGCGTTAATCACTCATGCTCATATGCATGTACATACATAATCATGCATACTCACATAAATGAACATGCATAAAATACAAAATCACATATATTCTCAATCAGCTCATACACACATATTAACCTTGATAAGTATAAGATACTTTCTAGACCGTAATCGCGAGATTTATATCTAAAAGGATGCTTTTTGAGCAAAGAAATGCTAGAATATAATTAAACTAGTTTCAAACTGTCTATATTATAAGGAAAAATCTCTCTTTCACGCTCTCTCTCTCTCTCTCTCTCCTACATTCAGCCATAGTAGCCTAAAATCTCTCTCTCCATTCGTTCGTAACTGCTGCAACCCCAAAAAAAAATGGAGGAGAAAAAAAACTCCGATCATCTCTCTCTCTGTGTTGCACATATAGCTCAGTTTAAGTGCGCAGCAATGCTTGCAATTTTACCTCGAGTTTCTCTAATACCACTGTTGGGAGAGATGGATGGACACCTCAAGAAATGAGTTGGTACTTCTACTCCTTGCTTAGTATCTACCCTATTTTACTTCAGTGTTCTATTGTAGGCCCCTTTAGCTTTCCAATGACACTATATAAGTGCATATGATCTTTAGAGATGATGTTTCAAAGAATAGGATCAAAACAGATAAGTTTGCAACTAGCTAGTGACAAAAAAATTCATATTTTGGTCTGGATACCTACTAGAAGTTTTGCTCAATACACAGAGTACAGTAGCAATTAGGAACATTCCTTCTAAGGGTATATAATTAGCTTAGAGAGATAATGATTCCAAGTGAAATCACTTAAAATGATAGACTACCCACTGAGTAATGTCTCAAAAGCACCTCCAAAAATAGCTATAAAACGAGCAAGAAGGAAGTCAACATTAGAGAGAGCTTGATTCGTGACCACTTCATGTTCATTTGTAGATATTGAAGAGCTTACTCCATAGCTTTATCGTTCTACTCCCATTGTGCAAGTATTCATTGCCAATGTGGTTTTAATTATATGTGAATCTATACATTCATCATTTACTACTCTGTTTTATTCTCTCTTATACTCACTCCGAATAGTAACTTCAGAAGCTCATAGCTCGGGCTATACGTAACCTTTTTCCGAGTTTTAAAGTGGGTTAGATTGCTCTTTAAGTCACTTCTATAGTCAGAAAATTTATTAGTCATTTTATTTATGGATTGTGAGAAATCTCTGTTTTTTTTCTCACTAGTGGAATCTCTATAGAGCCCCAAAAATGGCAGGTATTCCAGATTTTGCTAAATCTTATTCTCAATTCTCTATTGATCAATCGAAGTGTTTTAACTTGGATTAGAAAGCTATTGAAGTCTCTTTGCTATGTCCAAAAGGAATTTTTCCAATTCCTATCTTATTGAGAGCACTGTTCATTTTTCCCAAAAGATGTATGTACAAAATAGTAAGTTTCGGGAGCTAGTCATTTTTGAACTAGTTTGTCTTGACTCAAACTTTTGAGATACTTGTTCCAAAACACTTGGCTGATTTTTTACTGGATTTAAGAAGCTCAAAGGGTATACTAACCAAATCTGATGTCTTAGTTGGCTGGTTTGAAGCTAGTTGTAGCATCACCAACTCATCTTCAGATTGCATCCACCATCTCTCTTTACAGTGGTATCACAGCATAGTCAATCAACATGGGAGAGGGATTTCCATCCACAATTGACAAATTGGATGGAAAAAACTACCTATCATGGTCTCTAAAGATGGAGGTCTATCTTCAAGGGAGGAATCTATTTTGATACACATCTAGAGATGAAGTAATGCCAACCATGAGAAACAAAGAGCAAGCATCACATGAAGAAAAGGAAACACTTTCAAATTGGTATTCAAAGGATGCAATTGCAAGGTCCTATATTCTAAACTTAACCTCTAATTTTCTTTTACCTCATGTCACGGGATGCAAGACATCAAGAGAGACTTGGAACGCACTTGCTTCTTTCTTCTCCTCTAACACTCGAGCAAAAAAGAACCAATTGTGGATGGAGTTCACAACAATGAAGAAAAGCACCAAGCAAAGTGTGACTGATTATGTCACAAAGATGAAGGAGATTTCACATCAACTTGGAAGCATTGGAAAGTTAATTGAAGAGGATAAAATCATTAGACAAATCATAAATGGAATCAAAGCAGATGACAAGTGGGAGTCCTTCACAATAGCCATGGATTTGTACATGGATATTCATGTACCTGACCTTAGCACACTCATGGGCCAACTCTTCACTCATGAAGGAAAGATTAGCAAAGATGGTGAGTCCTCAAGAGGTAATCAAACTTCTGCCTTATATTATGATAAAGCTAAGGTCAAGGACAAGTCAAAGAATAAAAAGAATGAAGATGAAGGTAGATCTTTCCAAGCAAGCTTTGCAGGTAGAGGAAAAGCTAGAGGAAGAGGTAGAGGTGCAAAGCAAGGTAGGGGGAGACTGCAATCATCTCAATCTTGCAATATATGGGACTATCTAATCTTACTACTGAAGAATGTTTCAAAACCCAAGGAACTCAAGAGAAATAGGATTCAATAGAGGTTGCTATGGATCAAATAAACGCAGATACAATGGAGGCTATAACAACAACTATTGCTGAGTGGTCATAGAGGAAGAAGAGATTACAATAACTATGCACAGCAACAAAGTCAAACTAATTCATTATTCATTAGGAATCTATCAATGAAGAAGGGTAAGGATGATGATTACATCTTTTAAATTGATTTGGCATGTTCAAACCTAGTAGGTAACGTGGCTTTACTTTTTGATTTGGAAGATCCTCACAACAAACATGAAGTGCAAAGAAGAGATAATACAAAGCACTCGGTGGAGAAGATAGGTAATGTGAAGACATAAAATGGGAATATGAACCTCTTAAGCAATTTCTTGTATGTCCCTACAATTATCAAAAATTTAATAAGTATTGGGCACATTGTCGAAAAAGGATTGCAACAGTAAGGCTTTTCACTTTTGAAGTGTAAGATACAAAGAACATGCAGCACAAGGATGAAGTTTTTAATTGCTTTAAGAAGTATATTGCTCTTGTTGAAAACCAAACAGGTAGGACTTTGAAAAGACTCAGATCAGATAGTGGAGGAGAATACTTCTCTTCTGAATTTGATGCCTACTTGCATGAAAGAGGCATTAAAAGGGAAGTCACTACAAGGTATACACCCAAACTCAATGGTGTAGCAGAGAGGAGAATCAGAGCTATTGTTGAAGCTGCAAGGTCCATGCTCAATGAAAAGGGACTGCCAAACTACCTATGGGCAGAGGTTGTGTCTACAACCACATATCTCATAAATAGACTTCCATCTAAGTCACTAGATGGAACCACTCCATATGAAGTGTGGAATGGAAGAAGACCTAGTCTAGAGCATTGTAAAATCTTTGGATGCTTAGCCTATGCTCACGTTCCTTCTCAAGTAAGAGGAAAATTAGATCCCAAGGTAAAGAAGTGCATATTTATTGGTTATGTCCAAAACCAAAAAGGATATAGATTGTATAATCCAACCAATAAAGGATTTTTGGTGAGTAGAGATGTAAGTTTTGATGAGAACAAATCATGGTTTGATGATGACAAGAAAGTGAAGCTGCCTTATGACTTGGATGAAGATTTTCCATCACTTCAACCAAAGGAGCCAAAGCAAATTGAAGAAAGTGATTCGGAGATTGACCTAGAAGACTTGTAAAGACTAAACCTATGGAAGAGCAAAGGTAAAGCAAAGATGCAAGATGCTACATATGGACTTGAAAGCTCACGTCGACCACGTGGAAGGTCTTCAAGGGAGAAGAAGAAACTAGAGAGGTATAGTTATGATACTTCTTTGGTCACCAAGCAATCAATCTACATTGCAAAGGATTCAACCAATGAATAACCTACCACATTTGAAGAAGCACAAAGCAAGAAAGCTTGGAGAGATGAAATGGATGAAAAAATGGAAGCATTTAAGGAGAATGACACTTGGGAGCTTGTACCTTACAAGCCATCTATGAAGGTAATTGGATCTCGATGGATATAAAAAGTCAAGAGGAATCCAAATGGAAATATAAATAGACATAAAGCAAGGTTAGTTGCTAACAGGTTTGCTCAAATCCATGGTATCGATTATGATGAGACTTTCTCTCCTGTTGCAAAAATGCCTACAATTAAGGTTCTCTTTAGTCTTCCTGCATCTAGAAATTCGAAGCTCTATCAACTTGATGTAAAGAATGCTTTCTTAAATGGATGGATTTTTTAGGAAGTGTATATGGCACAACCTCCTAGATATGAGGATGCACATTATCCTACGTATGTATGCAAATTAAAGAAATCTTTGTATAGATTGAAGCAAGCTCCAAGAGCTTGGAATTTCAAATTGGTGACTTATTTGCATGACCAAAGATTCGAAGCTAGCAAGGTGGATACCCCTCTGTTCATAAAGAGGACTGGATCTAAAGTGATCTATCTATGTGTTTATGTTGATGATATTATTATCACAAGGAATGATCTTGAAGGAACCAAATAGGTAAAGAATAAAATGAAGGAGGCGTTGAAAATAAGTGATCATGGACCACTCACTTATTTTCTTAAGTTGGAGTTAATCAACACGAGTTCAGGTACATACATCACACAAATGAAGTATTTGCATGACATGCTCATCAAGTTCAAGATGGAAAACACCAAGTGTGTATGTACACCTATGGAGCAAAATCATAAGCTTAGTGCTTATGAAGGACAACCAATTGAAGGCATCATGAGCTATCAAAGCTTAGTTGGAAGTTTGAACTATGCAACAATCACAAGGGTGGATATATGCTATAGTGTTAGCATATTGAGTCAGTTTATGCATAAGTCGAGAAGACCACATATAGAAGTGGCCAAGAGAGTCCTCAAGTACGAAAAGGCACCATGAATGAAGGGTTGTTTTATCCATTTACTTCAGATATTGAGCTAAATGTCTACGCAGATGCAGATTGGGCCAGATCTAGAGATGATAGAAGAAGCACATCTGAGTATGTATCATCTACAGGTTCAAAAATCATTTCTTGGTCATCCAAGAAGCAACCAATAGTGGCATTATCTTCTACTGAAGCCGAATATAGAGGTTTGGCTAATGCAACTTAAGAAATCATACACATCTTGGACTTCATTCTTCAACACCTCACATTTTTGGTGATAACAGAAGCTCACTACATCTTGCAACTAATCCAGTATACCATGCTAGAACCAAGCATATTGAAGTCCACTACCAATATGTAAGGGAGAAACTAATGAGCAAGGATATTCAACTATCCTATGTCTCTACAGATATGCAATGTGCACACATGTTGAGTAAAACTCTTGATGGTACAAAATTGAGTAGATTTAAGTTGATGATTGGCTTGCAAGAAATCAAGGACAATTGAATACTTATTTGGAGGCCAACCATGTTAGGCTTGAGGGGGAGCTGTTGGTGCATTTTACCCAAGCCTACATGCTTGATATGATTCGCTTTATGTTTTATTGTAGTCATATGTGTAGACATATGAACACCTCTTGTAAAAGAGTATATTTTATCTCTTGTAATTGTGAAAGAAAGAATGGTTTAAGTCATCCATGATGTAAAAAGGAAATCCGTGGCTCTAACTAACTAAACCCACGAATCCATCAGCTGAGAGAATCTCCTAATTATTAGCATCACTTTTAGGTGAAGTTAATTGGAATTCAAATTCAAAACTGTTGATATATTTAGGTAGTGATGTGTGTGAACACTCTAGGACCGCCGGGGCACTTTTTTCCCTCTTTAGGAGGTTTTTTTCCCCCGGCTTGTATATATGCCTATTGCCCTAATGGGCTACTTATCTTTGTACATTCTCTAGTAATACATTCAATCTTGTGTGTTGTGCTCCAAGCTTCTTCCTCTTCCTTGTGCTGTTTGCGTGCTTCCGCAGGCGTCTAACTCCAACAATTGGTGTCAGAGCAGGTCGTTGATTCTTCTAGGGTGCCGTCGAAACTCCTCCGTTTGCAGTCTCAGGTTCGCACAAAATTTGGTGAGCATACTCAGGGTGTTTTCAAGATCAAAACTGCTTCGCTTTGTGGTGGCGAAATTGCAATCTGAGCTCGTTTCGGCCTCCGAATGCACTATCGGAGTGCTTGTGCAGGCTATTTCGTCCTTTTGTGCCAAAGGTATATACCAGTTTCTGTTCGCCAGTTTAAGCGTCTCAAATTCTACTACAGGTCTAGCAGAACTCGTCTGGGCAGTTCTGTTCAACTTTTTGAGATATAGTCAATTTTCTGCATCAAGGTATTTTAGTCACCGGCCATGGCTGAAAGGAGTGATGTATTCCGTATGTTGGCTGTTGAGGATAAGTTGGATGGTACCAACTACCCATTATGGGCTTATATGATGCGACATGTACTGGTTGCAAAAGGATTGTGGAACATTGTGCAGGGTGTTGAAAGACGTCCTGTTACACCTGTAACGACAGGTACTGCAAATACAGGTGTTGGAGCTGATGAAGATGGTGTCGAAGATGATATTCCGCAGATTCCTGTTCGTGCTGCTGTTTCTGTTGCACCTACTGCAGAGCAGATTCGTTGGGATGGCAGAGATGCCCAGGCACATGCATTGATAGCTTTGTCTGTCAAACGTGCCATTATTCCTCACATTCGCTCTTGCAGAACAGCAAAGGATGCTTGGGATACACTTACCACTTTGTACCAGGCTAGGAATGAGGCTCGTGTTGCTTACCTCCGAAAACAGTTGGAGAGTGAGCACATGAATGAAGGTGATTCGATGGACAGTTTTCTTACAAAGATCAAAGACCTGAAGGAACAATTGATTTCTGCTGATGAGGTTATACCAGATAGCTCACTTGTGTAGACCGTTCTGAATGGCCTTCCTGATTCATATCAAAGTTTGGCCTCTACTCTTCGATTGATGATGAAAGGCAATCCGAATGCCTTGTCGTTTGAGGAATTAGTCTCTGTTCTGTTGTAGGAAGATCAGTCCAGGCAGAACAGGTCCATTATGCGTGTTGCAGATCAAGCTTTCCTGGCTAGTCAGAAGGGCAAAGGAAAATGGAGCTCTTCTACTAGTAAGCAGAAATCTGCAAATGCTGCACAATCGAAGAACCAGGATAAAGATGAGAAGAAATCAGAAAAGCAGAAATTGTTCTGCAAGTACTGTAAAGGAAATGATCATATTATAAAGAACTGTCCAAAACTGGCTGCTAAGAGGCAAAGAAGAAAGAGGCTAGAATGGTTGTTGCAGAGGCCTCTACACCAAAAACAAAGTCTGCAAATCTTGTGCAGGAAGAAGAATGGGCGTTTACTACTGTTTGCAGTTTTGACCCATCTTCTCATGATCAGTGCATGTCTGCAGTAGACTCAGATGTTTGGTACTTTGACAGTGGGGCAACCAAACATATTACCTGGCAGCGCAGTTTCTTCTCTTCACTCGAGCTTGCCCCTACAGGGAATACTGTCACATGCGCCAATAACTCCTCTTATTCTGTTATGGGAGTTGGTAAGATCATTCTGGCTACTGCTGATGGTAGTTCTTTCACTTTGTCAGATGCTTTATTTGTGCCAGGGATCAAAAAGAACCTGTTATCAGTTTCTGCATTAGCCAAGATTGGCTTGGTTGTGAAATTCGTTGATGACAGGTGTACAGTCCATGATCTCTCAAATGGCGATGTGATTATTGCTTCTGGCATTTTATGTCGTGGGCTGTATAAGCTCATAGACTATGAAAAATCTGTGAATGATTCGGCATGTGCAGTTCATGATTCTCAGGCTATGTCAGATGCAAAGCTTTGGCATGCACGCTTTGGTCATCTGAATTTTGCTAGTTTGTTACGCCTGCAGAAATCTGAAATGGTGTCCTCTTTGCCCAAACTTGAGGCACTTGGAAAACATGTTTGTGAAGGCTGTATTTTGGGCAAAATGCAGCGTTCTTCCTTTCCAAAAGATGGTTCAGTTCGGGCTATGCAGAAATTGCAGCTTGTACATAGTGATGTTTGTGGTCCTATGCAGACACCCTCTTTTGGAAATTACCTTTACTTCGTGACTTTCATTGATGATTTTTCCAGGCATGCATGGGTATATCCACTCAAAGCAAAGTCCGAAGTGTTCATGTGCTTCAAACAGTTTTTGGTTTTGGCTGAAAATCTGTCAGCATGTAAAATGGGCACCCTCCGTTCTGATCGAGGGGGGGAATATATGTCTTCAGATTTTAATGCATTTCTGGCTGAACGTGGGATAAAACACCAGTGTACAGTGCCGTATACACCTCAACAGAATGGAGTTGCTGAACGAAAGAACAGGTCACTCATGGAGATGGCGAGGTGCATGGTCAAAAGTGAGGCTTTACCACATAGTTTCTGGCTTAAGGCTGTCATGTGTGCAGCATATGTACTGAACAGGTGTCCCACGAAAGCATTGCAGTCTATCACTCCATATGAGGCTTGGCATGACCGCAAGCCATCTGTTGCTCATCTGCGTGTTTTTGGTTGTTTGGCATATGCATTAGTGCCTGAACAACATCGCAGAAAATTGGATGATAAGGCAGTAAAATGTATTTTTGTTGGGTACAGTTCTGAAAGTAAAGGCTATCGTCTGTATCATCCACAGACTAAACGCATTCTGGTTAGCCGTGATGTTGTCTTTGTGGAAGATGCTATTCAGCCATTGCTTTCATGTACTAAGGAGACATCTGTTAGCTCCAAAGACATGTATGATACTTTGATGCCTCTTTTTACAGGTGGACAGGCTAGCGCTGGTCCTAATGAGGCAACTTCTCAGCCTTTGCAGGTTTGATATGATGATGCAGATCATGCCATTTCTGATGCAGATTTACATGATGCACTTGTTGATGAGAGAGCTGATATTGAACAGGCAAAAACTATGCCAAAATGGCTGGTGCAGACTTTGTGTGACAGCATATTAGATGCACCTTTGTCATATCGTACTCGTTCAGGCTCTCATAGTACCTCCTTTGCATCAGATTGCTATGCTATGGCTGCATCGAGTCTCTGTGATGAGAATGAGCCTGTTTCTTTTGATGAAGCACAAAATTCAGAAAATTGGATGGCTGCTATACAATCTGAATATGATGCTATAATGAAGAATGGTACATGGTCTTTATGTGACTTGCCTCCTAGCAAGAAGGCCATTGGCACTAAGTGGGTATACAAGTTGAAGCGTAAACCTGATGGTACAGTTGACAGGTATAAGGCTAGGCTTGTTGCAAAGGGTTATGCGCAGGAAAGAGGCATTGATTTTGATGAGACCTTTGCACCTACATGTCGTATGACTACTGTTCGGAGCATTTGTGCACTTGCAGCCCATCATGGTTGGAATGTACATCAGTTGGACATTAAAACAACATTTTTGAATGGTGACTTGCATGAAGAAGTGTATGTTTTTCAGCCCCGTGGCTTTGTGCAGAAAGGGCATGAAAACCAGGTGTGCAGGTTAAAGAAGGCGTTATATGTTTTAAAGCAAGCACCACGTGCTTGGTATGAGAAAATACATGCCTATCTGATTGCACATGGTTTTGAGAACAGTCCAACTGAAAGCACCTTATATGTTAAGCGTGCTAATGATGTGCTTTTGATCATTGTTGTCTATGTAGACGACATGCTGCTCACTGGTCCTCTTGAGAAGCATATTGCTAATTTCAAGGCTGATTTGCATGCCTCCTTTGAGATGTCTGATTTGGGGCATTTGCATCACTATTTGGGCATTCAGTTTATGCAAGTTGATGGTGGAATGGCTTTGTGTCAAACGAAATATATTGACACATTATTGCAGCGTTTTGGCCTTGAAGACTGTAAGCCTATTGCCACTCCTATGGAGACAGGTTTACGATTGAGTCTTCATGATGCTAGAGATGCATTTGATGCTGTTCTCTATCAGCAGGCTGTTGGATGCTTGATTTACTTATGCATTACTCGGCCAGATATTCAGTTTGTTGTCTCACAGATGAGCAGGTTTATGCATTGCCCAGGAGTCACGCATTGGAAAGTGGTTAAGCGCATCTTTCGCTACTTGAGTGGTACTCGGCTACTTGGGTTGTTTTATCCCAAGGGGGGATCACTACCGCCAGATTTGCATGCTTTTTCTGACTCAGATTGGGCTGGTTGCTATGACACTCGTGTGTCCACCAGTGGTTTTTGCTTCATGCTTGGTAGCTCATGTATATCTTGGTTGAGCAAGAAGCAGCCTACTGTGGCCACTTCCAGTTGTGAGGCTGAGTATAGGGCAGCTTTCACAGCGACTGTTGAGTGTGTGTGGCTCAGACGCCTTATGGCTGATTTGGGTGTTGGCCAGTCTTCTGCCACCACCATCTTCACTGACAGTCAGAGCGCATTGGCAGTTGCGAGGAACCCTGTGTTCCATGCTCGCACTAAGCACATTGAGGTGCATTATCACTATGTCAGGGAGAGGTTCTCTGCTGGGGAGATCAGCTTGGCATATGTGCCCACGCAGGAGAACATTGCACACCTTTTCACGAAGGCTCTGCCTAGGGAGAAGTTTGAAGCTTTCCGCAAAGCTTTGGGCTTACTTCCTTTTGTGGAGTGATTTCCACATAGCTCGGCACTTCCTTATACATGAGTGCCAGCTCCTTGTTCAGCGCATCACTCCCAGGGGGGATTTGTTGATATATTTAGGTAGTGATGTGTGTCAACACTCTAGGACCGTCGGGGCACTTTTTTCCCTCTTTAGGAGGTTTTTTTCCCCCGTCTTGTGTGTTGTGCTCCAAGCTTCTTCCTCTTCCTTGTGCTGTTTGCGTGCTTCCGCAGACGTCTAACTCCAACAAAAACTACCTTCAAACATAGCTATAAAAAGGGCAAGAAGGAAGTTGCCATTAGAGAGAGCTTGATTCATGCGCACTTCATGTTCATTTGTAGAGATTGAAGAGTTTACTCCATAGCTCTATCATTGTAATCCCATTTTCCAAGTATTCATTGCCAATGTGGTTGTAATTATATATGAATCTATACATTCATCATTTACTTCTTCTCTGCTTTATTCTCTGCTATACTCACTCTGAATAATAACTTCAGAAGCCCATATCTAAGGCTATACATAACCTTTTTCCAATTCGTAAAGTCCATTCAATTGGTAGCTAAGTAATGTTTATGTTCACAAAATTTCCTAGTCATTTGATATATTGTTTGTGAGAAATCTATGTTTTTTTTCCCATTGGGTGAATCTCTAGAATGTAATGCTCTTAGACTTGATGCACACCCCTAATGTCGTGTGGTCATTTTTTTAAAGCCTATTGGAGCACCAAGCTTTCATTATGCTTGAGATGAATTTATCCTATCTCAAAAACATCATATGAATGTTAGAGAGAATACATCTCTTGAGCACGTATGTGCATTCACATATTGTATTGAGATTTTGATCATATGATCACTTTTTTATGAAATTTCCAATGCATTTACCTAAGATGAAATGAACGATCCAAAATTCATGACTTAGAAGTACTTGAATTTAGTAGATCAATTCAATCGCCAAAAGTAGATTAAAATTGATGATTCACTTTAGCTAGATTGTAGGAAAGTCATATTCTACTTTTCAACTACACATCCCACAAGATTTTGAATTCAGACGCATTAGATTTGAGTTGTGGAAGGTCACCCAAGAGTACATATAATGAATCAATGCATTATAAAATATGAGTGGAAGATACTTGAAGAAATATAGATACATTTTGACTATCCTCGTTCTTCTTCACTATTCTTTGCTCCTTCTTCCTCGGACTAAGTCATCTTGCACAACTTATTTCACACTTTATAGATGTCCAAATTGGGTAAATGAGCACTCATTAGAAGGATATTAGTGTCTTATGTATGTATATATATTTTCAAGCCATGTATTCTAGTAGATTCATAGAAATATCAAGTTGAAGGTATTGAGTTCATTCTCTCCACAGTCCTAAAAAGTCAGTGGTACAACAATCACTATTAAGTTTGATTCTCTTTCATTGGATGATAAAAATTAGGGCTTCATGCATTATAGCAAGCCAAACCTTTTTACAAAATTCCCCTAAGAGGAATTTTTCCAATTGTTACTCTGCTAGTTTCTCTAAATATTTGAAGTGATAGCATCCATCCCAAAATAAAAGGTTTTGTGAGCTAGTTAAAGTTCAAATATATCCGTTTTGTAACATTTGATTCTCATTGATGCTCCAAAGTACCTATTGCATTTGAGTGCACTAATCACAAGCCTATGAGGTCTATTTTACATATCCAAAGATCTAGTACAGGCCTTGTGTTGGTTTGTTGGACCAACTTCATCATCTTACAACTCACATTTTCACCTGGGTTTGCTGTGCTCTCGGAAGGATTTCCTCACTTTAATTGTCATATAGAAAAATAAAAATATGTTTCTTTAGAGTTGGTGAAATGAAATCTCTCTCATATTTTTTAATGTACTGATTGAAAATGACTAATGTTTTCTTTTGGATACCTGCAGGAAAAAGAGGACACTATATCCAGAATAGAAGATTAATTGAACTCTTGCTTAGGCCCAACTTTTTTATGTTCATCAGTGCATTTGTGTGTATTTAGGATTATATGAGGTTAACAATTAAAAGATAATTATGTGCCTATGATTGTAGGGATATGAATCCATATTTATATAAGAAATGCATTTGATGTGGTATGTGTTCATATGTCTATATGAGTAGATGAGAATGTGAGTTTTTGCTATAGGTATGTATTTACATATGAATACCTAAAGAATACATTTGTGTGCACCTATATGTGTTCCTTAAATGAGCGTGTAAGTATATGTGTTAATATGTATTATGTGTGCCTACGAGTTTAAGTCTATAAAGATTAATATATAAGTATTATGCGATTAGACCCATAATATATGAGTTTTAAATGCGTGTCTCTTTTCTGGGTGCATGTGTGCTAACTTATATGTTTATCTATGTTTATCTATTAACTATATATAAATAAGTAATATATATTAATAATTAGGATAAATAAGAAATATATATTTATTATATGTATATCTATATGATTAATTGATTTCTATTCAATATATAACTTACAAGAGATTATTATATTCTTTATGGTTTAAATTAAAAATGAGCGCAAGTTATCTAAGAACGTGTGCGTGATAAAGTGGAAGTATGTGTGGGTGTGCATGAGAAATAAGGTAAGGTGTGTGAGTTAAGTGATTGTGAATTTGCGCATATCTGTGTTTGTGCTTGTGTATATAAATGAATGCATAATTGTTTTTTTTTTCCTAATGTCTTTCTGCAGGTACGTTTGTTTGTTTGAGAGAGAGAGAGTGAGTGATCATCCCAGGCAGACAAGGATTTGGGCAGAATCAGGCCGAAAAAAAAGAGAGAAAAAGCCATGGGATGGTTGCATACTAGCGCATACTAGTGAGTGATCATCCCAGGCAGACAAGGATTTGGGCAGAATCAGGCCGAAAAAAAAGAGAGAAAAAGCCATGGGATGGTTGCATACTAGCACTATAGTATAATCTGAAGTGGACATGGCTGAAGGTAGTTTGATGGCGTGATCTTTGTCCTCAGAGACCTCACATTCGATGGGATTTTTTTGCTATAGAAATGGGCTGAGAGACTTCTCGCGGCACCTACAGGCGCACATGGAACAGAAGCATGAAATGAAGAGAGAGAGAGATAGAGAGAGAGAGTAATGGATTGTTTCTGTATGATTGTTTGCGACGTTGTGTTTTCATGACTTATGGCAATGCATCGATGGCCATTTATACAAAAATGGATGCGAAGTTTTTTATTCAGTATATTGTATACGTATATTTATACATGCGCACATACGGTGAACCTGTGCATGCATAAATAAATATTTATGTCATGGGGAAAGAGGAGAGAAAGAGGTAGAGAGAGATAAGCTCTGTAGTAGACTCAAATGCACAAGATAATGGTGGCGCTACGTGTAGGCATAACAGAGAAAGAGAGAGAGTAAGAGAGAATGAGGTTCAAGAGGAAGAGCAAAAGATTTCTTAGTGTGCCTATGCTGATTTGGAGACTATTGTTGATTAACTTATTTTTGTTGTCGAACATGTTTGATCAGAGGTGCCTTATGCAAATCAGGATGAGTTGTTTTTTTTTTCGATAAACATAGTTATGTGGCGTAGCGTTTTTTTCTTTTGATATTAGCAGGATTACCAATTTTCCCATACTCTGATTTTTCTGCACACGCAATAGTGTAGAAAAAGAGAAAAAGGGAGATAATGGGAGATGGTTTCCCTTCTTTTATTGATAAATTGGAGGAGAAAAACTATCAAGGAGGAACAACTATACAATGAATATTGCACCTTATAATTACAAGGATCAAATATTGTGAGAGCTTGAGATTTTGCATAAATGTTTAGGGCATATTGGTGAGAGAACTTTAAAGAAAATATTTAGAGATCAATGTGTGCTTGGGATGCCTAATGTATCCAAGCAACACATGATCTATAAATGTGGTGCATGTCCGTTTGGTAAATCTCACAAGTTACCCTTCTCAAAGAAAGGTTATATGCATGAGGATTACTTGGAGCTTTTCCACACAGATGTGTGGGGACCAAGCAAGGGCCCTTCAATTTCTGGCTCAAGGTACTATGTGTCTTTCATTGATAATTTCAGTATGGGGAGTATCTTGTACTTTATGAAGCACAAAGATGAAGTGTTCAGTTGCTTTAAAACGTATCTTGCACTTGTGGAACACCAAAAAAGAAGAGGCCTAACGAGACTAAGGTCAGATGGAGGAGGTGAGTACTTCTCAAATGAATTTGATGCATTCTTACAGGATAGAGGAATTAAAAGGGAAATTACAACAAGGTATACCCCTAAGCAAAATGGGGTGGCAGAGAGGAGAAATAGGTTAATTGTTGAAATAGCTAGGTCAATGCTAAATGAGAAAAGATTACCTAATTATTTATGGGCAGAGAGTGTATCTATCACCACTTATCTTGTTAAGAGGTAGCCATCCAAATCACTTGATGGGATGACCCCATATGAAGCATGGCATGGTAGACATCCATCACTTGATCATTGCAGGATCTTTGGATGCGTTGCTTATGTGCATATTCCATCTCAGATTAGAGGTAAGCTAGATCCTAAGGCAGAGAAGTGCATCTTCATAGGGTATGATTTAAACCAGAAAGGGTACATGTTTTATAATCCATCCAACAAAGGATTTGTGGTCAGTAGAGCTGTTGTGTTTGATGAGAATGATTCTTGGTTTGAAAGTGAATGCAGGAAGGTTAAGTTGCCATATGACTTGGAAGAGGAGTTTCCAAGTCTCACCAAGGAGGCACCAAATCAAATTGAAGACATCAAATCAGATGATGAGGACACCATCAATTTGGAGGAGTTCAAAGCATGGAAATCAAAGGGCAAGGTCAAGATGAAGAGACTGGAAGACATACGTGAATCATCCAACCAAGAAATTAGAAGATCACAAAGGGAGAACAAGAAGCCAATCAAATATGGGTATGCCACTTCTTTAGTAACTAAGCATTTTGTTTATCTTAAGGAAGAACTCAAGGAATAATGGAAGGAAGCTATGGATGAAGAAATAGAAGCACTCAAAGAGAATAATACTTGGGAGCTACTGCCAAAGAAGGAATCAATGAAGGTAATTGGATCTAGATGGATTTACAAAGTCAAGAGAAACTCAGATGGAACCATAAAGAGGTATAGAAAAGCTATACTTGTGGCTAAGGGCTTTACACAAACCCAAGGAATTGATTATGAAGAGACATTCTCACCTATGGCCGAAATGACAACCATTAGGGTATTGGATGTGAAACATGCTTTTCTTAATGGCTGTATTTTAGAGGAGGTTTACATGGCTCAACCTCCTCGTTATGAAGATGCAAGCAAGGTAAATTATGTATGCAAATTGAACAAAGCTTTGTATGGGTTGAAGCAAGCACCTAGGGCATGGAACCATAGGTTGACTACATACCTTCAAGATCAAGGATTCATCATAAGCAAAGCAGATACTTCTTTGTTTCTCAAGAGAAGTAATTGAGAGGTGATATACATATGTGTGTATGTTGATGATATCATACTTACAGGTAGTGATGCCAATGACATCAAACACATCATGAATTAGTCTATACAAACTCTAGAATTTACATTACCCAAAGAAAGTATGTGTAGGATATGTTAAAGAAGCTCCACTTGGAGAATGCCAAAGTAGCTAGTATTCCTATGGAGGTAAATAAAAAATTAAGTTCCCATGAAGGTGATTTGTTTGAAGACATTGCAGGATATCAAAGCATAGTAGGAAGCCTAAACTATGCTACATTGACAAGGATTGATATTGCTTATGGATTAAGTCTCTTAACTCAATTCATGCACAAACCTAGAGCACCTCACTTGGAAGCTGCCAAGAGGATTTTGAAGTATCTTAAGGGTACTCAAAATCAAGGTTTATACTTTCCATATACTTCAAATTTGGACATCAAACTATATTCAAATGCAGATTGGGTAGGTTGTAAGGATGTCAGGAGGAGCAGCTCATGTTATCTCTCTTTTGCAGGTGATAAGCCCATTTCATAGTCTTCCAAGAAGCAACCTACTATCGCTTTATCTTTAATAGAGGTAGAATATAGAGAATTAGCCAATGCTACTCAAGAAGCCATATGGATCAGTTTGCTATATTCATATTTGGGACTACATTCTAACTCACTAATGATTTTTGGTGACAATAATAGTTCTTTACATCTTGCAAAAAATCCTATCTACCATGCAAGAACCAAGCATATAGAGGTTCACTATCATTATGTGAGAGAGAAGCTATTGAGAAAGGAGATTCAATTGGCATATGTATGGACTAATATGCAATGTGCAAACTTATTGACCAAAGCACTTGATTGTACTAAACTGTGCAGGTTTAAAGCTATGATTGGATTGTAGGACATTCAATATAATTGATGAAGAAGAACAAGCCAAGATGTTTGGCTTGACGGGGAGCTATTGGAGCAAATACCAAGCCTTTATACTTGGCTAGGATTTGGAAGAAGCTATGTACAAATGATTGAAGGACTACATGACCCATTGCTTGTAAGGTTTGATCATTTACTTCTTGTAAAAGATAAATCCTAGAGAGAATACTGGAATCCCATCTTCTTCGTGGAGTTTGGAGAACTTAAAGCTACGAATCTCAATAAGAGGAATCATTCCTAACTTAGAGGAACCTTTTTAGGTGGAGCTCTATTTGACTTTCAAAATTCAAAGTTGGAGAAAAGTCACTATATAAGATATTTGAAAATGCGCCGCTTTGAGGGCCCCCATTATTGAGCATACTATTGATCATTTGATGTAGTGAGAGGCTTACAGTATAGCCTACTCCTAGCACCACCATTGGGCACCATATTCATGCCAATGATCATGTACAATATTGTTATATAATACATTATATCATTGGTCATGTCTGTTGGTCTCTCTGTCATTGTCACTCAGAACAGTGTACGTGTCTTGCTCATATCCCAATGATCCCTCCATGATTTTCAATGATGTATAGCTTGTTTCTACAACCTCAAAGTCTACTACAAGCTATCAAAGCTTGAAGAAGTTTCATTCAGCCAATTAGGAGGAAACTCAAAGCGGTCATTGGACATTCTCTGCAGAGTTCCTAAAATATCAGGGGTAAGCTTCTACTTGCTAAAGACATTTCTTAGTGTGTAGTCTATCATTTTAGGTGATTTCACTTGGAATCAGTAGCTCTTCTAGGGTTGTAACACTTGTATCTTTTTTGATCCATCAAGCAGCGGATGAAAATGCTTTTTTTTTTACCTTGGTTCTATCTGTGCTCTAACATCTTGTGGAATGTGAACAAAGCAAACACATCCAAACACTTTGAGGTGTGTAAGATTAGGTTTTTTACCGGAATATACCTCCTTTGGAGTCAAGTGATGTATTCCTGATGTTGTGCACCTATTCATCAAGTAAATGGCAGTTGTGGTAGCTTCAGCCCAATAGTACAATGGTACCTTCATCTCATTGAGCATGCATCTTGCAATTTTAGCAATTTGTCTATTTTTCCTCTTAGCTACAAGTGAACTGCACTTTGATCCCATTCTCTTGTAGAAAATCTGAAAAATCTTTGGAGAAGTATCCTCCTCCACCATCGGACCTTAAGGTTTTGATAGACCTTCCTCTTTCTTTTTCAACTTCAACTTTGAATCTTTTGAATATAGAAAACACCTCAGATTTTTGCTTCATACAAAACAACCATACCTTTCTTGAGTGATCATCAATGAAGGTGACAAAAAATCTATTACCAACCATTGACGCCTCTTGGGTTGGTCCCCATACATCCGTATGTATCAAGTCCAAGACATTTGGGGCCACATAATCGGTCCTCTTGAATGGCTACCTTGTTTGCTTTCCTTGTTGACAAGCTTCACATAACTCATGTAGTCCAATGCTATTAAATTTTGGAAGAGCTCTTACCACTTCATGTTTTCTCATGTCCTTCCGCTTTGAAATGTTGATGTGTCCTATTCTTTTGTGCCATAAGTCCAGCTCTGAAATCTTCTTGTTCCCACATTGAATGTACATGACTCCATTTGGATGTTGGATGTCCAAAGTAACATCCTTCCTTCTCTTCTACCCTGAGCAATGACCTTGAAGCCTTTGGATTCTTTATGAAGCACCCATTCTCATTGAATATGACATGGTAACCCTTCTCTACCATTTGCCCTACTAAAATCAAGTTCTTTGAAATTGTAGGAACATGAAGAACATTAGATACTACCTTTGCTCTACATGTATCTTAAAGCCTTATATCTCCAATATGTTCAATCATGTGTTGAGTATCATCACCTGTTTCAACACATCCTTTTCCACTTGGTACTTCTAGATTAGTGAACAAATGTCCTTGGCATGACATATGGTTACTACAACCTGAATCTATGTACAGTTTTTTGTCATCTTCACAAGAGCTTCCATACTCATAGTCTCATTGCAAGTAGTGTGTCCTTGCTTCCTTCACTTGGGGTGCTTGCATAGTTGATTTGGTTCCTTTGATTGCCTCCATTTGGTCTTCCATTCTTGAGCCAACAATCACTAGCATAGTGTCGTACTTTACCACAATGATAGCATGTTATACCTTTATGAGAATTGTAGGAGCCTAGGCCTCTTCCTCTACTTCTACCTTGACCTCTTCCTTGTGTGTTGGCATTTGATGCATCCTTGTTGCCTTTTGAATTGTTTTGATTGTAGTTGGAATTTTTGTGGCCTCTTCCTTTTCCTCTTGAGCCTCCTCTTGAGTTCAGTCCTTTACCTTGACCTGCATATAACATTTGGTTGTGGCTGTCCTTTCCTTTGGGACCACCAAATCTAAGCTCTTCTGTGACAAGATGAGGGACTAGTTGTTTAAAACCTGGATATGCATCTTTCAAGTTAATGGAAATTATAAAAGGCTTCCATCGTTAATCTTCTCTCAATCCATTGTGCCAATAGAAGTTAAAGAATCACTTAGCTCCTTAATCTTCAAAGTATATTCAGCTATGGATTGACTCAAACTTTTCTTGATTCTGTTCAACTCATTCTTGAGTTGAAGTTTCTAGCTTTGGTATTTGTTGAATACATCCTTTCAAGAGCTTCCCAAGCATCCTTTGCTTTCTCTAGATGTTGAATATGCCCTACCATATCATTAGTAATGACTTGTGAAATGAGGAACATGACTCTCGTATTCCTCTCTTCCCATTCTTTTGCTTGCCTCCTTTGGACTTTGGTGGCCATAGCTTGATTGAATTGAGCCTGCCCATGAGGTAGTTGTTCGTTCTAAACTTCCACACGGGATAGTTATCCTTATCCAATTTCTCTACTTGTTGACCTAAGTCAGCCATTAAAGACTATCAAAGACTTTGAGAGTTACCTCGAATAGTTATATTGTCCTTTGCTCTTGCGTTTGTGAAGCTCCCCCTTGCTTTGTAGACCCTCTTTTGCTTTGCTTTAAATCCACCTCTATTGATGAAGCTTCAACACCAAGTTTTCTCTGATACCAATTGTGGAGAATGAGTTCTCCTATGTGCAACAAAAATGTGTAGTGAACCCTTGTATGTCCAACACTTGGACAAACAACTGCACCTTAAATAGCCTGCTGCTGGACTTGTGCCTTTAGCCAATCAAAGCAGATAAAGTGAGCTTTCTAAAAAGCTATAAATAAATTAATTTGGACAAGTTTTGCTTAGGGAACACAACTAACAAAGATGAACTACCTATCCACATAAGTATACTAAAGACCTCAACTTCACTCTTGGACTGATAACTCCCTGAATATATATCCTTTGGGGATGATATTTGGTACAAATAAAGTAGACACAAGTAGATTTCCAACAAGATCAAAAGGAAGTAATTTGGATGCATTTTGGTCAACAAACTCAACTGACCAAAATAGACCACGTACACACATAAGTATACTGAAAAGCTAGGCTTCACTCTCTAACAGATATCTCACAGACTATAAATCCTTTGATAGACCTATTTGGGATATAGAAAGTACATGCATAGATATCGCCAACAAGCCAAACATCAAGCAACTTGGATATGTAATTTAACTGACCAAAATAGACTACCTATTTACATAGGTATGCTATAAAACTAAACTTCACTGTTTGACTAATATCTCACAAAATATATAAGCTTTCGAGAAGATATTTGAGATGGAAAAAAGACACACAATAAAATTTTCTAATGAGTGTTTAAACACAAGAAATAGTTACATATACACTGAGATATGAGCTTCACAATACAGCTATGTACAAAATGATGTGTGGTTGGAAGGAGACTATAGGAAGACAAAATGACAAAATGACTAGATCCGACTATTGGGAGCTCTTACCTCTTTCTCTCCTTGGTTTGGACGTGCTCCCAATCCACATTGATAACCAATGAGCATGTGAAGAATTTTGTGCCTCCTTCTTAACTCACCACTTCGCCCACTACATGGCATTGACTACAAGGTAGATATTGTATCTTTTACTCATCATGAATTTTGACTAGACTTTTTTATTTTCTTTTTTTCTTTTCTCTTCTTTTCTTTTATCTTTATATTTGGTAAATTTATCCAAGCATAGCTCATATGAAAATGATCTTGTACATTTATCTTCAACAGAAGTTAGATCTGATCCTCAAGGAAATTAAAGACTTAGAAGGAGAAGTTTAAATTTAAGGAGGATAATATAATGATCTCAAGATACTTCAAGTTCAAGTATGTATGTAGATAAAAAGTAAGTAACTTCCAAGACCTTCTTGGAACACTTCAAGATAAAGTGTTGTTGATTCATAAATATTTAATAAATTTCTAAAGAAGTTGGATTTTGATATTGAAAAGATCCTTTCAACTAAAGAATAGAATGACTAAGTCAAGCATCAAGTTCCTTGTGTAACTTGGTAAATTCAATCCTTTGGCTCAAAGAAATGCTCAAGAATTGCATTTCTACTAAACAGTCATAAAGATTTAATATATGCATGAACTTAGCCTCAAGTGAAGCATTCTTTGAGTAAAAATTCATGAATAGAAACTCAGTGGGTCGACACACTGATGTTAGATACCACACTAGTATCTTGTGGTTGAATGATGTTTTAGATTTGCTCTGAATCTTTTTGAGAATCTAATTTTTTGCTCTTAAAGATAGTAAAAGTGCTTCAATACCTTGTTGAAACTCATCTTTGAAAATTTAAAGTCTTGAATCATCTCGAATTTGACTCATAGAGAGTTTATGAAGTTTGAATTAGTTGTACAAAGTTTTAGTGCTTTCCTTGTGCTTTTTGAATCTTTTGGATTTGACTCAGATATGGTATCTGATTCCTTTCGCAAAAGTATAGGGGTTAGCCAATTGGAACTAGATAACTAAATTAAACATCCTAGATGGATGTTCTATATAAAAACATATTCAATCTTCAGAAGATGCAAAGTCTAAGATTTACTTATTCATTTGGGTTTGCTTCTAGTTACTAGCATAACTCACATGATTTTCTAGAGTCCAGTATACTCTAGAATATAAAAGTTAGGAATTGCTTATCAATTTGACAATTCCCAAGAACTTTTAGCTAAAGACTTTAAGTAAAGTCCTCAGCTAGGCAATTTTTTATTTTGAATTTGACTTGGTCAAAGATAAAGTATGTTTGATTACATGTCAATGGTACAATTTCTCCTCCAATTTACAT
Organism: Ceratopteris richardii; assembly: GCA_020310875.1. NCBI lineage: Eukaryota > Viridiplantae > Streptophyta > Polypodiopsida > Polypodiales > Pteridaceae > Ceratopteris > Ceratopteris richardii. The sequence continues at coordinate 136,818,739 of CM035437.1, forward strand.
GTGATTTTTTCCACCTATTTGGACTGTGTAGTCCTCTAGTCCGATGGAAAAATCAAGTAAATGTTGGTTGAGAATATACCATTGCATAAACATCCAAGGTCGATGTTTTGGATCACCCGAAATTCAAGTTTTCCAAATCAAATTCAAGTGAATCAAGAGTTCTCAACGTCTTGATTGGGATAAGAATCCCACCTTAGTCACTAAGTGCATGCACCAGTCATGCTCAAAAATGGACTAGTAATTGGGCTCCATCCATTTCATATATTTGTGCCTAGATAGCACACCGAGAAATAGTAAAGTGGATGGGGATGTTGTTAGATCCACCCTTATAATTCATTCATTACTTTGTAGTTTGAAAAGTTTATCAAACTGCAAAGCCAGACAATATTTTGAATCATTTGGGCATGTATCCCACCATAGAGATAAGACATGTTCTTCTAGTTCTAGAACATGCCCATGTTCTTCTGGTTTAAGAACATGAGGCTTAGGGATTGCCTATAGTTACTATATATAGCTTTATTTTGGAGCAGGAAAATCTTTTCCAAAGGGGGAAGAATGTAATAAAGTAAGTGTATTATCTAAGGGTCCGACCAGTTCAGACAGATCTGAAATCGGACACTATTTGGTCATTCGTGTGTATGGCCAACGATCTCGAGATTAGACTTAAGCATAATTTCATGTGCTCTCTCAAACAACTAAACCACTTAGCGTAGTGGTTAAGTCTCAAGGTTCCGAAGGAGGAGGTCTTGGGTTCAATCCCCATGGGGAGCATGGGGAGAGAGTTTAGCCCAAGGAGCTCTAGATCCTTCTAACTCAAGTTATCATGAGTTAACTTGAGTCTACTGAGACTTAACTCGAGTGATAAGTACACCAACCACAAGTGGACTCTAGTGGTAGGTACTAAAGTAGTGGTTGAGATCACTCCAACAGCTAGTAGACTCTAGTGGAAGATATGAAAGGGGTGGAGGAGATTGCACATGCACTTCTGGAATCTAGTTATATTTGTGGTCCTTGTTGATTTGAGTAGCTATATATATAGGCAGAAGGTTGGGAGGAGAGGTATCTCTCTAGCACGTGGTGGTCATAATTCTTAGTTTCTTGTAGATGACATGCATGAAGGGTTATGAGGAAGATGGTATGTCTTGCTGCTTATAAGAGTATATGTGGAGTAGAGAAAGGCGTTGGGACTTGAATTGCTTGAGGTAATATAATCCATATCTTTTGAATTCTCCAAGTCGAAAATGAGAAAAGACATTTATGATAAGATCGCAAAAAACAAACAAATAAAATAAAAAACATGGGCAACGTGACGAAGATGAAGAAATGGAAAAAAATATTCTATTGGTCAAAACACATAAAGAGTTAGGGGTTGGGATTTTATACAATTACACATACTTAAACACAAAAAGTATTAGGGATTTGGTGTTAAATGAACATCTCTACCTAAACATATAAGGAGTTAGGGTAAATTGGTGTTAAATGAACATCTATACTTAAACATATAAAGAGTTTGGGTTTAGGGATTTTTACAGGTATAGATGCATAAACACATAAAAAGTTAGATTTTGAGGATTAAACAAACATATATACCCAAACACATAAAGAGTTAGGATTTAGGGATTTGTACAATGATGGGTTTATGGGTTTAAACAATGATACATACCAAAATAAATAAAGAGATAGTGTTTAGGGACTTACATAAGTATACATACTTTTTGGTAGCAATAAAGTAGTGTTATAGATGGGGAGGATGGATAAAGTGGAAGAACTCTAGGCGATGGCATGCAAGAAGAATTGACATGAAGATCGTGTGTCTTTCTACTAGTAAGAGTGTATGTGGAGTAGAGAAAGGCTTTCGGACTTCAGCTGCCCAAGGTAAGGTAATGCATGACCAGAAATGAGGAAAAACATTCTTGATAGGACCAAGAAAAACAAACAAGTTGAAGAAAAAACATGAGCATTGATCATCATGTCCTTGTATTTGAACTAGCTTAGAATCATGTTTCTACATAATATTTCTTTCTACACTTTTTGCAGACGTGATTTTTAGTATGGATCTCTATGGTCAGGTTGGTTGGTTTCATATTTTTGGAATCCAAACAAGGTAAAAAAAACAATCATTTTGGAATCCAAACAATCTTATTGTTGCATCTCCCTCATCCTTCCTAGGTTCATGTGGCCCATTCTGGGTGCCGCGTCCACTTAAACTATTTTCTTGCTTCCATGATAAAATTGGATAGATTATACTAGTGTTTGATGTTTCATCCATGGTGAAGAGTTTACCTTCTTTCTTTCTTCTGTGCAACAAATTTTAGTAATCATTTGCGACTTATATATATATATATATATATAGAGAGAGAGAGAGAGATACACATCTACAAGAAGAAACATTTTGAAAGATCGTAATGATATTTCTTTGTATTATTCCGATGAAGGAACATCGAACAACATAAGATAAAATGATCCCATGGAATCGAATTCTGACACCCTTTTAAAATGTGTTTTGAAATGACAATAAGAGAAAAAGCATGCGCCAACCTGTAGAAAGAGGGGGGACCAAGAGGAGAAACATCACAGATTGAAGGCGTCTGTAAAACGCCCAAAAGCTAAGACCTTTCATGCCAAAACGAGATCCTCTCTGAGTTTTCTGAATATCTCGTTTTATGTATTTTTGGTAAGCCTGGAGAAATCGCTGGTGAGCTCCTTTGCGAGCAACTTGCCCTACTCGTGTTCGATCACCCTTCGGTCGGCCGAACAGAATAGCTTACAAAATGACGTATGTTGTGATCGTAACGTGCAAAATACTCTCAGCGTTCATATTTTCCGGTATGGGAATGTCCGTACATTGGCACGCGACAATGTCAGCTCCATCCGTTTCGTCGCTTTCTTCGGCTTCTTCATTCTCAATATTGACTCCGGACGCCTGCGCTATGGAGGGGACGGAGGGCTGGCGAGGTGCATAGCGGGCGTTGGAGTCTTGCATATTTGAACAACCTTCTGCGTCATCTGCTCCGCGAATAGGAGCAAGAGAGGTAGAATCAATCAAGTATGCTTTGCAGTTAGGGCATGTCGAATGGGTGCCTCGGAATGTCGACATCCATCTAGAGATGCAGCGAGAGCAAAACACGTGTCCGCATCGAGTAACAACAGGTCTGTCGGGCTTGTCGCTGAGACATATGCTGCAACTAAAAGAGGAAGGCGCCATCGTCGAGATAACTGATTGCTGCAGGGAGCGACAGTTCGCCGTATTTATAAGGGTGTTGGAAAGCTAGATGAAAAGCTACGGTGAAAAGCAAAATCTGATGTCATGTAAAAGGATCGCCCTCATATTTGTCAATATCGAACTCGTAAAGCACGTAAAAACACCGAATAACATCTGCTTGAAGAAAAGCTCGTTAGAAGGCACACATCCGTGCTCTTTGATGTCAATGCTTTTTTGCATTAAAACCGCTTCAATTATATTATATTGAAAGAAGAGAATTACGAGACAAATTTGGGGAATGTAAAGAGCAAGCATAAAAGCCTTTCATCTACATCTCCTCCTGACCTGAAAATTTTCAAAAACAAAAATCTTTTTTAAACATAAGAAAATTTTCGTTATTGAAAAAAGTTTTCTTTTTTTGTTCTAAAGAATGTATAAACGATTAGTTGTGTCCCATTATGTGAGGAAATCTGAAGAAATAAATAAATTAAGCATCATAAACCTTGTTATTTGCAAAGGACAACACCAAATTAGCTGAAGAAAATAAAAATGCACGCATTCAATTTGAATCCCATGTATTAAAGATATCAATTTGACATGGACATACTTAAGTATGTGATCTTCGTGGTGTAAGCTCAACTAGCTCGATCCTTTGGTTCTCAAGATTGGGGGTGGGGGTTTTTATTTCTATGGGTTACATCTAAACACCGCTCATCATAAGGGTGGTGAGATCTCAAATGAGATCCTTTGGGGTACTGTTGGGCCTTCGGGAAATTCAATTCAAATCAGTTTATCATCTCGCTTTAGGGTCATCTCTTTCTGATATTTACCTTAGTGGGTTGTGAGGCTATGTATCCTAGTAGTTGCTAGTTGTTTGACCCCTTCTTAATGGAATTTGAGGGTCTCACAGATTCTATGCTCTCTTTTCATTGTATTTTCAAATTAATTTAATCTAAATCGGAAGAGAAGATCTCAATTATTAGATTTCGTTAAAAACAAAATAGAACTTAGCATTTATTTAAATGTTCTAGTTAGTACCTCTATCAATACACGTGTCTGAAGAGTGAAGAAAGAAAAAATCCATAGAGGTAGGAGGTTTTGGTCCAAAGATTTACGTCAATGGAAGCACCTTTGGAATCAAAACATAAGACATTATTAGACTCGAGGATCTTAGAATAACAAATCAAAGAAGATGCTCATAATTATCAAATATATCAATGATTATATTGTGTTGATTATATTGTTCTAAATAAAAAACCAAATATACGGCAGTTTAGCAAACGACTTGTAATGCTTTTATAATTATATTCGCAATATTATTTAAATTCACAATCAGAGAAAATACTACATCTAACTAATAGACCATCGTCTCATGAAAATATAATGAACAAATGATTATGCAGGAATTTTCTAATCAACTTGAATTAGTTTAGATAAGGAGATTTGTGCTAGAGAATGATCCAGTAAAAGTTGACAATGATCAATTATCACAACATCACGTATATTATACTTCAAAATAGCTCAGCTTAGTGAGCTTTTCGGAGTGTGCTTTAGGCACGTGCATAGGAAAAACGAAATTAAAAACCTTCTCTTTAAATGTTCCTTTTCGAAGTTCACTTTGGGATAACATTTCTCATGATATGCCTTGATGGGCCTTGCTTGAATCGACCATGATAAGCTCCTAGTAGCCTTCCAAGTCATCTTATAGATGGTAATTCTCATTCACTCCTTTGTTATCTCTCGTAAAAAGGATCTTATTGATCAAGCTCGACAATCGTTTTCTTCCACTTCTTCAATTTAGATCCTTGTAAAAGCTCTACCCTTCATCCATTTAGATCCCTTTGGAAGATCTACCTCACTATTGGATGTCATTGGATTAAGTACTTTCTTGTCTTTGAAATTCATAACCTTATTTTGTATTTACGTAAATGTGAACACATTGAGTGGTGCTTTCTTTTTCCTCTTCCACTTCACTACTAGATGGAATTGCACTCTGCATGTTGACAAGGGTGGCCTTGTCCAGTCTATCAAGATGCTGAGGGAAATATTTTCTCAAATATGTCTCTCCACAATCACTACAGTAGGCCATGCTTGGCTAGAATAGAGACATTGGGGCTATCTATTGGGCATGTGGATAATCCTAGTTGCAAGGATCCCCATTGCTCCTATAAGAAGGACCTCTGATTTGATTTATCAATGTTAAGGTCTAGTTGCAATCCAATGTGGTATGTTAGATTAGATTGTGGTAGTTGTCAGGGGAGCACTAGATTGTGCTCTCTGACTATAGTAGACAAGATTTCCCAAATAGACTTATGATTACAAGAACACCCGCGTAGGGAAAATGATACAAGAATATGTGACTGATACAAGATGTCCCACAACCCGGGACCAATAGGTATGGAAAACTGGACTAGAGATGATACAGGAGATCCCACAACGCGGGATCGTAAGTATGAGACAAGATGTCTGGATTACAAGAACTCCCTTCTGGGAGATGAACTGTATACACGAAAGAACTCGACAGGATCTCGTACTACGAGATTACAAGGGAACAAGATAGTATGTCCAAGAACTAGACTAGAACAAGGAACAAGACAAGAACTAGAACTCAAACTTGAAGAGTACTTGGCAGTCACGACTCCTTGAGCTCCCAAGACTGGTATTGGCAAGACTTACAACGAAGGAAAGACAATATCGAAAGGATAATGGATTATGCTTTTATTGCGGAGAGCATGATCATATGGTATTCAAATGCCCTAAGAAAAAGAAACAAGTTGGGAGTAGAACTTCCACAATCACCATCCCAAATCAGAAGGACCAACATCAGAGTCAAAAGAATAATACAGTTCAACATGAGAATCATACCGTTGATTCTGTACCTCGATATACTACAAACCCTTTCCAGTTTCATCATGGATATTCACCATCATCTTGTTCTAGTACCACATATAAATAACTCTACAAAGACCAAGAGTTATGAAGATTCAAGTCCTAGAAGATCTCAGAGTCACATAACCGCTCCTCGTGGAACTCGTCGCTTGAGGAGGAGGTGATGTCATGGACAAGGAAACCATCTAAACCTTAGATTCCATGTCAATTTCTATATCTCATGATTGGCTTAGATTTTGGAGAAACTAATTCTTCCACTGCGTCCAGAACATGCCAAAACCCCAAGATCGACTGTCTATTTGCTGAATTCTGACACTCCGAGGTCCATATTCAAGTTGATGACATCATCAAGTCGCAACTGCCATTGGGAACCGCCCTTGAAAACCTATATAAGGAGGGGTTGGCCACATTCATAATCAGTCTTGCCAACGCCAGTCTTGGGAGCTTAAGAGGTCGTGACCACCAAGTAAGTACTTTCAAGTTCCAGTTCAAGTTCTAGTCTTGTCTCTTGCTCTAGTCCTGTCTAGTCTTGTATCGTGGACATCCTATCTTGTCCTATTGTAATCTCGTAGTATGAGATCCTTTCTAGATATTTCTTGTATTCAGTTCATATCCCTGAAGGGGTTTCTTGTAATCCAGATATCTTGTTTCCTACCTATGATCTCAGGTTGTGGGATCTTGTGTATCATCTCTAGTCGAGTTTTCCATACCTATTGGTCCCGGGTTGTGGGATGTCTTGTATCGATCATATATTCTTGTATCATTTACCCTACGTGGGTGATCTTGTAATCAAAACTGTATGCGACGTCTTGTATCGATCATATTTTCTTGTATCATTTAACCTACGTGGTTGTTCTTGTAATCAGAACTGTATTTCCGAAATCTTGTCTACTGCAGTCAGAGAGCACGATCTAATGCTCCCCTGACAGTAGTCCTCAAGATTGGACTGTACTCAAAATTGCTATAGCCAAGAGGTTATAGTGTTGCTTGTTACAATGAGATCATTATGCTAGTACTAAAACTACATGCATAAATGAACAACAAATGATTACGATTTAAATAATGGGAATGGATATCAGTATAAGTTTTGAAAGAAATTTCATAATAAAAGCGGATATCGTGATGAGACTTTCTCTATCATTTTTCAATTCTTTATTTTATGCTATATAATCATTACTTTAAGTTGACATGTTTTTATGATACATGAAGTGATGTGGTTTTAATATGAATTGATTATGAGGGATTTGGATATGAAGTAATTATGAAGAAGTTTTACCTGAAGTTATTATGATGGATGTAAATTAAAATGTTATGATGTGGATTATGTTCATTATCTATATAATTATCATGTATTTATCAATTAGTCAATCAATCTTTGCATATTACTTTCCATATATTCATCATTCTCTCTATTTCTCTATTCATTTATTTTTATGTAATACACATTTATTGATCTGTAAATATATCAATCATTTTATCCATTTATCACCATATCTATGTATCTATTTATCTACCTATATCTATCTACGTAAATTTATATTATTTATATTGAATGATGTCAAGCATGTGGATTGAATGATGTGGATTCATTTGGATTATGTGGATTAAATTATTTCAATGATGTGGATTCATTTGAACTATGTGGATTGAATGATGTTGCTTGAATTATGTGGATTAAATAATCTCATTGATGTGGATTGAATGATGTGGATTCATTTGAATTATGTGGATTGAATGATGTCAATGATGTGGATTATTTGAAATTGGTGGATTGAATTATATTAGTAATGTGGATTGCATGATGTGAGTGATATGGATTGAATGATGTCAATGATTTAAGAATAATGTTTTTTTTACACGTTTGAAAGTAAAACATGGCAAGACTGTCAGATTTGAATAATGAACTTGATCATGCTGAACCATGATGGATTTTTTTCTAAAATGACCAGAGGAAGATCATAACATACATGTCTAGACCTTTTAGAACTAGTACACATGTAACCATAGAATAGTGCATGACAACTAGCACAAAACAGGTATTCCAAGCTACTTTAGCTAGTGATGTAGTCAAATTGCTAATTGAATTTCCTCTGCACCATTTTACACAGTACAATGAATTAAAAGAAGCCATTTTGGAGAGATTTTAGACTCTTAAAAGCATTTCAAGGTTATATGCGATGCTATAGTATATGATCCAGAAGGATATGGCGGAGCAGTATGCTTCAGACTTCAAGTCAACCATGAGAAAATTTTCAAAGGATGACCTCCCCTTAGAAGAATTGTTGAAAGAATTCTTCATGTATGGATTGTAGACAACAATGAAGGAAAAATTTTACATGTATACATTAGAAGAATGTAGGTTCAATGATAAAAATACTCTAGTCACAACGACACAAGCTAAAGGAGCTTTGTGGAAGGAAAATCTATAGGATATAAACCTCCAGTCCAATCAAGAATGTGGAAGGACAATCAAGACATGAGATTGTCTCGACCAGCTCAATTTTTCGAATCCCAACATTTCCAAGATCAATAAAGGTTCTACTGACCCAATCTTTAGAATTGCAAAAGAGGCTGTAGATTTTGGTAACCAAGACCTAGTAATTTTGGGAATCGACCAATTCAATGTCACTTCTATTTTGTAGTATGGACACCGTTGATTTGAATGTGAAGATGCTAGGGAATATGATCTAAGAAGAAAGAAAGCTAAACTAAACACTCCCTATTTAAGTTCAAATTTCCAAGGTCCTAAGAGTGGAAAGTCAGACTAGACTCCAGACGCATCACTGAACCAGAGTGTTGCGGAATAGCTAGTGTTAGAGGAAGATGATTCTTTGCACTTGTTAAGCAAATCACAAATTCAATTACCACTAGGTGCTTTGATAGAATTAGTTCCTGCCTTTAAAGAAAAGTTATTGAATCATTTACTAAAAGAACATTCTCCAAAAGAGTTCCAAGAAGCAACTGTTGGCATGGTCAAGGAAGTATCAAACAAGATGATGGATTATACAATGTCACTTATTATAGTATGGTACAAAAATAAAGCAATTCTGAAAGTATTGATTGATGGCTAATCTAGTATTAATATTGCATCTATGACTACTTGCAGACAAATGGGTTGGAAGGGTATTGAACCAACACCACTTTTTGCTCTAATGGTCCATCAATCTAGAGTATTATAAGTGGGACTCATCATGAATATTCCGATGGTAATTTCCCAGCTTGTTTCTTCCATTACCTTTGTAGTGTTGGAGCTTAAAGGTAAGAACCTTGACTATAATCTACTCTTGGGAAGAACATAGTTATGGAACGCTAAAGTGAGGTAGGGGCTACCAAAAATATCACTTTCCAGAAAGGACCTGCTAAGTTTTTGATACAATTGGATGATGAATAGTTCTTTCTTTCGAAAAACAAACTCGTACTAGGAAAGCCACCGCATATGTTGGAAGGAGTCGAAGAGGATGAGGAAAAGTAAATTCTAGAAGCTAAATAGGATTTGCTGTCATTTGGAGTGGTAGATAGCTTAGTCTTTGGTGACATGGCAGCATCAATTTGCAAAGAGCTGTTGGACCCAGAAGTAGACAATGATGGAGAGCTCGTTATCAAAGATCCAATGGAGCACGAAAAAATATGTGTCAAAGAAGATATTCTCGAAGTAGTTAATTTGGGCACACAAGAAGAACCACAGACGGTGAGGATTTGTGAGGAGCTCGCTCCAAAATTTTGGACTACCCTCATTGCCTTGTTAAAAGAGTATAAAGATTTGTTGGCATGGACTTATGTGGATATGAAAGGTTTGGATTCAAAACTCTATCATTACAAAAGTTTAATTAAGCTAGATGAAACTCTAGTTATGCAACAAAGATATAGGATGAATCCAAATTTTGTAGAACAAGTAAAGCATGAATTGGACTGCTTAATTAAGGTGGGTTACATTCTTACTATTGAGAATCTAGAGTGGATATCCCCAATCATGATATTCCTGAAGAAGAATAAACAATCGTGGATTTGTGTAGACTATCAAAAGCTGAATACAACAACTATCCTCGATCCTTTCCCCTTGCCCTCTCTAGACAATGTTTTAGATGAAGTTGCAATTCAGGAGATGTACATATTTTTGGATGGATTATGTGGGTATAATCAGGTTTGCATGGTGGAAGAACATATTCAAAAGACAATGTCCATTACCAATTGGAGAGTATTTGCTTGCATAGTAATGTGGTTTGGATTGCGGAATGCTCCTAGTACATTCCGGAAATGCATGCAGCAGATCTTCACTCGATACTTAACTTCCTTCATGCAAACCTTCTTAGATGATTTCTTTATTTTTAGAAGAATGGCAGCTCATCCAAAACATTTGGGCTCTTGTTTGGATGCTTGTCAAAAGGTACAAATCTACCACAATTCGCACAAATCAGCATTTGTAGTAAAGTGTGAAAAATTGCTTTGCCACATCATTTCACAGGATGGTATTGCAATAGATCTGGACAAGGTAAAGGTCATTCTAGAGACCCGAGTCCCAAGAAATCCGAAATAAGTTTTGCAATTTTTAGGCTAGGTACAGTGGCATGGGTGTCACTTATGCGAAATGGCTCATATTGCAATGCCACTTAATAGATTAAGACATGTCTGATTAAGACATGTATAATTAAGACATGTCTAGCCATCTGAACTCTAGTGGAGAGAGGAGGCTCAAATTTCTTTTGACAGGCTGTGGAAGATGCTTGCCACAACACCAATATTGAAAGCTCCAAATTGGAAGGAACCATTCCATGTATTCACGGATGCTTCTGATAAAGCAATTGGAAGTGCACTTAGGCACAAAGAAGGATGCAATTGGTTCCACCTTGTTTACTATGCGAGCAAAAGATTGAACTTTATGGAGCATAATTACTTGACTATGGAATGAGAATGCTTGGGCTTAATCTTTTCAATTAAGAAATTTAGCCATTATCTATTGGGCAAATCTTTTACTTTTCATCTTGATCATAATGCACTCCTCTATTTGGTGAAGCAATAGAATCTAGTAGGACCACTAGCCAAGTGGATCTGGTTATTACAAGAATTTGAATATGATATTGTGCACAGGCCAAGGGCTAGTCATGCGATTGCTGATTTCCTATCATGCATTGATCATGGTGAACACCGATAGGAATTGATGATAATAATCCGGAAGTAGATGTTCTTGTAGTCACAAAAATTGAAGAGTCTTCGTAGACATTCCCTACATGATATGAAAAAATGCTTAGCTATCTAGAGAATGAAGTTTCACCCTCGCACTTATGACCTAAAACACGAAAGAATTTAGGACTTTGGAGCCACCAATTTACAATTATAATGGGACAACTTTATCATAAATACCCTACTAGGATATGGATGCATTGTGTGCCTCCATACAAAGTGGCTGTGATAATTCACGAAGTACATGTGGGTGAAGGAGGAGGGCACTTTAATCATTTGATTATAATGCAGAAGATTGAGCAGCCCGGACTTTGGTAGCCGACAATGTATGTGGATGTGTTGGTAGCGGTACGGAATTGTGACCCTTGCTAATGTACCGGAGAACCATGGGACAACCAACATTTTTTGTTGTAGTGGATCCTCCCATTGGAACCATTTTAGAAGTGGGCTCTCCATTTTAATGGTCCTATCAAACCACTTGCAACCAAAATCGAAGCTCTTTACATTCTGACATGTACCAACTACTGCAAAAGATGGGTAGAACCATGGTGTTGACGAGACAACATATATCTCTTGGATCCACTCTATTTTCATCATCGTTTGTACCTTTTTCTACCTTTCATTCAGTTAATAAAGCGCTCTTGTATAGGTGTGTGTGAGTGCTACACTAGAGAATAAGTGGGATTCATTCTCCTTTCAGTTTAGAAATCCCACATATCATGCTTTTTTTCCATTTTGTATATAAAGAGGTCTCCACCTCTTCTTTTGAGAGAGCTTTGCTAGAAGTAATGAGATAATGCTAGTTTGTAGTTAGACTCTTGTTCTCTTGTCACCATGATGTGCACGTGTACTTGTTCTCTTCTTGTCTAATGCTTGTGATATGTTGATGTGAGATTACGTCATGATTATGCTTGTGATTGCGATTATGTGCATCATTATTGATGCTTATGTCGTGTCTTCTTGTTAATTACGTTGTTAATCGTGTGTTGACAAAGTGCCATTACGTCTACTGAGTGCTTCTATGCAAACATTTGGGTCTCATGAGATGCTTTCCGGATTGACAAGTATGTGTTGTGATGTTACAATGTCAACAACGTTTGGCGCCGTTATCGGGGATCATATGATCACATCTTTTTCTTGCTAGTAGTATCATATGTCCAACATTACCAGGTAGTATCATATGTCCAACATTACCAGGTAGTATCTTTTCTTGCAGTTCGTATGCATCCTCTTTTCTGGCAGTTTGTGTGCATTTTCTGGACAAAGATTTTTGCAGGACATGAAGATAAAGATGACTCTAGCTTGTTCTAGAGGGAAGAACTCAAATTTAATGCTTACGGAATGAAAGTTTAACCAAGATTTTGAGGGTCAAAGAAATGATTTGCGTACGTTATGATTTGGATATTCATGCATGTGACGTATCAAGAAAAGGGATTAAAAAGTACTTGACATGCAAAAATGGGAATTTTCTTTCTTGTTTAAGGCTTCACAATGCCCAAAAAGTGGTTTTTTCATTTATTTTGATGTTTGAAAGGTAAAATGATAAGGGTTTCGATCATGGGGTTTCAAACACTATTGTTTCAATATAAATGGTTTTTTGAGGATCAATGTCTAAATGCATCTTTAGACAAGGTTATTACTTTTATTACATGGCATGGACCCTTTGATATCTCACCCTTACATGCGTAAAATAATAGACACGTTCTTATGTGTGATTTATCTAATGAGAATTGATGAACTTATGAACAAAGTTCTCGGAGTTATTCCAAGATCTTAAGAAATGTCATTAATATGCATTAATTATTTGGAACTTATTGGAGAAGCTTATGAATGATCTAGATTGATATGATGAGGGATATCTTTCACTTCCGTAACTTCTTAGATCTCTTTGAACATCAATCTTTTTTTAATGATTGTGTTTCATGTAAATTTGGAGATTAATCATTGTGATCAATTGACATAGCTTTTGGAGACCACACCTTTTGCATTTTTTAACATTGATAAGAATGTGAATCACCACATGAAAAATGGGTGTTTTTTCACTTGAAGGTTTGATATTACATATGTATATTTTGCAAAAAACTTTTTGTGATTCTTGCTAGAAGAACCCCATTAGAAACTTCTTTACACATTTCAATCTTAAAACACACATAACCCAAAACAAATTCTAAAACATCTCGAAAAATACCAAACAAATATTAAAATTAAGAAAGAAAACACTTAAAAAACCAAAAAGTTTGTTTCAACAAAACATGGGAGAAAGAAAGCTAGAAAGAGAATGGAAGGGGAAGAGAAGAACACGAAAATAGAGGAAAAAGAATACTTGGAGAATCATAGGAAAAACAATGAATCAAAATCAATAACTACATCTGAAATCAAATCACTTGAACTTGAAGTTGATAGAACACAACTTATATTTATGGATGCTCAACTAGGAAATTGTTCTAGAACATTTTATACTACAATTAACCTAAAATGTGAGAGGAATTTTGTAAGTATTGATGTGGTTCCCTTCATTAGTGAACAAATTCTTCCAACCAATTGTGATTTTGAGAATAATTTGGGCATGATTGAAACAAGTGTGGTACTAAATGAAGTATGCTCTAGAGAAATTTTCTATGTTTTGGATTGTATGCATGAAGATTTCATGTTAGGTTCCATTTGGTTCACAAAATATCGGGAAGAGGAAAGAACCTTCATTCATGAAAATTTTGAAATCCCCCCTACTCATGATGTATTTAATGATCCTAATATGCATCCTCATTGTAATCAATGTGGTCATGAGCATTTGTTAGTGGATTGTCCATATCATCGACATAAACACTCCCACAAAGGCAACATCCATCATGATCCTCATGTTGAAATAAATGAAAGTTGCTCATCTTAGTTTGATTTACTTGAGTCAAGGGAACTTTTGAAGAAGGGAGCAAAAGTGGATTTCAAGTGCTTGGAGGATGTGGAAGGGTCCTCCCTTCCTCTAAGTTTGGAATCTTCTCATGAATCCATGAGCAAGGATGTGTTACACTTGGCTCATCAAGCCGAGAATAAGCAAATACCTTGTATCAACACTATGGAAAATGATGTCGAATCTATGGTCTATGATGAAAATCCATCACCCATTTGTATATCTAGAGATTCTACGCGTAATAAGGATAAATGTATGGATGAATCTCTAGATCAATCTCAAACCACACAACCCTATGATCCATTGCATGAGCAAGATGTATGTAAAGAAACTCAACCTTTGTTGAACTCCCCATGTACAGATGCGTTTTTCCTAAAGACTCCCATAGAAGGCCCAAAAGTCCCATACATCAAGAAGAAGTCACATTTTCCTTGTAATGTCAAGAAAATTTGGGTGGCCAAGCAACTACTTAGAGCCCAACCAAATGGTACTATGATATGGGTACCAAAGAAATCCTTGGTACAAAGTCAATCCTCTCACAAACAATTCCACAATCCATGGTCTAGACCCATCATGTCTTATCTTCAAGAAAGACCACGTCCAACCAAAGGATCCAAAGCAGTCAAGAAAAAACTCTGAAAAGATCCAAGGAGAAACCTCAAGGCTAAGGCGAACAAAGTGAAGACATATTGGTGGCCTAAAACCTCTTTGTGCAGCATCCATGGGTGTCATATCCAACCTTGACCAATGCATAGCATATGTTTAAGATGTACACCAAGTAAGCATGCGAATAGGGCCTCATCTAAAGGCCAAGCATTAGGCACACTAAGTCTAACCCAGGCACAAAGAGGGCACATGTTTAAGATGCACACCAAGTATGCATGTGAATAGGGCCTCAAGGCCAAGCATTAGGCACACTAAGTCTAGCGCAGACATAAGAGGGCACATGTACATACAATTCAAAAATTTTCTATTCATTTTTCTTTTTTCAGGTTGGTGGACAAAGGTATCATCCATTTCAAATGGTTGATGGAAAAGAAGCTGCTGTTGGAGTTGGACATTTGGAGAAACCCTCATCATTGCCTCCCCCTTGAGCACTTTGCTCAAAATCCTTCCATTTTTGCACCATTTTTTTTTTACGCATTTTTTCAAGTATGCATAAGATAGGGTCACATTACAAGACCGTGCATAGACACTTTTCTGTTTTCCACCCATGAACCCTTAGTCCCCACTCATGCATATGGACTAAGAAGAGATGAATTAATTTCATCTATTTGTATATATCATCTATATTTTTGTCATTCCATACTCATACATCATCCGTCCATTATTTAATATATAAAATAAAAAAGAGAAGGAAAAAAAAAGAGAATGGAATTCTAGCATATTCTTCCCATCTATATGAGGCAAAACAACCAAGTTAAAGCACTTGATTCCAAACAAAAAGCAAGAAACAAAAAGCTCCATACTTGCAAAAGCTTTGTCGACGATGACAAAGTCAAGGAGGGGGGGAGGGTTGACGAGACAACATATATTTCTTGGATCCACTCTATTTTCATCATCCTTTGTACCTTTTTCTACCTTTCATTCAGTTAATAAAGCACTCTTGTATAGGTGTGTGTGTGAGTGCCACACTAGAGAATAAGTGGGATTCATTCTCCTTTCAGTTTGGAAATCCCACATAGCATGCTTTTTTGCCATTTTGTATGTAAAGAGGTCTCCACCTCTTCTGAGAGAGCTTTGCTAGAAGTAATGAGATAATGCTAGTTTGTAGCTAGACTCTTGTTCTCTTGTCGTCATGATGTGCATGTGTACTTGTTCCTTTGTTGATGTGCGATTACGTCGTGATTATGC
This sequence comes from Ceratopteris richardii, assembly GCA_020310875.1. Taxonomy (NCBI): domain Eukaryota; kingdom Viridiplantae; phylum Streptophyta; class Polypodiopsida; order Polypodiales; family Pteridaceae; genus Ceratopteris; species Ceratopteris richardii. The sequence goes on from CM035437.1 coordinate 136,834,767, forward strand.
TTGTGATTGCGATTATGTGCATCATTAGCGATGCTTATGTCGTGTCTTCTTGTTAATTACATTGTTAATCGTGCATTGATGAAGCGCCATTACATCTACTAAGTGCTTCTATGCAAACATTTTGGGTCATGGGATGTTTTCCGGATTGACAAGTACGAGTTGTGATGCTACAACGTCAGCACATGGGCTACCAAGAATGCTACGATGAGGACAATAGCTAAAAAGCTTCAAAATGCGATTTTGCCAAGGTTTGGGTTGCCACTCAAGCTAGTGTGTGATCACGGACTCATTTCTTGAACTAGCATATTTTGGAAATAACTCTAGAATATCAAATTAGGCATAAATTTAGTTCACCATACTATCCTAGAGGCAATGGTTTAGCCAAGAGTAAAAACAAGGTTCTTCTACACATCTTGTAGAAAATGCTTTGGGATTCAATAGACCAATGTAGTGGTATTGGTAGTGGTAGCGGTGGTAGTGGTAGTGGTGGTGGTGGTAGTAGTAGTAGTAGTAGTAGAAGAAGAAGAAGAAGAGGAAGAAGAAGAAGAAGAAGAAGAAGAAGAAGAAGAAGAAGAAGAAGAAGAAGAAGAAGAAGAAGAAGAAGAACATCTTTCTTGCATTCATCTTTGTTTGCTCACTCTTTCTTGTATGTGACATCGTTGTTTTCCTACACACGCACGCGCACACACACACACACACACACACACACACACACACATATATATATATATATATATATATATATATATATATATATATATATATATATATATATATATATATATATATATATATATATATATATATATATATATATATATATATATATATATAACGCATAAAGTTTCGATTAATCTTTTTGAAAAAAATCATTATACTTTCATTTCAGCCTCATTAAAAAATATACGAAATTTGACTGATCAAAACTAGTTATATATATAATGGGCATCATAACACGTACATTTATGTGAGCTACTTGTAGTCGCGATGATAATGTGTGAGCATGCATATTATGAATACATGCCATCTACCTAATGTACTTAAAATCATTATAGATGAGAACGCCAAGAAAGGTACTTTTGTAAGATACACATAGTTGAATCTCCGTTATCTCGAATGATTTGAAAACCATAACGGTGTAAATAGGATTGTGTACATCATCGAATGAAAATGGGATTCAAGAATATTGAGAGTCATGATGCATTTTTTAAAGCATGAGGCAATAACCATCATTGAATATCTAGTTTGGATGCTTTGATCTTCATCGAGGACAATGCAAACAACATTGAAGTAAGTTATAATATCCAAGTGGATAAATAGAGTGTTTCTTCTATTGATATACGTAGGTAGTGATGTGTATGAACACACTAGGACCACTAGGGAACGTTTTTCCCTCTTTAGGAGGTTTTTTCTCCTGGCTTGAATATATGCCTATTGCCCTAACAGGTTACTTATCTTTGTACATTCTAGTGGCAATATGTTTAGTTTTGCATGTTGTGCTCCAAGATTCTTCTCCTTCCTTGTGCTGTTTGTGTGCTTTTGTAGACCTCCAACTCCAACAATTGGTATCAAAGCAGGTTGCTCATCTATGGCGTCATGGACATCCCTGGTGAGAGTCTCAGAATTGCACAAAAATTAGTGAGCATACTTAGGGTGATTAGGAGATCAAAACGTCTTCGGCTTGTGGTGTTGAAATCACCATCTAAGCTCGTTTCAGCCTTTGAACGCATTATCACAGTGCTTGTGCAGGCAATTCTATCTTTTCGTGACAAAGATATATACAGGTTTCGGCTTGCTAGTATAAGTGACTCAAAGTTTGCTACAGATTTAATAGAACTCGTTAGGTAGTTTGGTTTAGCTTTTTCAGACACAATCATTTATCTATATCAAGGTATTTTAGTCAGTGACTATGGGTCAAAGCACTGATGTATTTTATATGTTGGCTGTGGAGGATAAGTTGGATGGTACCAATCACCCATTGTGGGCATATATGATGTGTCATGTATTGGTTGCAAAAGGACTGTGAAACATTATGAAGTGTGTTGAAAAACATCCTATTTCACCTACAAACATAGTTATTGAAGGTGATGCAGACGATATTGGAGATGACAATATTCTTCATGTTCCTATTCGTGCTCTAGTTTTTATTGGACCTACTATAAAGCAATTTTTTTGGGATGACTGAGATGCTCAAACACATGCATTGAAAGCCTCGTCTATCAAACGTGCCATTATTCCTCACATTCGCTCTTGTAGAAGAGTTAAGGATGCTTGGGATACACTTACCATTTTATACTAGGCAAGGAATGAGGCTCGTGTTGCTTACCTCCAAAAATAGTTGGAGAGTGAGCACATGAATGAAGGTGATTCCATGGATAGATTTCTGACAAAGATCAAATATTTGAAAGACTAGTTGATTTCTAGTGATGAATTCTTACTTGATAGCTCACTTGTGCAGGCTGTTCTAAATGGTCTTCCTTATTCAAATTAGAGTCTCGCTTCTACTCTTCGTTTGATGATGAAAGGCTAAGTGCCTTAAAATTTAAGGAGTTAGTTTTCGCTCTATTGCAAGAGGATCAATCTAGGAGGAATAGGTCCATTATGCATCTTGCATATCAAGCTTCACTACAATAGATCGATGGTATACGGAGGTTTTTACCGAGGAAATCGAACGCAGCTTTATTTGCCGTGATGTCAGTGTAAAGGTCGGTATGCGCGTCGGTACCAAAGCATCGGTGTAAGCGTCGGTATATGCGTCGGTAATACGAGAGCCCATATGAGCGCCCATACCAAGGCCTCTGCTGGGTGTTCCGTCGCATATACCGTCGCTTGCTGGGTGTACCGATGCTTATTCCGATGACATTACTAGGAGTACGATCACGTATATCGATGACCATACTTGCAAATTTGGGCAGAGTGTGTTGTCTTTTGCTACAACAACATTACCATGATGTTTCTTAACAAAAGACAATACACTCTGCCCAAAAAAACCGAGTACATGTGATGTGTACTCTAATGTCAACCGAAATATGATTTCATGAAACAGAGTATTATTGGAGACAAAAGAGATAATCAGAATGAACCATGAACCATGTACAAAAGAAGTTATATATTTCAATAATGAAGCGTGTACAAGTGTGGCAAACCACTGTCATGTATGATGCTATTACAAAATGTGGCAAAGCAATGCATTGCCATATGAAAATCAAATACAAAATTTTGGTGTTCCACTGCCATACACATGCGAAGAACGTTCCATATCAATAGTCCTGCAACAAAGAACATTAATGGAATGAGATAAATTCACATGAAAATTACAAACAACAAGTAAAAACCAAGTTTATAAATTAATGCTCCCATGAAATGACCGCACCGCGTACCTCCAAGTCCTCCAATAATGCAATCAACCCATGACGATATCCGTAAGACTCGTCCGTTCGTGTTGGAGGAGGACCCATTGCTAGCTCCTGAAAAAAATATAAAAAAGATTAGAGGAACATACATGAGGAATTTAACACAAATAAATTCAATAAATGAAATGGTACTTACAAACTCATGACGCATCGTGTCATATCCACCGCTGCACAAATGTGACGGTCCAACCGTATCTAAACGTGTGGCTGTGGCATCTCGCTGCTCGCGATATCAATCAAGAGTCTGCTGCTGCTCGTCACGAATCACATCCCACTCCTCAGAATCTAACCATACAGGCTTTGGTAAGCCTGCTCTGAAAGCATCACGAGCCTCGGATCGTCGATGGGACATAACCTCACGTGCAGTGTGCAACATCCACTCTGAAATGACAAGAGAGTGTCCATCGACTGGTCGAAACTCCTGATAAATCGTCTGTGTGATATAATTCTTCCAATCTTTATCCTCTTCACTCCATTTCAGCATGATAGAGTGTCCAAACTGGATGGAGCAAAGCTATCGTATGCGTGCACGCATTACTTTGCTAGTCGCATCCATCACCGGAGCTCCATCGCAGATACTATACACCTTGGAGTCATCATGGTCATGAGCATCCCAAGGTGTATGTGGTGTACTGCATGGCGTACCTACATTTGAGATACTCATCCTAGGAGTAGAAGCAGGCGACACAACGTCCGTCGCACTACCTCCACAACAGCCGCCTCCTCCGCCTCCAGAACTACCTGTAGATCCACTCCTAGAACCACCTGCTCCAAAGCGTGACCTCGATCTACGAGACGGGCTAGAACTTGTATCGCATTGAGGTGTCGAACGCACATGTCTACTAGTAGACCCAGTAGGAGATGGCTGAAAAGATGGTCATGGTGGAGTCACAAAGCTAGGAGACATACCTCCTACGAGAGTAGCGCCACCCGTAGGAGTGACACCGGTGGGAGTGACAACGGCGGGAGTGAAGCCAAGAGGAGTGAGGCCGGCAGGAGTAAGGCCGCGAGGAGTGAGGCTAGGAGGAGTGCTACCTTGAGGGATCCAATACTGTGATGCAGCAACCATATACGCGGGAGGAACCTGAGAGATGAACTCCAAAAACTGCTCCTCTCTCATGGAATGTGGAGTGACTGGAGGACTGTCTCCCATTGTGCTCTGTAATAAAGAACTCAAGAAATCAACACGAGATAATAAAAGTAATATAGAGAATAAACAAAAAAAAACAAAAATTAGTACATACAAGTGTTTTATTCAAAAGTCCTCTAGTCTAGCATCCTCTTGAAGATCCGATGCATCCCGAATATCTATCTCTATATTGATGGCTTCTAAATCGCTTGCTATGCTCGTTTCTTCCTGATCATCGTCTATTGATTCGCCTTCTCGAACAATGGCCTCTTCTTCAATGACCTCTTCTTCTCGAACAATGATCTCTTCCTCCTCGACTATCGAATGAATCTCTGAGTCCACTAGAGATGGACTTTCTTCTACATCTATGTTCTCAAAAATTTGTATACTACATGGAGCGACTTGTAAAACAAATAGCCACTCTGGTCCTTTTGAATTTCGTATGAAAACAACTTGCTCACAGTATTTGGGAAGTACGAATGTATCCCTTTCATCTGTCCATTATCTTGTGGAGTCGACTTGAAGCAAACTGCTTTTATCCCATCTCACTGTTGCGTGTCTTCCAGAGGTGACTACTTTGAACCATTTCACATCAAAAACAAAGTAATCAAACTTTTTGAAAGATAGTTTCAAGATGTCTTGAATCACACCACAATAATCTATCTCGCCTTCTAGAGCATTATCATCTCTTGCACTCGCTCTACTTTTTTGTAGAAAATTCACCATCACTCTACTATCAAAAGTAGACCTATTTTGATCGATTCGTGCGACTCGAAAGTGTGGTCCATGAGACCATAGTGCAGCGTATTTAATATACTCCCAATCACATCCTTTTGTGAGTTCTTCCTCTTCTTCAGATATATCTGCACCTGCTGCCTTTGCTTGTGAAACCGCTGTATCTAGCCATCTGCTCATTGGAAAAGGTGAAAGAGGTCGAAGACTTTCTGGAAGAGGCAAAAATCGAGTGGAACGATTTCTTCAAAATTGAGCTCTTTCCTTTGCGTTAGTTTCCTTAACAAGCTCATATCTTTCTATCCACTTCTGCATAGTCTCAGAGTTAACTATGCAAAACGTCATTGCCTTCTCTCTGAAAGCTGCATCCATTTTTCTCTCACTACAACATATCGAGGGTATACCGAGGCTGCTATCAAGGCAAATGAACAGGCCTGATTTCGCATCATGTTGTTTAGCAAAAGACAATACACTCTGCTCAACTGAGTACATGGGTTATGTACTCTAATGGCAAGCAAAACATAAACTTATATGAGCAAAAATGAACAATGATTCATGTACAGAAAGTCGTATATTCCATAAATGAAAAATGTACAAAAGTGTGGCAAAGCACTTCTATATAGGAATCGAATACAAAATGTGACAAAGCACTTCCATATAGGAATCAAATACAAAATTATGGTACATCATTGCCACATAGGAGTGTAATACAAAATTGTGGCAATGTGACAAAACACTTCCATATAGGAATTGAATACAAAATTATGTTACATCATTGTCGTATGCGAGTGTGATACAAAATTGTGGCATTAATCAAAATATTTACACCTACAATCCTGCAACAAAACATATGTATAAAATAAGACCAATTAACATGACATTTATAAACAACAACTAAAAACATGAAACCAAGATATAACTTTACCTAATCAAGAATATCCTCCCATGAGACGATTGCACCGTGTCCCTCTAAGTCTTGTAACAATGTAGTCAGTCCATGTCGATATCCATATGATTCTTCAGTTCGCATTGGAGGACGACCCACTCCCAACTCCTATAGTAAATATGCAAAATGTTAGATGAATATACATAATGTACTTAACACAGACAACTTCAATAATTAACATCATACCTACAAATTGGTAGTGCATACTATCATATCCGCCGCTACCTAAATGCGACGTTCCAACCGTATCTAAACATGTGGCCGCCGCATCTCTCTGTTGACGATACCGATGAGGAGTATGTTGCTGCTCATCCTGAATCGATTCCCATTCATCGGCATCTAGCCATACAGGCTTCGGTAAGCCTGCTTTGAAAGCATCACGAGCTTCCCATCGTTGATGAGACATCACCTCGCGTGCTGTATGTTGAATCCATTTGGAACTCACAATAGGACTCCCAGGTGTTGGCCGGTACTCTTCATATATGCATTGTGTGATATGATTTTTAGAGTCTCTATCTTATTCGGTCCATTTGAACATTACTGAATGATCGAATTTGATAGAGCGGAGTTGTCGTATGCGCTGATGCATTGACCTTTCTGCCGCATCCATAACAGGAGCTCCATTACGGATGTGATATATCTTCGATTCGTCATGATCATGTGCACCCCAAGGTGTACGTGGAGATCCCATCTGATGCAATATGAAGATCTCATCTCATCCAATGTATATATATGCATGCTTAAGCTTGTATACATATGCATTCATGTATACATATGCATATGCTTGCTTGTATGCATATGCATTCTTGTATGCATATGCATGCTTGTATACATATCCATGCTTGTATGCATATGCATGCTTGTATGCATATGCATTCATGTATCCATAATCATTCATGTATGCATATGCATATTGCATGCTTGTATGCATATGCATATATTGCATGTATTGCATGTTTGTATGCATATGCATATATTGCATGTATTGCATGTTTGTATGCATATGCATATATTGCATGTATTGCATGTTTCTATGCATAAGCATGCATGTATGCATATGCATTCTTGTATGCATATATTGCATGCTTGTGTGCATATGCATTCATATATGCATATGCATTCATGTATGCATATGTAGTTCTTTTACATTAACAGATGCTTTATTTATGCCATGGATAAAGAAGAATCTGTTATCAGTGTTAATGTTATCCATGATTGGCTTGGTTTTGAAATTTGTGGATGATAGATGTACAACTCATGCTCTGTCAAATGGTGTTGTCATTATTGCTTCTTGCATTTTATATCATGGGCTCTACATGTTCATACACTATGAAAAATCTGTGAATGATTCAACATGTGGAGTAGATGATTCTCAGGCTATGTCAAATGCAAAGCTTTGGCATGTACGCTTTGGTCATCTAAATTTGACTAGTTGGCTATGTCTCCACAAATCTAAAATGGTGTTCACTTTGCCCAAACTAGAGGCACCAGGTGAATACGTATGTGAAGGCTGTATTTTGGAAAGAATGCAGCATTACTCCTTCCCAAAAGATGGTTCAGTTCGAGCTACCTAGAAATTGTAGCTTGTTCATAGTGATGTTTGTGGTCCTATGCAAACGCCTTCTTTTTGGAACTATCTTTATTTCTTGACTTTCATCGATGATTTTTCTAAGAATGCATGGGTATATCCATTGAAAACAAAGCGGAAGTGTTTATGTGCTTCAAACAATTTTCAGTTTTGGATGAAATTTATTAGCATGTAAAATGGGCACCCTCCGTTCTGATCAAGGGGGGGGAATGTATGTCTGCTGACTTTAATGCATTTTTGGCTCAAGCTCGGATAAAAAATCAGTGTACAATGCCATACATACCTCAGAAGAATGGATTTGCTGAATGGAAGAATAGGTCACTCATGGAGATGGCAAGGTGTATGGTCAAAAGTCAAGCTTTACCACTTAGATTCTGGCTTGAAGTTGTCATATGTGCAACATATGTACTTAATAGGTGTCCCACTAAAGGATTGCAATCTATCACTCCATATGAGACTTTGCATGGTTCCAAGCCATTTGTTGCTCACCTACATGTTTTTGGTTGTTTGTCATATGCATTAGTGCATTAAAAACAACATAGGAAATTGGATGATAAAGTAGTGAAATGTACTTTTGTTGGGTATAGTTTTGAAAGCAAAGGTTACTGTTTGTATCATCCATAGACCAAATGCGTTCTAGTTAGCCATGATGTTGTTTTTGTGGAAGATGCTCTTCAACCATTACTTTCATGCACTAAGGAGACATCTATTAGCTCAAAAATATATGTATGATACTTTGCTACCTATTTTTATAGGTGGAAAATCTAGCGGGGGTCCTAATGAGCAACTGTTCAACCTTTAGAGGTTTCATGTGATGATGCACATCACTCCATTTTTTATGTTGATTTACAAAATGCACTTTTTGATGAGAGAACTGATATTGAGGAGGCAAAAAATATGCCAAAATGACTGGTGCAGACTTTGTGTGATAGAAAAGTAGAGGCACCTCTCTCATATCGTACTTGTTCTGGCTCTCATAGTGCTCCTTTTGCATCAGATTGCTATGCTATGGCTGCCTCTAGTCTTTGTGATGAGAATGAGCCTGTTTCATTTAATGAAGCACAAAATTCTGAAAATTGGATGGTACTATGCAATATGAATATGATGATATCATGAAAAATGATACCTCGCGTTTATGTGACTTGCCTCCTCACAAGAAGGCCATTGGCACTAAGTGGGTATACAAGCTCATGCGTAAGCATGATGGAACAATTGATAGGTATGAGGCTAGGCTTGTTGCAAAAGGGTATGCTCAAGAAAGAGGCATTGATTTTGATGAGACCTTTGCCCCTTCTTGTCGAATGTCTACTGTTCAAAGCATATGTGCACTTGCAGCTCATCATCGTTGGAATGTACATTAGTTGGACATCAAAACTATATTTATGAGTGGTGAGTTGCATGAAGAAGTGTATGTTTTTAAGCCCCGTGGCTTTGTGTAGAAAGGGCATGAAAACCAAGTGTGCAAGTTGAAGAAGGCATTATATGGTTTGAATCAAGCACCACGTGCTTGGTATGAAAAGATACATGTCTATGTGATTGCAGATGGTTTTGAGAACAATCCAACTGAAAGCACCTTATAATTTAAGCATGCTAATGATGTGCTTCTAATCATTGTTGTGTATGTTCATGACATGCTGTTCACTGGTCCTCATGAGAAGCATAATGATGATTCTAAGGCTATTCTACATGCCTCATTTGAGAAATCAGATTCAGGGCATTTTATTCATTATTTGGGCATTCAATTTATGTAAGTTGATGGTGGAATAGCTTTGTGTCAAACAAAATATATTGACACATTATTGAAACATTTTGGCCTTGAAGACTATAAACTCATTGCTACTCCTATGGAGAAAAGTTTACAATTGAGTCTTCGTGATGCTAGAGATGCATTTGATACTATTCTCTATGAGCACGATGTTGGATGCTTGATTTACTTATGCATTACTCGGCCAGATATTCAGTTTGCTCTTTCACAAATGAGGAGGTTTATGCATTGCATAGGTGTCAAGCATTCGTAGGCAATTAAGGGCATCTTTTGCTACTTGAGCGGTACCCAACTACTTGGATTGTTTAATCCCAAGATGGAATCACTACCACCAGATTTGTATGTTTTTTTGACTCTCACTGGGCTAGTTGCTATGACACTCATGTGTACACTAGTGGCTTTTGCTTCATGCGTGGTAGCTCATGTATATCTTGGTTGAGCAAGAAGTAGCCTATTGTGGCCACTTCTAGTTGTGAGGCTGAGTATAGGGCAGCTTCCATAGTGACTATCGAGTGTGTGTGGCTTAGATGCCTTATGGCTGATTTGGGCGTTGGTCAGTCTTTTGCCACCACCATTTTCATTGACAATGAGAGTTCATTGGGAGTTGCGAGGAACCATGTGTACCATGCTCGCACTAAGCACATTGAGGTGCATTATCATTATGTCAGGGAAACATTCTCTACTGGAGAGATCAGCTTGGCATATGTGCCCACGTACGAGAACATCGTAGACCTTTTCATGATGGCTCTACCTAGGGAGAAGTTTGAAGCTTTTTGCAAAAGGTTTGGACTTACTTCCTTTTGTGGATTGATTCCACATGGCTTGGCACTTCCTTATACATGAGTACCTGCTCCTTGTTCACTGCATCACTCTCAGGGGGGATTCGTTGATATATTTAGATAGTGATGTGTGTGAACAGACTAGGACCTCTAAGGCACTTTTTTTCTTCTTTAGGAGGTTTTTTTCCCTCATCTTGTATATATACCTATTGCCCTAATGGGTTACTTATCTTTGTACATTCTAGTGGTAATACATTTAGTATTGTGTGTTGTGCTCAAGCTTGTTCTCCTTCTTGTGTTGTTTGCATGCTTGCACATACCTCGAATTCCAACACGTTCATAGTGTAATTCAAGCTTTATTTCAGTCATTTAGGTAAAAGAGGATGTGGGAGTCTTGGTGCGCATTCAATATTCAAATAACCTATGCATGGTTGATCCATGTAAAAACTTTCGCGTCTAAAAACTTTCGCTAGATCCTACAATATTTCAAAGTAAATGTGACCATCTCTCCTCGAATTATTTTAATTATCCTTCATATATTCCTTTCGTTCTTCGTATCTATTAGCTGTTGGCATCTTCAACTTACATTGGATTGTCCTTTTCTATTACGTTTTTCGTTAATTCAAAAAAATTCTCCTTAAGGTATTCATAGGGCAATCTTTGCATTAAACTCTTCTTTTTTTCCATGGCCGTGATTGCATCTCAAAATAACGGTAATTGGTCATCATCTCCTTGTATTTGAACTAGATTAGAATCAGCTTTCTACATTATATTTCTTTCTTCATTTTTTGCAGATGTGATTTTCAGTATGGATCTCTAGGGTGACGTTGGTTGGTTTCATACTTTTTTTGGAATCCAAGCAAGGTAAACAAACAATCATTTTGGAGTCCAAACAATCTTATTATTTCATCTCCCTCATCCTTCGTAGGTAGGTTTATGTGGCTCATTCTGGATGCCGCGTCCACTTGAACTATTTTCTTGCTTCCATGATAAAATTAGATAGATTGGGTAATGTTTGATGTTTCATCCATGGTGAAGAGTTTCCCTTCTTTCCTTCTTCTTTCCAACATATTTTAGTAATTATTTGCGACGTTTATATATATATATATATATATATATATATATATATATATATATATATATATATATATATATATATATATATATATATATATATATATATATATATATAGAGAGAGAGAGAGAGAGAGAGACACATCTACAAGAAGAAACATTTTGGAGATTGTAATGATCTTTCTTTGTATTGTTCCGATGGAGGAACATCGAACAACATAAGATAAAACGATCCCATGGAATCGAACTCTGACACCCTTTTAAAATGTGTCTTGAAATGACAATAAGAAGAAAAGCAGAAGCTATCCTGTGGAACGGGGGGGGGGGGGTGTTAATATTTTTAATAAGGAGCAGTCTCAAAGAAAACTCCATTAATACGGCGGACCAAGGGGAGAAACATCAAGATTGAAGGCGTCTGTAAAACACCCAAAAGCTAAGATCTTTCATGCCAAAACGAGATCCTCTCTGCGATTTCTAAGTAATCCGGAGACCCACATTTCCATCTCTGAATCTCTCGTTTTATGTACTTTTGGTAACTCTGGAGAAATCGCTGGTGAGCTCCTTTGCGAACAGAAAAGCTTACAAAATGACGAACCATCGATCCTTGAACGTATGTCGTGATCGTAACGTGCAAAATACTCTCAGGGTTCATATTTTCCGGTATGGGAATGTCCGTACATTGGAACGCGACAATGTGAGCTCCATCCGTTTCGTCGCTTTCTTCTGCTTCTTCATTCTAGCTATTGATTCCGGACGCCTGCTCTATGGAGCGGACGGAGGGGTGCCGAGGTGCATTGCGAGCGTTGGAGTCTTGCATATGTGAATAACCTTCTGCGTCATCTGCTCCGAGAATAGGAGCAAGAGAGGTAGAATCAATCAAGTATCCTTTGCAGTTAGGGCATGTCGAGTGGGTGCCTCGGAATGTCGACATCCATCTAGAGATGCAGCGAGAGCAAAACAGGTGTCCGCATCGAGTAACAACAGGTCTGTCGGGCGTGTCACTGAGACATATGCTGCAGCTAAAAGAGGAAGGCGCCATTGCCGAGATAGCTGATTGATGGAGGGAGCGACGGTTCGCCGTATTTATAAGGGCGTTCGAAACCTAGCATGAAAAGCTACGATGAAAAGCAAAATCTGATGTCTTGTAAAAGTATCGCCGTCATATTTGTCAATATCGAGCTCGTGAAGCACGTTGAAACACCGAACATATTTGGCAGTATCGAGCTCGTCAAGCTCATAAGAAGGCAAACAGACACGAAATAAAAAGCTTGCAAAATCGAATGCCTCATATCCATGCTTTTTGATGTCAATGCCTTTTGGCATTAGAACCGCTTCAATTATATTATATTGAAAGAAGATAAATACAAGAAAAATTTGGGGAATGAAAAGAGAAATCATAAAAGCCTTTCATCTGCATCTCCTTCTGACCTGGAAAACTTCAAAAACAAAAAACTTTTTTAAACATAAGAAAATTTTCGTTATTGAAATAAGTTTTCTTCTTTGTTTTAAGGACTTTATAAACGATTCGTTGTGTCTCATTATGTGATGCAATCCGAAAAAATAAATAAATTAAGCATATTCAACCTTGTTATTTGTAAAGGACCACACGAAATTAGCTGAATAAAATAAAAATGCATGCATTCAATTTCAATCCCATGTATTAAAGGTATTAATTTGACATGGACATACTTAAGTATGTGATCTTGGTGGTGTAAGCTCAACTAGCTGGATCCTTTGGCTCTCAAGATTGGAGGTGGGAGTTTTATTTCTATGGGTTACATGTGAATAGCCCTCATCATTAGGGTGGTGAGATCTCAAACAAGATCCTTTGGGGGACTATTGGGCCTTTGGGATACTCAATTGAATCAGTTTACCATCTCGCTTTAGGTTCATCTCTTTCCAATATTTACCTTAGTGGGTTGTCATGCTATCTATCCTTGTACTTGCTAGTTCTTTAACCCCTTCTTTACGTGATTTGAGGGTTGCATAGATTCTATGCTCTGTTTTCATTGTAATTTCAAATTAATTCAATCTAAATCAGAAGACAAGATGTCAATTATTAAACTTCCTTAAAAACATACGGCAGAATAGCAAAACGAATTTTAATGTTTTTGTAATTATATTTGCAATATTATTTGAATTCACAATCATAGAAAATGATACATCTAACTAATTTGAGACCATCCTCTCATCAAAATATAATGAACAAATGATTACACACGATTTTGTAGTCAACTTGAATTAGTTTAGATAAGGAGATTTGCACTACATTGAGAAAGTGATCTAGCAAAAGTTGATTGTGATTAATTATCACAAACTCAAATCAATAAATTTATACTTCAAATTAGCTCAGCTTAGTGAGCTTTTTGGAGTGTGCTTTAGGCACGTGCAAAGGAAGAGCGACATTCAAAACCTTCTCTATAAAAGAAGGTATGGGACAGCAAACCGTGGGATGATAATTATCTTTTAGTCCTAGAATAAATCTTGAAGTTAGATCTGATCCTCAAGGCAAGTAAAGAATTCAAAGGAGAAGTTTAAATTCAAGGAGGATAATATGATGATCTCAAGATACTTCAACATCAAGTATGTATCAAGATACAAAGTAAGTAACTTCCAAGATCTTCTTGGAACACTTCAAGGTAAAGTCTTGTTGATTCATAAATATTTGATAATTTTTTGAAGAAGTTGGATTTTGATGTTGAAAAGATCCTTTCAACTAAGGAATAGACACTACAACATATCGAGGGAATACCGACGGTCAGTATACCGATGGTCAGTTGTCGGCATCGATATGACCCTCGGACAATTTGGGAAAGCCGCTTTGCCTTGTAAAGACTGCGACGGTATAAGCCTTGGTATAAGCATCGGTAATTTGCTGTAATTACCGACGCTTAAACCGTTGCTTACATCGATGCCCTCTTTTTACCCAAGCCTGAAACCAAAATTCATCATTCTGAGCGTTTTAAATCTAGATCTTCTCTTGTGGGGTTTGCACATGCCAATAGCAGATCTCTGTTTGTCACCCTTTCTCTCTCTCTCTCTCTCTCTCTCTCTCTCTATCTCTCTCTCCCTCCCTCTCTCTCTCTCTCTCTCTCTCTCTCTCTCTCTCTCTCTCTCTCTCTCCCTCCCTCTCTCTCCCTCCCTCTCTCTCACTCTCTCTCCTTCTCTCTCCCTCCCTCTCTCTCCCTCCCTCTCTCTCTTTCTCTCTAAACGGACCTCTATCTTAATAGATTTGAAGTTTTGGTAAGTAGATTGCACATATTGTAGCACTCTTTTTTCTTTGTTTATGTTTTTGCTTTTCTAATATGTTCTCTATTTGGCTTTGCAAGATTTTGGGATCAAATCTTTGGAAATTCGACGAAGGAGAACTTCAAGTGGATTTTGATGACCTTGATTCAAACAATTCTCTCTCTCTCTCTCTCTCTCTCTCTCTCTCTCTCTCTCTCTCTCTCTCTCTCTCTCTCTTTTCCTCTCCTTCCCTCCCTCTCTCTCTAAGCACACCTCTATTTTTATAGATCTGACGCTTTGGTAAGTAGATCGCACATATTGTAGCACTCTTTTTTCTTTCTTTATGTTTTTCCTTTTCAACTATGTTCTTTCTTTAATTTTGCAAGAGATTTTTGGGATCAAATTTTTAGAAATTCGACGAAGGAGAACTTCAAGTGGATTTTGACAACCTTGATTCAAACAATTATATCGATGTAAGTGAGAGATATATCACTCTTTTTTCTTTCTTTATGTTTTCTTTCTGAGAGAGAGAGAGAGGGAGAGATATATACATATACATACACACTCACATATGTATAAACACACACTGCATATGAATACAAACATGCATATGCATATACAACATGCATATGCATACACATCCACATGCATATGCATACAAATATGCATATGCGTACACACATGCACATGAATAGACACATGCATATGCATACACATATACACATACACATATACACATACACAATGCATATGCATACACACCTGCATATGCATACACATAAACACATACACAATGCATATGCATACACACATACACAATACATATGCATACACACGTAGATAATACATATGCATACACATACATGCATGCATATATATGTATACACATACATGCATATGCATACATACATGAATATGCATACATGAATGCGTATGCATACAAGCATGCATATGCATGCATGAATGCATATGCATGCATGAATGCATATGCATACATGCATGCATATGCATACATGAATGCATATGCATACAAGCATGCATATGCATACAAGCAAGCATATGCATACATGCATGCATATGCAGACAATCATGCATATGCATCAATGAATGCACACGCACACAAGCATGCATATGCATACATGAATGCATATGCATACAAGCATGCAAATGCATACATGCATGCACATGCATACAATAATGCATATGCATACAAGCATATGCATACATGAATGCATATGCATACAAGCATGCACATGCATACAATCATGCATATGCATACAAGCATGCACATGCATACAATCATGCATATGCATACAAGCATGCATATGCATACAAGCATATGCATACATGAATGCATGTATACATATGCATACACACATACACATATACATACACATACACAATGCATATGCATACACCCATGCATATGCATACACACATGCGTATGCATACACACATGCATATGCATACACATACACACATACACAATGCATATGAACACACACATGCATATGCATACACACATACACAATGCATATGCATACACACGTACATAATACATATGCATACACATTCATGCATATGCATACACACGTACATAATACATATGCATACACATTCATGCATATGCATACACATACAAGCATGCATATGCATACAAGATTGCATATGCATACAAGCATGCATATGCATACAAGCATGCATACGCATACATGAATATGCATATGCATATGCATTCATGTATGCATATGCATGCATATGCATACATGAATGCATATGCACATATGCATACATGAATGCATATGCACATATGCATATGCATGAATGAATGCATATGCATACAAGCATGCATATGCATACAAGCATGCATATGTATTATGTACGTGTGTATGCATATGCATGAATGTGTATGCATATGTATTATGTACGTGTGTATGCATATGCATTCATGTATGCATATGCATACATATGCATACATGCATGCATATGCATACATGCATGCATATGCATACATGCATGCATATGCATTCATGAATGCATATGCACATATGCATATGCATGCATGAATGCATATGCATGCATGAATGCATATGCATACAAGCGTGCATATGCATACATGAATGCATATGCATACAAGCATGCATATGCATACAAGCATGCATATGCATACAAGCATGCACATGCATACAAGCATGCACATGCATACAAGCATATGCATACATGAATGGATGTATACATATGCATACACGCATGCATATGCATACATGCATGCATATGCATACAAGCATGCATATGCATACATGCATGCATATGCATACATGAATGCATGTATACATATGCATACAAGCATGCATATTATATAAGCATGCATATGCATACAAGCATGCATATTCATACAAGCATGCATATGCATACAAGCATATGCATTCATGAATGCATGTATACATATGCATACAAGCATGCATATGCATACGTGCATGCATATGCATACAAGCATGCATATGCATACATGAATGCATATGCATATGTATACAAGCATGCATATGTATACAAGCATGCATATATATACATTGGATGAGATGAGATCTTCTTATTGCATCAGATGGGATCTCCACGTACACCTTGGGGTCCGCATAAAAATGACAAATCCAAGATATATCATATCCGTAATGGAGCTCCAGTTATGGATGCGGTCGAAAATTTAATGCGACAGCGCATTCGACAACTCAGCTCCATCGAATTCGGTCATTTAGTAATGTTAAAATGGACTGAACAGGATAGGGACTCTAAAAATCATATCACACAATGCATATATGAAGAGTACCAGCCACCATCTGGGAATCCTATTGTGAGTTCCGAATGGATTCAGCATACGACACGTGAGGTAATGTCTCGTCGATGATCGGAAGCTCGTGATGCTTTTAGAGCAAGCTTACCGAAGCGTGTATGGCTAGATGTCGAAGAATGGGAATCGATTTAGCATGAGCAAAACATACTCCTAATCGATATCATCAACACAGAGATGCGGAGGCCACACGTTTAGATACGGTTGGAACGTCGCATTTAGGTAGTGGTGGATACGGCAGTATGCGCTACCAATTTGTCAATATCATGTTACTTATTCAAGTTGTTTGTGTTAAGCACATTATGTATGTTCATCTGACATTTTGCATATTTATTATAGGAGTTGGCAATGGGTCGTCCTCCGACGCGAAGTGAAGAATCATATGGATATCGGCATGGACTGACTGCACTATTACAAGATTTAGAGGGACGTGGTGCAACCATCTCATGGGAGAATATTCTTGATTAGGTAAAGTTATATCTTGGTTTCGTGTTTTTAGTTGTTGTTTATAAATGTCATGTTAATTGGTCTTATTTTATACATATGTTTTGTTGCAGGAGTGTAGGTGTAATTTTTTTTATCAATACCAGAATTTTGTATGACACTCGCATACGACAATGATGTAACATAATTTCGTATTCGATTCCTATATGGAAGTGTTTAGTCAAATTGCCACAATATTGTATTACACTCCTATGTGGCAATGATGTACCATAATTTTGTATTCCATTCCTATATGGAAGTTCTTTGTCACATTTTGTATTGGATTCATATATAGAAGTGGTTTGCCACACTTTTGTACATTTTTCATTTATGGAATATACAACTTTCTGTACATGATTCATTGATCATTTTTGCTCATATAAGTTTATGTTTTGGTTGGCATTAGAGTACATAACACATGTACTCAGTTGGGCAGAGTGTATTGTCTTTTGCGAGACAACATCATGCTGTTAGCAAAAGACAACACATTCTGCCCAAAAACATTTGTGTAGAAAAGGTCGTCGGTATACTCGACAGTAGCTCCAGAATGGACGTGGGTATAGGCATTCGTACGCCCAGTGCGGGCATCGGTATGGACGTGGGTATAAGCGTCGATAATACCGAGGCATATACCGATGCATATACCGATGCTTATATCGGTGCTTTCTTTCCAACGCGTATACCGATTCTAACACCAACGTCGCGAAGAAATCACGCCCATTCATTTGCCATGGTAGCATCCTTGGTATACCCTCGATATGTTGTAGTGAGAATGACTAAGTCAAGCATCAAGTTCCTAGTGTAACTTGGTAAATTCAATCCTTTGACTCAAAGAAATGCTCAAGAATGGCATTCCTAGTAAACAGTCATAAAGATTTAACATAGGAATGAACTTAGTCTCAAGTGAAGCATTGTTCAAGTAAAAACTCATCAATAGAACCTCAGTGGGTCAACACACTAATATTAGATACCACACTAGTATCTTGTGATTGAATGATGTTTTAGATTTGCTCTCAATCTTTTTGAGAATCCAATTTATTTCTCTTAAATTTGACTTGGTGAAAGGTAAAGTATATTTGATCACACGTCAATGGTACAATTTCTCCTCCAATTTACATAGGATTTTTTCCACCTATTTGGACCACGTAGTCCTCTAGTCTGATGCAAAAATCACGTAAATGTTTATTGCAAATATACCATTGCATAAACATCCAAGTTAGATGTTTTGGATTTCCCAAACATCAAGTTTTCCAAATCAAATTCAAGTGAATCAAGAGTTCTCAACATCTTGACTGGATAAGAATCCCACCTTAGTTACTAAGTCCATGCACCTGTCATGCTCAGAAATGGACTAGTAATTGGGCTCCATCCATTTCATATATTTTTGCCTCGATCGCACATCGAGAAATAGTAAAGTGGATGGGGATGTTTTTAGATCCACCCTATTTTGTAGTTTGATCAGTTTATCAGAGTCGAGAGCGAGACAATGTTTTGAGTCATTTGGGCAAGGATCCCATCAAAGAGATAAGACATGCTCTTCTAGTTTTAGGACATGAACATGTTCTTTTGGTTTAAGAACATGAGGCTGAAGGGTTGCCTATGGTTACTATATATAGATTATTTTGGAGGAAGAAAATCTTTCCCAAAGGGGGAAGAATGTAATAAACTAAGTGTATGATCTAAGGGTCCAACCAGTTCAAACGGATTTCAAATTGGAAACCATTTGGTCATTCGTGTGTATGGCCAAAGATCTCGAGACTAGACTTAAGCATAACTTCATGTGCTCTCTCCAAAAAGTAAACCACTTAGCTTAGTGGTTAAGTCTCAAGGTTCTAAAGGAAAAAAGCATACGCTACCCTGTAGAAAGAGGGGGGACCAAGAGAAGAAACATCACAGATTGAAGGCGTCTGTAAAACGCTCAAAAGCTAAGACCTTTCATGCCAAAACGAGATCCTCTCTGCGTTTTCTGAATCTCTCGTTTTATGTATTTGTGGTAAGCCTCGAGAAATCACTAGTGAGCTCCTTTGCGAGCAACTTTCCCTACTCGTGTTCGATCACGCTTCAGTCGACCGAACAGAATAGCTTACAAAATGACGAACCATACATTCTCGAACGTATGTCGTGATCGTAATGTGCAAAATACTCTCAGCGTTCATATTTTCTGGTATGGGAATGTCCGTACATTGGCACGAAACAATGTAAGCTCCATCCGTTTCATCGCTTTCTTCGGCGTCTTCATTCTCAAAATTGACTCCGGGCGCCTGCGCTATAGAGGGGACCCACAACAGTGGTAATCAGAGCCAAGTTCTTTTTCAAGTACTTGTAGTGTTTTCTTGATTCATGTGCAGGCAATCTACTGGAGGCTATAGTAAAATTCGAACTCATCAGAAATTGCGTCGCTTCCTCTCCAATCTCTATCATTGAAATTGGTGCCTACTCTTAATATTGCCACCGGAGCCTAAAGATGTTCATATAGCATCGATTAGAGTAGAAGCGAGAGCCAAGTGCAGTCGCGTGAATGTCTACTGTTGCCATCAACCCCAAATTTTTGCACTCACTCAGTTATGAGCTCTCTTCTCTCTCTCTCTCGGTAGTTAATGCCCATCTCAGCACCGCCGGCGAGCCTTGCAGTTGCAGAGCTTCAAGTACAGACATTAAAGAAGAAAAAGACCCCCCCCCAACCAGTCGACGGCCAAGAAGATTCCGCAGCTGATCGGCGGAAGCAAGGAGGACCCATCTCCTGAGTAGCGCACCAGACCTTTATCATTTCCTAATGCCCCCTATGAGCGGCCGTGAATCTCTATTCAAGGCGGCTTGACGGACAGGAGATTCCCCCTCATTCTCCGCATATTGCATCCCCCTTGTCCTTCCTTGAAGGCGGCCAGATAGCCAGGCGTGACTCACAATAACAGCCGGTCGAGCCTGTACGTATGCTACAGAGAGAAAAGGTGGAAGAAATCTTCACACGGTGGCATCTAGATTTTGAACCCATGACGTCATTTAGGAGGGATATCTCCGCCCGGAATTTGAAGGAGGATCGACTACGTCCTCCTGGTGTTGCTCTTGGGAAGCTCGAAACCGATGGACCCACTACATACTCATTAGCTCAGAGAAGGACAAGCCTGCTTTTGCAAAAATAATATCGTAAAGGGAGCCGATAGGACCCTCCCCATAATTGTCCACATGTACATACCTGTTGAGCTGCGTACAGAACAGTGTCCAGACTCAAGGATTCTTGCCCATGCCTGCCTAAACAAGCTTCCGAGCTACACACGTGCTGAAGTGCTACCCATGCAAGATAAGGCCGATTGACGAACACCAATCAAGCACACATCGGCCGAAAGAACGATGAATGCACTAGAAGCTAATATCAAAGAAAAAAATCGGGGAAGTACTGGATTTAATTTTCATCTATTTTCCTCCGGTATTAAAAACGGCATTTTCTTACTTCTAGTTGATTCCAAAGTATTCACTGAATTATGGGGGATTCATATGCAAGTAACATGTTATTAGACATTCCTAGGCACGAAGAGGATTATGCACCGCAGCAAAGGGGTAGACAAATAGATTACACTCCAGATGTTCCAGAGATAGGCCAAGAAGAAATGCAAAAATTAGATATTTATAAAGAGTTGAATGGTTTGGATGAAAAAATGAACGATATCCAAGTGGATATGTTCATTGTTAAAGAAATCCAAAATGCGTTGGGTACCCTTCGTACTTCAATCAATGAAGTTCAAGGGAAGATGTAACAAATTCTTAATACAATTTGTCCATCCTTACCCTTACCTGCCCATAGGGGTTCATTGTATGTTCAACCTAGGAACCCATCATCTAGTAAAGGAACAGATGCCCCTTTACCCTTGCATAGTAATATATCTTTAAAAAATAAAGATAATGAAGTAAATCCTCCTCATACTGCCATTAATTCTAGAAGCCTATCTTTTGCAAAAGACTTAAAACCACCCCAATTTTTAGGGGAACATAAAGACCGAAACAAAGATGCAGTCTTGATATTTTTAGACAAATGGCAAGACTTGCATCAGTTAAAAAACACCCTTGAAGCTTATCAAGTCTTAGAAACAAGTTTATCACTTGGACCTAAGGCTTATAAGTGGTGGATGAGCTTAAAAGAGGCTCAAAGAATCCCTGAAACTTGGAATCAATTCGAAGAATTCTTCAAAAAAGAATTCTTACCAGAAAATGAGGATGAAAGAAACTGGGAAGAATGGGACAAAGTGGTGCAGAGAGGACATCCCCTTTCTCTATATATTTCTCATTATTGAGAAATAGTACTTAAATTGAAAAACCTAGATGACTTTCATAAGGTAAGAGGTTTCATCCGTGGTCTCGACAAGCAAGTCAAACATGAAGTGAAAAGAAGTGCTCCAAAAGGTTTAGAAGATGCTATTAAGTTAGCACACATCTATGAAGATCATGCTAAAACTTGAACACAACCACTTCATCTTGTCAGAGATAATAAAAACTTTAAACCGGGTAAAAGAAAGCTAGGCACATTAAAAAAAGACGACTTTAAAACCCCTAGGCCTTCACGACCTAGGCTAGACCTTGAGGTTTGGGAAAAAGCAAAAAGTGAGAATCTTTGCGTTAAGTGCCTTAAGCCAGGACATCTTAGTAAGAGTTGCATGACTAGGAGACAACAAAAAGCCACCTGTGAGATAAGAGGGAAAAGAAAGACAGGAATACACTTAGTCCAAACACTAAATCTTGAAAACAGTAAAGTTTGGAAAAAAGTGGAAGTCCTTCACGAAGACGATAAGCATCAGTGTTGTTTGTCTGACTCAATATGGGTCCAAAACCAGTTTGGATCTCATGACTTGGTCAAACGTCATGCTTATATAAGTGGTGAAAAGGCCAGAGTCATGATAGACGACTCGGCCACCCACAATTTCCTAAACTACTCACTAGTGAAGAGATTAAAGTTGCCCCAACAAAATTCGCCTCATCAGTATGTTGTATCTATGATGCAGGGTCAAGAAAAGAAAGTTTGGGATACTATGATGTGTAACCTCGAAATAGAATTTCAAGGTTATAAAGATAAATTAGACTTTTAGATCATGCACATGGAAAGAACTGATATGGTTTTGGGTAGAGAATGGTTTTGGGGTTTAGGGAAAACACATAAAAAAAGCTATCCGTTGAATACTTTGGAATTTGAGAGAAATGGAATCCATTATCTAATTCAAGGAGAACATGATGTGCCCAGTACTCCTTTGATTTCTAGCATGGAGTTGAAAAAGCTTTTAAATACTCAAAAAGTGAAAGATTTCATGATAATTCCAACTGATGTAAACAATGTACATAATATGAATTTAGTTTCTTATATCTTGTCTCCCTTATCTGAACATGAAAAGTTTAAATTTCAGTATTTAATAAATAATTATCGGGATGTCTTTCCAAAAGAACTTCCCCATGGCTTACCTCCTTCTCGTGGGTAAGTGGACCATGCTATAGACTTGCTCCCAAGAACTAAGCCTATATGTAAATCCCTTTATAGACTCCCTTTTTCCCTGCAGGATGAAGTTGAAAAGCAGTTAAATGAATACTTAGTTAAGGGATTCATTCAACCTAGTCTTTCACTCTAGGCAACACCCATTCTTTTAGTCAAGAAAAAGGATGGATCAATGAGACTATGCATTGACTATCGAGCAGGTTGCTCATCTATGGCGTCATGGAAATCCCTGGTGAGAGTCTCAGAATTGCACAAAAATTGGTGAGCATACTTAGGGTGATTAGGAGATCAAAACATCTTCGGCTTGTGGTGCTGAAATATACAGGTTTTGGTTTGCCAGTATAAGTGCCTCAAAGTTTTCTACAGATTTAGTAGAACTCGCTAGGTAGTTTGGTTTAGCTTTTTGAGACACAATCATTTATCTACATCAAGGTATTTTAGTCAATGACAATGGCTCAAAGCACGGATGTATTTTGTATGTTGGGTGTGGAGGATAAGTTGGATGGTACCAATCACCCATTGTGGGCATATATGATGTGTCATGTATTGGTTGCAAAAGGACTGTGAAAAATTATGAAGGGTGTTAAAAAACATCCTATTTCACCTACAAACATAGTTATTGAAGGTGACGCAGACGATATTGAAGATGACAATATTCTTCATGTTCCTGTTCATGCTCTAGTTTTTATCGGACCTACTATAAAGCAAATTTTTTGGGATGGCTCAGATGCTGAGACACATGCATTGAAAGCCTTGTCTATCAAACGTGCCATTATTCCTCACATTCGCTCTTGTAGAACAGTTAAGGATGCTTGGGATACACTTACCACTTTATACTAGGCAAGGAATGAGGCTCATGTTGCTTACCTCCGAAAATAGTTGGAGAGTGAGCACATGAATGAAGGTGATTCCATGGATAGATTTCTGACAAAGATCAAATATTTGAAAGAATAGTTGATTTCTACTGATGAATTCTTACTTGACAGCTCACTTGTGCAGACTGTTCTAAATGGTCTTCCTGATTCAAATTAGAGTCTCGCTTCTACTCTTCGTTTGATGATGAAAGGATAAATGCCTTAAAATTTGAGGAGTTAGTTTCTGTTATATTGCAAGAGGATCAATCTAGGATGAATAGGTCCATTATGCATCTTGCATATCAAGCTTCACTACAACAGATTGATGGTATACCAAGGTTTCTACTGAGGAAAATGAAAGCAACTTTATTTGCCACGATGTCGGTGTAAAGGTTGGTATGCGCGTCGGTACCAAAGCGTCGGTGTAAGCATCGGTATATGCATCAGTAATACCAGTGCCCATATCGGCGCCCATACCGAGGCCTCTGCTGGGTGTTCCGTCGCGTATACCGCCGCGTGTTGGGTGTACCGATGCTTATTCCGATGACATTACTAGGAGTACGGTCACGTATATCGACGACCATACCTGCAAAAGTTTTTTCGGGCAGAGTGTGTTGTCTTTTGCTACAACAACATTACCATGATGTTTCTTAACAAAAGACGATACACTCTGCCCAAAAAACCGAGTACATGTGATGTGTACTCTAATGTCAACCGAACTATGATTTCATGAAACAGAGTATTATTGGACACAAAAGAGATAATCAGAATGAACCATGAACCATGTACAAAAGAAGTTATATATTTCAATAATGAAGCCTGTACAAGTGTGGCAAACCACTGTCATGTATGATTTTTTACAAATTGTGGCAAAGCAATGCATTGCCATATGAAAATCAAATACAAAATTTTGGTGTTCCACTACCATACACATGCAAAGAACGTTCCATTTCAATAGTCCTGCAACAAAGAACATTAATGGAATGAGATAAATTCACATGAAAATTACAAACACCAAGTAAAAACCAAGTTTATAAATTAATGCTCCAATGAAACGACCGCACCGCATACCTCCAAGTCCTCCAATAGTGCAATCAACCCATGACGATATCCGTAAGACTCCTCTGTTCGTGTTGGAGGAGGACCCATTCCTAGCTCCTGAAACAAATATACAAAAGATTAGAGGAACATACATGAGAAATTTAACATAAATAAATTTAATAAATGAAATGGTACTGACAAACTCATGATGCATCGTGTCATATCCGTCGCTACACAAATGTGACGGTCCAACCATATCTAAACGTGTGGTTGCAGCATCTCGCTGCTGGCGATATCGATTAGGAGTCTACTGCTGCTCGTCATGAATCACATCCCACTCCTCAGCATCTAACCATATAGGCTTTGCTAAGCCTGCTCTGAAAGCATCACGAGCCTCAGATCGTCGATGGGACATAACCTCACGTGCAGTGTGCAACATCCACTCTGAACTGACAAGAGACTGTCCATCAACTAGTCAAAAATCCTGATAAATTGTCTGTGTGATATAATTCTTCCAATCTTTATCCTGTTCACTCCATTTCAGCATGATAGAGTGTCCAAACTGGATGGAGCAAAGCTGTCATATGCGCACATGCATTGCTTTGCTAGCCGCATCCATCACCGGAGCTCCATCTCAGATACTATACACCTTGGAGTCATCATTTTCATGAGCACCCCAAGGTGTACGTGGTGTACTGTGTGGCGTACCTACATCTGAGATACTCATCCTAGGAGTAGAAGCGGGTGACACAACGTCCGTCGCACTGCCTCCACAACAGACGCCTCCTCCGCCTCTAGACCTACCTGTAGATCCACTCCTAGAACCTCCTGCTCTAGAGCGTGACCTCGATCTACGAGACGGGCCAGAACTTGTATCGCATTGAGGTGTCGAATGCACATGTCTACCAGTAGACCCAATAGGAGATGGCTCAAAAGATGGTCGTGGTGGAGTCACAAAGCTAGGAGACATACCTCCTACGAGAGTAGCACCACCCGCAGGAGTGACACCGGTAGGAGTGACACCGACAGGAGTGACACCGCCGGGAGTGAAGCCAAGAGGAGTGAGGCCGGCAGGATTAAGGCTGCCAGGAGTGAGGCCGGGAGGAGTGCTACCTCGAGCGATCCAATACTGTGATGCAGCAACCATATACGCAAGAGGAACCTGAGAGATGAACTCCAAAAACTGCTCCTCTATCATGGAATGTGGAGTGACTGAAGCACTGTCTCCCATCGTGCTCTGTAATAAAAGAACTCAAGAAATCAGCACGAGATAATAAAAGTAATATAGAGAATAAACAAAAAAAAAACAAAAATTATTACGTACAAGCGTTTTATTCAAAAGTCCTCTAGTCTAGCATCCTCTTGAAGATCCGATGCATCGAGAATATCGATCTCTATATTGATGGCTTCTAAATCGCTTTCTATGCTGGTTTCTTCCTGATCATCCTCTATTGATTCGTCTTCTCGAACAATGGCCTCTTCTTCAATGACCTCTTCTTCTCGAACAATGATCTCTTCCTCCTCGACTATCGAATGAGTCTCTGAGTCCACTAGGGATGGACTTTCTTCTACATCTATGTTCTCAAAAATTTGTCTACTACATGGAGCGACTTGTAAAACAAATAGCCACTCTGGTCCTTTTGAATCTCGTATAAAAACAACTTCCTCACAGTGTTTGGGAAGTACAAATGTATCCTTTTCATCTGTCCATAATCTTGTGGAGTCGACTTGAAGCAAACTGCTTTTATCCCGTCTCACTATTGCGTTTCTTCCAGAGGTGACTACTTTGAACCATTTCACATAAAAAACAAAGTAATCAAACTTTCTGAAAGATAGTTTCAAGATGTCTTGAATCACACCACAATAATCTAGCTCGCCTTCTAGAGCATTATCATCTCTTGCACTCGCTTTTGTAGAAAATTCACCATCACTCCACTATCAAAAGTAGACCTATTTTGATCAATTCGTGCGACTCGAACGTGTCGTCCATGAGACCATAGTGCACCGTATTTAATATACTCCCAATCACATCCTTTTGCGAGTTCTTCCTCTTCTTCAGAGATATCTGCACCTGCTACCTTTGCTTGTGAAACCACTCTATCTAGCCATCTACTCGTTGGAAAAGGTGGAAGAGGTCGAAGACTTTCTGGAAGAGGCAAAAATCAAGTGGAACGATTTCTTCAAAACTGAGCTCTTTCCTTTGTGTTAGTTTCCTTAACAAGCTCATATCTTTCTAACCACTTCTGCATAGGCTCAGAGTTAACTATGCAAAACTTCATTGCCTTCTCTCTGAAAGCTGCATCCATTTTTCTCTCACTACAACATATCGAGGGTATACCGAGGATGCTACCGAGGCAAATGAACAGGCCTGATTTCGCATCATGTTGTTTAGCAAAAGACAATACAATTTGCTCAACTGAGTACATGGGTTATGTACTCTAATGGCAACCAAAACATAAACTTATATGAGCAAAATGAACAATGATTCATGTACAAAAAGTCGTATATTCCATAAATGAAAAATGTAAAAAAGTGTGGCAAAGCACTTCTATATAGGAATCGAATACAAAATGTGACAAAGCACTTCCATATAGGAATCAAATACAAAATTATGGTACATCATTGCCACATAGGAGTGTAATACAAAATTGTGGCAATGTGACAAAACACTTCCATATAGGAATCGAATACAAAATTATGTTACATCATTGTCGTATAGTGTGATACAAAATTGTGGCATTAATCAAAAATATTTACACCTACAACTTGCAACAAAACATATGTATAAAATAAGACCAATTAACATGACATTTATAAACAACAACTAAAAACACGAAACCAAGATATAACTTTACCTAATCAAGAATATTCTCCCATGAGACGATTGCACTGCATCCCTCTAAGTCTTGTAACAGTGTAGTCAGTCCATGTCGATATCCATATGATTCTTCAGTTCGCATTGGAGGACGACCCACTCCCAACATAATGTACTTAACACAAACAACTTAAATAATTAATATCATACTTACAAATTGGGAGCGCATACTGTCGTATCCGCCGCTACCTAAATGTGACGTTCCAACCGTATCTAAACATGTGGCCGTCGCATCTCTCTGTTGACGATACCGATGAGGAGTATATTGTTGCTCATCCTGAATCGATTCCCATTCTTCAACATCTAGCAATAGAGGCTGCGGTAAGCCATTCATGTATGCATATGCATATTGCATGCTTGTATGCATATGCATGTATTGCATGTTTGTATGCATATGCATATATTGCATGTATTGCATGTTTCTATGCATAAGCATGCATGTATGTATATGCATTCTTGTATGCATATATTGCATGCTTGTATGCATATGCATTCATATATGCATATGCATTCATGTATGCATATGCATTCATGTATGCATATGCATTCTTGTATGCATATGCATTCTTGTATGCATATGCATTCATGTATGCATACATGAATGCATACATGTATGTATATGCATTCTTGTATGCATATGCATTCTTGTATGCATATGCATTCTTGTATGCATATGCATGTTTGTATGCATATGCATGCTTGTATGCATATGCATGCTTATATGCATATGCGTTCATGTATGCATACATGAATGCATGCATGTATGTATGCATATGCATATGTGTATGCAAAAAATGTATGCATATGCATGCTTGTATGCATATTCATTCATGTATGCATATGCATTCATGAATATGCATTCATGAATATGCATTCATGTATTCATATGCATTCATGAATATGCATTCATATATGCATATGCATATGCATTCATGTATGCATATGCATGCATGTATGCATATGCATGCATGTATGCATATGCATGCATGTGTGCATATGCATTCATGTATATCCCTCTCTCTCTCTCTCATGTATGCATATGCATGCTTGTATGTATGCATGTATGTAAGCATATGCATTCATCTATGCATGCATGTATGCATGCATGTATGCATATGCATTCATGTATGCATATGCATTCATGTATTCATATGCATTCATGTATGCATATGCATTCATATATGCATATGCATGCATGTATGCATATAGTGCATGCATGTATGCATATGCATGCTTGTATGTTTGCATGTATGTATGCATATGCATTCTTTTATGCATATGCATGTTTGTATGCATATGCATACTTGTATGCATACGCATTCATGTATGCATATGCATTCATGGATGCATATGCATTCTTGTATGCATATATGCATATGCATGTGTGTATGCATATCCCTCTCTCTCTCATGTATGCATATGCATGCTTGTATGTATGCATGTATGTATGCATATGCAATCAGGTATGCATATGCATTCATGTATGTATGCATATGCATGCATGTATGCATATGCATTCATGTATGCATATGTATTCATGTATGCATATGCATTCATGTATGCATATGCATTCATGTATGCATATGCATGCATGTATGCATATATTGCATGCATGTATGCATATGCATGCTTGTATGTATGCATGTATGTATGCATATGCATTCATGTATTCATATGAATTCATGTATGCATGCATGTATGTATGCATATGCATTCATGTATGCATATGCATTCATGTATGCATATGCATTCATGTATGCATATCATGCATGTATGCATATGCATGCATGTATGCATATGCATGCATGTATGCATATGCATGCATGTATGCATATGCATGCATGTATGTATGCATATGCATGCATGTATGTATGCATATGCATGCATGTATGTATGCATATGCATGCATGTATGTATGCATATGCATTCACATTCATGCATGCATATGCATTCATGCATGCATATGCATTCATGTATGCATGCATATGCATTCATGTATGCATGCATATGCATTCATGTATGCATGCATATGCATTCATGTATGCATGCATGCATGTATGCATATGCATTCATTCATGTATGCATATGCATATGCATGTGTGTATGCATATCCCTCTCTCTCTCTCTCTCTCTCTCTCTCTCCCTCTCTCACTCAAAAACAAAACTAAAGAGAGAAGATATTAGAAAAGTAAAAACATAAAGAAAGATAAAAGAGTGATATATGTCTTACTTAAGTTGATGTAACTTTTGAATCAAGGTTTTCAAAATCCAATTGAAGTTCTCCTTCGTCGAATTTCCAAAGATTTGATCTCAAAAATTTCTTGCAAAACTAAATAGAGAAGATATTAGAAAAGCAAAAATATAAAGAAAGAAAACAGAGTGCTACAATATGTGCCATCTACTTACCAACGCATCATATCTATAAAAATAGAGGTGTGCTTAGAGAGAGAGAGAGGGAAGGAGAGGGAGAGAGAGAGAGAGAGAATTGTTTGAATCACGATCGTCAGAATCCACTTGAAGTTCTTCTTCGTCGAATTTCCAAAGGTTTGATCCCAAAATCTCTTGCAAAACCAAACAAAGAACATATTAGTAAAGAAAAAACATAGAAAAAGAAAAAAGAGTGCTACAATATGTGCGATCTATTTACCAAAACTTCAGATCTATAAAGATAGAGGTCTGTTTAGAGAGAGAGAAAGAGAGCGAGGGGGAGAGAGGGAGGGAGAGAGAGGGAGAGAGAGTGAGACAAAGGGAGGGAGAGAGAGAGAGAGAGAGAGAGAGAGAGAGATAGTGAGAGAGAGGGAGGGAGGGAGAGAGAAAGAGAGAGAGAGATAGAGAGAGAGAGAGAGATCTATTGTTGGCACGTGCAAATCCGAAAGGAGAAGATCTAGATTCAAAATGCTCAGAATGACGAATTTCGGTTTTGCGCCTAGTTAAAAAGAGAGCATCGGTATAAGTGTTGGTAGTTCCAGCAAATTACTGATGCCTATACCGACGCGTATACTGACGTTGTCTTTCCGAGGCAAAGCGGCTTTCCCAAATCGTCCGAGGCTCATACCGACGCCGAAGGCTGACCGTCGGTACACTGATCGTCAGTATTCCCTCCATATGTTGTAGTATCTGCAATCCTTTACCTTGTGCTTTATCGCCTATGAGACGAGCATCTTCATCATCGCTCCATAAGCGAGGCATTTCGGGATCGGACATACATAGAAACTCAGTTATGAATACAAGAGATTCTTGTACAAGCCATCCCTCTACCATGCTACCCTCTGGAGGTGGTCTCTGTCGAACAAATCCTTTTAATGTCTTCATAAATCGCTCTAAGAAGAACATCCATCGACTATGTACAGTTCCTGCTATTGCAACTTCATCTACCACATGAACTAGTAAATGAAGTTCAATAGTGCAAATACTTGTATGAAAGTATTTCTCTAATATACAAACAACCTTGATATCATTGCGTTTCGCACTCTCTATGCTATCTCTATTTATCTCTTTAGAAGATATCCACCATACTAAAGAACTAATTTTATAAATGGTTCTTCGTACATCCTCTGAAAGACAATCTTTTAGAGCTACAGGGAGCACAAACTGTAAAAACTTGTGCCAATCATGAGACTTGAGTCCTGCAAGATTGTGGTTTCGTGTGAAAGCAGTCTTTAGACACCTCATGCATCCAGTAGGTGTTCGAAACTCTCAAGTCGTTTTCTTCACTTGTTGCTCTTCCATCCTCTGAAGCACCCAAAGAGCTCTTGGTAAGGATACTGTTCAGTTGGGCTTAGTAATTGCCCACAACTCTCACATACGACCTCGCTCTTCTAAGTCCTCCCTTTGTGCTTTGCTTTCTTTCTTTCCGATCAAAGTTTTCAAAAGAATCTCTCCCACATTCTTAAAAATATGCATGGGTCCACCAAATGATTGATCAACAATTCACTCCAATAAGGGATTTCATGAAAGACAGACAACCATTTTATGCGAACAACTGGATTTTCTGAATCCCACAGTTGTTTCGAGTCACTAGCTTTCATTTGGTGTTGCGCTTGTCGACCAATTTGTCCTTCACGTAAAACATGTCCATCAGGCAAATATCTATGATGTCCTTCATAGACAGTTTTACGTAGTGCTTTGGAATAGCGTGCTTCGAGTCGTGGTCCGCATAAAGGACAAACATGGTAACCGAAATCGATAAACCTGAACATTCACCATAACCAAACCAATCATGCATTGTCCACATAAGTATGCCTTGCATTCGCACGTCTCGTCTTCTTATAGGTTGAGACATGCCACGCACAGTAATCTCATCCCATAAAATGCGCAGTTCTTCCACAAGTGGTGCAAGATATACATCCATGTTTTTTACCTTATACTTACCTGGTACAATAAGAGCTAATAATAAATGACCTTTCTTTGTGGCCAACCATGGTGGGATATTATAATTGACCAAACATACAGGCCATGTGCTCCATGAAGAACTGTGTAATCCAAATGGATTCACTGCATCCATAGCTAGGCCTAGACGTATGGACTAAGGCTCACTAGCAAACTCTGGCCACTTACTAGCTATGTGCTTCCAAGCATCAGAGTCAGCAGGCACTCGCATTACATTATCTGTAGACCTTCTCTTTGTATGTCATGACATTAACTCAGCTATAGATTTGCATCTAAACATGTTCTTAATTCGTGGAATGATAGGAAAGTGCGAAGAACCTTTGCTAGGATTGATTCGCCTACAACGTCTTCTCTAAATCTATTTGCTCCACACTTTGGACATACATGGAGATGCTCATACTCATTCTGAAAGAGAATGCAATCATTCGGACAAGCATGAATTTTAGTATAATCCATTCCAATGGACTGTAAAAGTTTTCTCGCATCTCCACGTGTTGGAGGCATGTCATTGCCCTCTGGCAAAAATTGATCTTTAAGAAGCCTGCAATAAGCAATTAAAATGATATTAGTAAATAAAGTTATTGTTATACAACAATGAAAGCGAATTTGTTCTCCACTTACCTGACCAATTCAGTGACACTAATATCTGACCATCTATAAATGTTTCATGTGCTGATGCACATCACTCCATTTTTTATGCAGATTTACAAAATGCACTTTTTGATGAGAGAATTGATATTGAGGAGGCAAAAAATATGCCAAAATGACTGGTGCAGACTTTGTATGATAGAAAATTAGAGGCACCTCTCTCATATCGTACTTGTTCTGACTCTCATAGTGCTCCTTTTGCATCAGATTGCTATGCTATGGCTGCCTCTAGTCTTTGTGAT
This sequence comes from Ceratopteris richardii, assembly GCA_020310875.1. NCBI lineage: Eukaryota > Viridiplantae > Streptophyta > Polypodiopsida > Polypodiales > Pteridaceae > Ceratopteris > Ceratopteris richardii. The sequence goes on from CM035437.1 coordinate 136,868,271, forward strand.
GAGAATGAGCCTGTTTCATTTAATGAAGCACAAAATTTTGAAAATTGTATGGCTACTATGCAATATGAATATGATGATATCATGAAAAATAATACCTGGTGTTTATGTGACTTGCCTCATGGCAAGAAGGCCATTGGCACTAAGTGGGTATACAAGCTCATGCGTAAGCATGATGGAACAATTGATAGGTATAAGGCTAGGCTTGTTGCAAAAGGGTATGCTCAAGAAAGAGGCATTGATTTTGATGAGACCTTTGCCCCTACTTGTCGAATGTCTACTGTTCAAAGCACCTATGCACTTGAAGCTCATCATGGTTGGAATGTACATTAGTTGAACATCAAAACTATATTTATGAGTGGTGAGTTGCATGAAGAAGTGTATGTTTTTAAGCCCCGTGGCTTTGTGTAGAGAGGGCATGAAAACCAAGTGTGCAAGTTGAAGAAGGAATTATATGGTTTGAAGCAAGCACCACGTGCTTGGTATGAAAAGATACATGTCTATCTGATTGCAGATGGTTTTGAGAACAATCCAACTGAAAGCACCTTATATGTTAAGCATGCTAATGATGTGCTTCTAATCATTGTTGTGTATGTTCATGACATGTTGTTCACTAGTCCTCATGAGAAGCATAATGATGATTTTAAGGCTATTCTGCATGCCTCATTTGAGAAATCAGATTCAGGGCATTTTATTCATTATCTGGGCATTCAATTTATGTAATTTGATGGTGAAATAGCTTTGTGTCAAACAAAATATATTGACACATTATTGCAATATTTTGGCCTTGAAGTCTATAAACTCATTGCCACTCCTATGGAGAGAGGTTTAGAATTGAGTCTTCGTGATGCTGGAGATGCATTTGATACTATTCTCTATGAGCACGATGTTGGATGCTTGATTTACTTATGCATTACTCGGCCAGATATTCAGTTTGCTCTTTCACAAATGAGGAGGTTTATGCATTGCATAGGTGTCAAGCATTCGTAGGCGATTAAGGGCATCTTTTGCTACTTGAGCGGTACCCAACTACTTGGATTGTTTAATCCCAATATGGAATCACTACCACCAGATTTGTATGTTTTTTCTACTCTCACTGGGCTAGTTGCTATGACACTCATGTGTACACTAATGGCTTTTGCTTGATGCGTGGTAGCTCATGTATATCTTGGTTGAGCAAGAAGTAGCCTATTGTGGCCACTTCTAGTTGTGAGGCTGAGTAAAGGGCAGCTTCCATAGTGACTATTGAGTGTGTGTGGCTTAGATGCCTTATGGCTGATTTTGGTGTTGGTGAATCTTTTGCCACCACCATTTTCACTGACAATCAGAGTTCATTGGGAGTTGCAAGGAACCATGTGTACCATGCTCGCACTAAGCACATTGAGGTGCATTATCATTATGTCACGGAAACGTTCTCTGCTGGAGAGATCAGCTTGGCATATGTGCCCACGTACGAGAACATCAAAGACCTTTTCATGATGGCTCTACCTAGGGAGAGGTTTGAAGCTTCTCACAAAAGGTTTGGGCTTACTTCCTTTTGTGGATTGATTCCACATGGCTTGGCACTTCCTTATACATGAGTACCTGCTCCTTTTTCACTACATCACTCTCAGGGGGGATTCGTTGATATATTTAGATAGTGATGTGTGTGAACAGACTAGGACCTGTAAGGCACCTTTTTCTCTTCTTTAGGAGGTTTTTCTCCCTCAGCTTGTATATATACCTATTGCCCTAATGGGTTAGTTATCTTTGTACATTCTAGTGGTGATACATTTAGTATTGTGTGTTGTGCTCAAGCTTCTTCTCCTTCTTGTGTTGTTTGCATGCTTGCACAAACCTCGAATTCCAACACGTTCATAGTGTAATTCAAGCATTATTTCAGTCATTTTGGTAAAAGAGGATGTGGAAGTCTTGGTGCGCATTCAATATTCAAATAACCTATGCATGGTTGATCCATGTAAAAACTTTCGCGTCTAAAAACTTTCGCTAGATCCTACAATATTTCAAAGTAAATGTGACCATCTCTCCTCCAATTATTTTAATTATCCTTCATATATTCCTTTCGTTCTTCGTATCTATTAGCTGTTGACATCTTCAACGTACATTGGATTGTCCTTTTCTATTACGTTTTTCGTTAATTCAAAAAAATTCTCCTTAAGGTATTCATAGGGCAATCTTTGCTTTAAACTCTTCTTTTTTTCCATGGCCGTGATTGCATCTCAAAATAACGGTAATTGGTCATCATCTCCTTGTATTTGAACTGGATTAGAATCATCTTTCTACATTACATTCCTTTCTTCATTTTTTGCAGATGTGATTTTCAGTATGGATCTCTAGGGTGACGTTGGTTGGTTTCATACTTTTTTTGGAATCCAAGCAAGGTAAACAAACAATCATTTTGGAGTCCAACAATCTTATTATTTCATCTCCCTCATCCTTCGTAGGTAGGTTTATGTGGCTCATTCTCGATGCCGCGTCCACTTGAACTATTTTCTTGCTTCCATGATAAAATTAGATAGATTGGGTAGTGTTTGAGTTTCATCCATGGTGAATAGTTTCCCTTCTTTCCTTCTTCTTTCCAACATATTTTAGTAACTATTTGAGACGTTTATATATATATATATATATATATATATATATATATATATATATATATATATATATATATATATATATATATATATATATATATAGACACACACATCTACAAGAAGAAACATTTTGGAAGATTCTAATGATCTTTCTTTGTATTGTTCCAATGGAGGAATATCGAACAACATAAGATAAAACGATCCCATGGAATCGAACTCTGACACCCTTTTAAAATGTGTCTTGAAATGACAATAAGAAAAAAAGCATGAGCTATCCTGTGGAACGGGGGGGGGAGGGTGGGGGGGTGGGTGTTAATATGCAGCAATCTCAAAGAAAACTCCATTAATACGGCGGACCAAGAGGAGAAACATCAAGATTGAAGGCGTCTGTAAAACGCCCAAAAGCTAAGATCTTTCATGCCAAAACGAGATCCTCTCTGCGATTTCTAAGAAATCCGGAGACCCACATTTCCATCTCTGAATCTCTCGTTTTATGTACTTTTGGTAACTCTGGAGAAATCGCTGGTGAGCTCCTTTGCGAGCAACTTGCCCTACTCGTGTTCGATCACCCTTCACTCGGCCGAACAGAATAGCTTACAAAATGACGAACCATCGATCCTTGAACGTATGTCGTGATCGTAACGTGCAAAATACTCTCAGCGTTCATATTTTTCGGTATGGGAATGTCCGTACATTGGAACGCGACAATGTGAGCTCCATCCGTTTCGTCGCTTTCTTCTGCTTCTTCATTCTCACTATTGATTCCGGACGCCTGCTCTATGGAGCAGACGGAGGGCTGGCGAGGTGCATTGCGAGCGTTGGAGTCTTGCATATGTGAATAACCTTCTGCGTCATCTGCTCCGAGAATAGGAGCAAGAGAGGTAGAATCAATCAAGTATCCTTTGCAGTTACGGCATGTCGAGTGGGTGCCTCGGAATGTGGACATCCATCTAGAGATGCAGCGAGAGCAAAACAGGTGTCCGCATCGAGTAACAACAGGTCTGTCGGGCGTGTCGCTGAGACATATGCTGCAGCTAAAAGAGGAAGGCGCCATTGCCGAGATAGCTGATTGATGGAGGGAGCGACGGTTCGCCGTATTTATAAGGGCGTTGGAAACCTAGCATGAAAAGCTACGATGCAAAGCAAAATCTGATGTCTTGTAAAAGTATCGCCTTCATATTTGTCAATATCGAGCTCGTAAAGCACGTTGAAACACCGAACATATTTGGCAGTATCGAGCTCGTCAAGCTCATTAGAAGGCAAACAGACACGAAATAAAAAGTTTGCAAAATCGAATGATATCCATGCTTTTTGATGTCAATGCCTTTTTGCATTAGAACCGCTTCAATTATATTATATTGAAAGGAGATAAATACAAGAAAAATTTGGGGAATGAAAAGAGAAATCATAAAAGCCTTTCATCTGCATCTCCTTCTGACCTGGAAAACTTCAAAAACAAAAAACTTTTTTAAACATAAGAAAATTTTCGTTATTGAAAAAAGTTTTCTTCTTTGTTCTAAGGACTTTATAAACGATTCGTTGTGTCTCATTATGTGATGCAATCCGAAAAAATAAATAAATTAAGCATATTCAACCTTGTTATTTGTAAAGGACCACACGAAATTAGCTAAAGAAAATAAAAATGCATGCATTCAATTTCAATCCCATGTATTAAAGGTATTAATTTGACATGGACATACTTAAGTATGTGATCTTGGTGGTGTAAGCTCAACTAGCTGGATCCTTTGGCTCTCAAGATTGGGGGTGGGGGTTTTATTTCTATGGGTTACATGTGAATAGCCCTCACCATTAGGGTGGTGAGATCTCAAACGAGATCCTTTGGGGGACTGTTGGGCCTTTGAGATACTCAATTGAATCAGTTTACCATCTCGCTTTAGGTTCATCTCTTTCCAATATTTACCTTAGTGGTTTGTCATGCTATCTATCCTTGTACTTGCTAGTTGCTTAACCCCTTCTTTACGTGATTTGAGGGTTGCACATATTCTATGCTCTCTTTTCATTGTAATTTCAAATTAATTCAATCTAAATCAGAAGACAAGATCTCAATTATTAAACTTCCTTAAAAACATACAGCAGAATAGCAAACGACTTTTAATGTTTTTGTAATTATATTTGCATATTATTTGAATTCACAATCATAGAAAATGCTACATCTAACTAATTTGAGACCATCCTCTCATCAAAGTATAATGAACAAATGATTATACATGATTTTCTAGTCAACTTGAATTAGTTTAGATAAGGAGATTTGCACTACATTGAGAGAGTGATCTGGCAAAAGTTGGCAGTGATTAATTATCACAACTTCAAATCAATAAATTTATACTTCAAATTAGCTCAGCTTAGTGAGCTTTTTGGAGTGTGCTTTAGGCACGTGCATAGGAAAAGCGACATTCAAAACCTTCTCTATAAAAGATGGTATGGGACATCAAACCGTGGGATGATAATTATCTTTTAGTCCTAGAATAAATCTTGAAGTTAGATCTGATCCTCAAGGCAAGTAAAGACTTCAAAGGAGAAGTTTAAATTCAAGAAGGATAATATGATGATCTCAAGATACTTCAACATCAAGTATGTATGAAGATACAAAGTAAGTAACTTCCAAGATCCTCTTGGAACACTTCAAGGTAAAGTGTTGTTGATTCATAAATATTTGATAAATTTTTGAAGAAGTTGGATTTTGATATTGAAAAGATCCTTTCAACTAAGGAATAGACACTACAACATATCGAGGGAATACCGACGGTCAGTATACCGACAGTCAGTTATCGGCATCGATATGACCCTCGCACAATTTGGGAAAGCCGCTTTGCTTCGTAAAGACTGTGTCAGTATAAGCCTCAGTATAAGCGTCTGTAATTTGCTGTAATTATTGACGCTTAAACCAACGCTTACACCGACGCCCTCTTTTTAACCAAGCTCGAAACCAAAATTCATCATTCTGAGTGTTTTGAATCTAGATCTTCTCTTGTCGGGTTTGCGCGTGCCAATAGCAGATCTCTGTTTGTCACCCTTTCTCTCTCTCTCTCTCTATCTATCTCTCTCTCCCTCCCTCTCTCTCCCTTCTCCCTCCCTCTCTCTCACTCTCTCTCCTTCTCTCTCCCTCCCTCTCTCTCCCTCCCTCTCTCTCTTTCTCTCTAAACGGACCTCTATCTTAATAGATCTAAAGTTGTGGTAAGTAGATCGCACATATTGTAGCACTCTTTTTTCTTTCTTTATGTTTTTGCTTTTCTAATATGTTCTCTATTTGGCTTTGCAAGAGATTTTGGGATCAAATCTTTGGAAATTCGACGAAGGAGAACTTCAAGTGGATTTTGACGACCTTGATTCAAACAATTCTCTCTCTCTCTCTCTCTCTCTCTCTCTCTCTCTCTCTCTCTCTCTCTCTCTCTCTCTCTCTCTCTCTCTCTCTCTCTTCTCGTCTCTTCCCTCTCTCTCTCTCTCTCTAAGCACACCTCTATTTTTATAGATCTGACGCTTTGGTAAGTAGATCACACATACTGTAGCACTCTTTTATCTTTCTTTATGTTTTTCCTTTTCAATTATCTTCTTTCTTTAATTTCGCAAGAGATTTTTGCGATCAATTTTTTAGAAATTCGACGAAGGAGAACTTCAAGTGGATTTTGACAACCTTGATTCAAACAATTATATCGATGTAAGTGAGAGATATATCACTCTTTTTTCTTTCTTTATGTTTTTCCTTTTCTAATATCTTCTCTTTTTAGTTTTGTTTTCGATTGAGAGAGAGAGAGGGAGAGATATATACATATACATACACACTCTCATATGTATAAACACCCAAATGCATATGAATACAAACATGCATAACTATATACACAATCATATGCATACACATACACATGCATATGCATACAAATATGCATATGCGTACACACATGCACATGCATAGACACATGCATATGCATACACATACACACATACACAATGCATATGCATACACATACACACATACACAATGCATATGCATACACACATGCATATGCATACACATATACAGAATACATATGCATACACGCGTAGATAATACATATGCATACACATTCATGCATATGCATACACATACATGCATGCATATATATGTATACACATACATGCATATGCATACATACATGAATATGCATACATGAATGCGTATGCATACACGCATGCATATGCATACATGAATGCATATGCATGCATGAATGCATATGCATGCATGCATGCATATGCATGCATGCATGCATATGCATACATGATTGCATATGCATACAAGCATGCATATGCATACAAGCATGCATATGCATACAAGCATGCATATGCATACATGCATGCATATGCATACAAGCATGCATATGCATACATGAATGCATATGCATACAAGCATGCATATGCATACAAACATCCATATGCATACAAGCATGCATATGCATACAAACATGCATATGCATACAAGCATGCATATGCATACATGAATGCATATGCATACAAGCATGCAAATGCATACATGCATGCATATGCATACATGCATGCATATGCATACATGCATGCATATGCATACAAGAATGCATATGCATACAAGAATGCATATGCTCATGAATGCATATGCATGCATGAATGCATATGCATGCATGCATGCGTATGCATACATGATTGCATATGCATACAAGCATGCATATGCATACAAGCATGCATATGCATACATGCATGCATATGCATACATGCATGCATATGCATACAAACATGCATATGCATACAAGCATGCATATGCATACATGAATGCATATGCATACAAGCATGCATATGCATACAAACATGCATATGCATACAAGCATGCATATGCATACATGAATGCATATGCATACAAGCATGCAAATGCATACATGCATGCATATGCATACAAGAATGCATATGCATACAAGCATATGCATACATGAATGCATATGCATAAAAGCATGCATCTGCATACAAGCATGCATATACATACAAGCATGTATATGCATACAAGCATATGCATACATGAATGCATGTATACATATGCATACACACATACACATATACATACACATACACACATACATAGTGCATATGCATACACATGCATATGCATACACACATGCATATGCATACACATACACACATACACAATGCATATGAATACACACATGCATATGCATACACACATACACAATGCATATGCATACACACGTACATAATACATATGCATAGACATTCATGCATATGCATACACATACAAGCATGCATATACATACAAGCTTGCATATGCATACATGGATGCATATGCATACATGGATGCATATGCATACAAGCATGCATATGGATACAAGCATGCATATGCATATGCATGCTTGTATGCATATTCTTGTATGCATATGCATTCTTGTATGCATATGCATGCATATGCATACATGAATGCATATGCATGCATATGCATACATGAATGCATATGCACATATGCATATGCATACAAGCATGCATATGCATACAAGAATATGCATATGCATATGCATGCTTATATGCATATGCGTTCTTGTATGCATATGCATACATATGCATACATGCATGCATATGCATACATGAATGCATATGCACATATGCATATGCATGCATGAATGCATGTGCATACAAGCATGCATATGCATACATGAATGCATATGCATACATGCATGCATATGCATACATGAATGCATATGCATACAAGCATGCATATGCATACAAGCATGCATATGCATACAAGCATGCATATGCATACAAGCATGCATATGCATACAAGCATATGCATACATGAATGGATGTATACATATGCATACAAGCATGCATATGCATACATGCATGCATATGCATACAAGCATGCATATGCATACAAGCATGCATATGCATACAAGAATGCATATGCATACAAGCATGCATATGCATACATGTTTCGACCATGATAAGCTCCTAGTAGCCTTCCGAGTCATAGTATAGGTGGTAATTCTCATTCACTCCTTTGTTATCTCTCGTAAAAAGGATCTTATTGATCAAGTTTGACAATCTTTTTTCTTCCACTTCTTCCATTTAGATCCCATTAGAAGTTCTACCCTTTATCCATGTAGATCCATTTGGGAGCTCTACCTCACTATTGGATGTCATTGCCACTTCACTACTAGATGGAATTGTAGTAACCATGTTGACAAGGGTGGCCTTGTCCACTCTATCAAGATTTTGAGGGAAATATTTTCTCAAATATGTCTCTCCACAATTACTATAATAGGCCTTGCCTGGATAGAATAGAGACATTGGGGCTATCTATTATGCATGTGGATAATCCTAGTTGCAGGGATCCCCATTGCTCCTATAAGAAGGACCTCTGATCTGATTGGTCAATGTTAAGGTCTAGTTGCAACGCAATGTGGTATGCTAGATTAGAAAATTCGACTTTCCTCAAGATTGCTTTAGCCATAAGTCTGGTGGTACTCCTCAAGATTGGATTGTACTCAAAACTGCTATAGCCAAGAGGCTATAGTGTTTCTTATTACAATGAGATCATTAATACAATGTAATTATGCTAGTACTAAAACTATATGCATATATGAACAACAAATCAGTACCATTTAAACAATGCCAATAGATATCAGTATACGTTTTGAAAGAAAGTTCATAATAAAAGCTGATATCGTGATGAGAGGTTCTCTATCATTTTTCAATTGTTTATTTTATGTTATATAATCATTACTTTAAGTTGACATGTTTTTATGATACATGAAGTAATGTGGTTTTAATATGAATTGATTATGATGGATGTAAATTAAAATGTTATGATGTGGATTATGTTCATTATCTATATAATTATCTATGTATTTATCATTTAGTCAATCAATCTTTCCATATTACTTTCCATATATCCATCATTCTATCTATTTATCTATTCATTTACTTTTATAAATACACATTTATTGATCTACGAATATATCAATATCTTTATATACTCCCTAAATAGTGATAAAAGTGGTCTTTTGGATGTCTTCTTCTACCATAGGAACATGATTGTACCCAGTTAATCCATACAAAAAGGAGGATATCTATTCTTGTGTGACTTCGTCTAGAATATTATTTAAAAATGGTAGTGGGAAGGGGTCCAGGATAGTAGCTCCATTCATCTTTCGATAATCTACACAAATATGCAATTGCTTGTTTTTCTTTGGCCCAACCACTATTAGAGATACCCACTCTAGGTTTTCAATAGGGACAATATATCCTACCTTGATTAGGCAATCTAGTTCGTGCTTTAGCTGTTCTACAAAATTAGGGTTCATCCTATATCTTTGCTGCATAATTGGAGTTTCATCTAGCTCAAGTAAAATTTTATGATGATAGAGTCTGGGATCAAGGCCTTTCATACATGCATAGGTCCAAGTAAACACATCCTTATACTCTTTTAACAAAGTAATTAGGGAAGTTTGGAATTCCAAAGAGAGCGCTGCAGAAATTCTCAACATTTGTGGTACTTCTGTTGTGCCCAAATTAACTACTTTGAGGAGATCTTCTTCAACATGTATCTTTCCTTGATCCATTGGATCTTTGATGCCTAGGGCCGACATCTTTGTCTAAGTAAAATAGATACTACCATACAATCACTCAATAAACTAATCACAGGTTCTACATCTACCACACTAAATGAAAATAAATCCTGATAGCTTCTAAGAATTGTTGCTTCGCATCTTCTTTGGGTCCTTTGAGCATCAAAGGTGGCTCTAGAAGTATGAGTTTATTTTTTGGAAGACAAAACTGTTCATCTTCGAGTTGGATCAAAAATTTAGCATGTCGTTTCCAAAAAGTGATGGTTTTGGTGGCCCAATTGTTCTTCACTTTAGCATTCCTCAACCTTTGTCTTTCCAATAGTAAATTATAGTCAAGATTCTCACCTTTGAGTTCCATCACTGCAAAAGTAATGGGAAACACTATGTGGGAAATTTCAATTGGATTTTCCTTGATGTGTCCCACTGGTTGTACCCTCGATAGATCTCCCTTGCAAAAACAAAATGGTGCTAGTTCAATACCACTCTAGCCCAATTGTTGCCAAGTGGTCATAGATGCAATATTAATACTAGATCCTCAATCAAATAGCACTTTTAGAATTGCTTTATTTCTTGTATAATACTATGAGAGTTAGTATTGCATAGTCCACCACTTTGTTTGGTACCGCTTTGACTATACAAGCAGTTACTTCCTTGAACTATTTCAGAGATTGTCCCTTTTGTAAATGTTCCATTAGCTTCTCTTTAAATGTTGGGACTAATTCCAGCAATCCACATAGTGGTAATTGAATTCAGGATGTGCTTAACCAATGCTAGGAATTACCTTCCTTTCACACTACCTATTGTAGGATGCACTAGTTGTATGGTTCTTTCAAAGCTCAATCTGACTTTTCGGTCAGACCAAGTTGATATTGTTTCTGGTAGCTATCCAGAGATCACACTTTCTTACACTACCGCTCTACCCTTGTGGGTCAACATTCTTTCTAAACCTTTTATACTTGTCATTTTACATGTACGTCCCTTGCTAATGTCACCCCCTATGACCGGTTTTAGATCTACATAATACCGTGGGTACTCTTTGGCCCACTGAATTGCTTTTGCCAAGTGCTTCTTTTGCTCCACTGGTGAGTGCTCGTGTTCTTGTATAGTTTGGTACTTCTGACTTGATCTTGTGATAACAACTGCTGAAGGTTTCATATATTGTAAGGTTACTACATTCACCATAGGAGTTTTTAATTTGGCTTCCTTTTTCCTTTGATCATATTCTTTAGCTTCCTCCCATTCGGATCCGTGACATCCATACTGTTAGCAAAACTAACATTGGATTGGTCAAATTCCAAAATTATTGGGTCTGGATTTCTAATATCTACTACCTCTTCTATAATCTTGAAAGTTGGCATGGTAGAACCGTCACTGGTCGGGGAAGTGTTGGGATCCAGAAAACTGAGGTCGTCTAGAAAATCTCACATCATGAATGTCCAGCCAAGGTCCTAGTTGAAGTTGAGGCTTATATCCTAAGAATTATCCTTCCACATGGATGATTGGACTTGTCCAATTGCGACCAAGTGACTCTTACCATTAAATCTACATTCTTTGAAGCTATTATTATTCTTGTTGCAAATTGGAAAATATACCCTAGTTGAACACACAATCGGTAGTGATATGTGTCGCATTTCTGCATCATGCACAATACAATTGTTGAGTTGGGCTCACCCCTTTCATTATTGGACTTGCCTTTTCAAAGCCCGAATTTGTCAGCTCTATTTTTCTATCCACTCCTATTGCTAGATCTATTATGTGGTCTAAGGATCCTTCTTCTTCTAGTGTATACATATAAATTTTTTCCTTAATTATTGGCTACAATCCGTCCATAAAGAACTCTTGCAATAGTTTGTGTGAAGGAAGATCGTCATCTAGAAACTGTCTCATAGTCAGTCTAAAGTCCAAAGCATATTGCTGCACCGTACCATTTCGGATCATGTACTGTAATGTTGCATATAATTTCATAACACCTTTAGAGACTAGAATCACTCCAAAAAGGCCTCTTTTAGGTCATCATATTTGCAAAATGGTCTGAAGGATATTCAGTTAACCGAGTTAAGGTAGCTTGGAATACCTATTGTTTATGATTATCCTCGTTCAATGCTCTATTGTTACATGCATACTGATTCTCAAAAGTTTGAACATTAACATCAAGATCTTCATCTCGATGACCATAGAAATAGGCATGTATTGTAACGCTAGCACTAGTGGAATTCTAATCCGCATCATTTTGCCAAAGTTCTCGTCGCAAGTGGTGGTCGAGTGTCGAGTCATGTCCTCCAATTTGCTCGATCGAGTGATAGGTACCGATGTTACTGTAAGCTCTAGCAGGGGTCCACTACCACCACTTTGGCTCAGGTCGGTAGGGCACTTTTCTTCTTGCTACTGCCTCTATTGGTTGGCTCTTCTAGATTCCCCTTTCCACAAAGATTTAGCTATTTTGGGTTCTTCCACTCGGATATCTAGTCATAATTGACTGTAGCAAGACATCATTTTCCACCCATAATGGGGGATTATGACTAGGATACCACAATCACAACATGTGTTTCTATTCAAGGTATTCTTATTACACATTTAATAGGTTTCAAGATTCAATAACAGAATTTAGACTATGAACGATACATAGCAAAATTTTGGTTAATTACTAGAAATGTTACAGACTTCTTTGAATATAATATACTTCAAAAATAGTACCAAAATTGGGCTACAACAATATAGACTACACCGTAAGCATCATATACATACTTCTGAGTTCTAACTTGAGACTTTTATGTACACTATAGAAAATTTTACATTTATTGATAGTGTCGTAAGATAGTCTTTTTTGCTCTGTATCTTTTGGACTAATGTCTCTTTCTTCTCCGTTCCGCACAGACATATTACACAGTAATGTTCTCTCTCTTCTTTTCCCGATATGCCACATCGCTCCACACTTTGAGATAAACGAGACATTGCACTTTTGGAGATAACTTTTTAGATCTCGTAAAATATAACCCCTTCTCTTATTACAAATATGAATTACAAAAATAGGTTAGTCAAGCCCAATGGCTAACACTAGCATGCATGGTGAATTTGAACAAGCTATTTACAAAATTCATACATCATCATCATCATTGTTCGAGAGTATAGGGTTCATCGTCGTTTATATATCCCATCTAAGTTCTTTGAACATCTCCTAAGCTACTCACATTTCTTCGGCAAGAAAATCCTTCGGCTCCAACAATTGTTGACCCGGACTTCTATAATTGACAGTTGCTACCTCTAGTTCTAGAATTCTATTTTGTAATTTATCTAACATAGTGTTGAAAGCTAGAGTATATCCGTTAATTTTACAAACTATCTTCAATTACTTTCTTCACCTCTTCTAATTATGTCTTACTCTTTAATTCTATTATGGCTACATTTATCTTTAATTCTTTGATCTCAATATCTTTATCTTCTAGAACAATATTCGCATATGTACATATGCTCTTCTAGATTGCTACTTGTTTCTCTAAATCTTCGACTCTAGAGAGTTTAGCCTTGATTGTATCATAACTTTCCTATAGAGTGTGGAGTTTGTCTTGTAATCTTTGTACTTTGAGTTTAATATTGCCAGTTTTTCTTCTACATTGGCTATACTTGCTTGTTTTTCTTTTAAATAATAAAGGAAGTTCGGCCTTGGCCTACTCTCCCGGACTTGAATTAATTAAAAGAAAAGAAAAGTACAAGAGAAGGGGACAAGTGCCCATGGAATCCTCCGAATCCCACACAGCGGGGGAAAGCTTTTACAGAGTTTAGATGGCATTACAAAGAAGGTTAGTCACCCTCTCATCACCCTCATGCGGGGCCCACATGGGTTTAAGCTTGGTGTAGGGAGCACTTGATGATGTCTAAGAAGAAGGGGGGTGTTGCATAAATCATGGGTTAAACACTCCAAAAGGAACCTACGTTTCTTGGATTTAACCCTTGAGGTTTTATTTCATAGAAGTCTCAAATTGAAGGGTTTGTTACCTTAGGAAATTAACCTAAGGGAATAAAACCTCAGTCTTGGGAGAAGCTTCTCCCAAGTGACACCTTGACTCGTACGTGACTTCAATTGAAATAGAAGCCATGTGATTCTCTTTGGAAAGTATCCACATAAAGGACACTTGGAAGGACACATGGCTAAAAATTAAAGCATGGAACTCTTGGACCTTTGGTATATATATGGATGGAGTTGGATGGGTGGATACATACTCACTCACTCTCTGGTGGATGCTATACTCTAGGAAGACGTTTTCACAACAGTGGTAATCAGAGCCAAGTTCTTTTTCAAGCACTTGTAGTGTTTTCTTGATACATGTGTAGGCAATCTACTGGAGGCTACAGTAAAATTCGAACTCATCAGAAATTGCATCGCTTCTTCTCCAATCTCTGTCATTGAAATTGGTGCCTACTCTGAGTATTGCCACCGGAGCCTAAAGATGTTCATATAGCATCGATTAGAGTAGAAGCGAGAGCCAAGTGCAGTCGCGTGAATGTCTACTGTTGCCATCAACCCCAATTTTTTGCGCTCGCTCAGCTATGAGCTCTCTTCTCTCTCTTGGTAGTTAATGCCCATCTCAGTGCCACCGGCGAGCGCTGTAGTTGTAGAGCTTAAAGTACAGAAATTAAAGAAGAAAAAGACCCCCCCAACCAATCGACGGCCAGGAAGATTCCACAGCCGACCACCGGAAGCAAGGAGGACCCATCTCCTGAGTAGCACAGCAGAGCTTTATCATTTCCTAATGCCCCCTATGAACGAACGTGAATCTCTATTCAAGGCGACCTGACCGACAGGAGATTCCCCCTCGTTCTCCGCATATTGCATCCCCCTCGTCCTTCCTTCAAGGCGGCCAGATAGCCAGGCGTGACTCACAATAACGGCCGGTCGAGCCTGTACGTACGCTGCAGAGAGAAAAGGTGGAAGAAATCTTCACACGGTGGCATCTAGATTTTGAACCCATGACGTCATTTAGGAGGGATATCTCCGCCCGGAATTTGAAGGAGGATCGACTGCGTTCTCCTCGTGTTGCTCTTGGGAAGCTCGAAACCGATGGACCCACTGCATACTCATTAGCTCAAAGAAGTACACGCCTGATTTTGCAAAAATAATATCGTAAAGGGAGCCGATAGGACCCTCCCCATAATTGTCCATGTGTACATACCTGTTGAGCTGTGTAGAGAACAGTGTCCAGACTCAAGGATTCTTGCCCATGCCTGCCTAAACAAGCTTCCAAGCTACACACGTGCTGAAGTGCTACCCATGCAAGATAAGGCCGATTGACGAACACCAATCAAGCACACATCGGCCGGAAGAACGAGCAATGGAGGATTAAAGATTGAAGAATCTAAGAAAGTTCAACTGAGGCAGTGAAGCAGTAAATCGTCCAAGGCGGCCCAAGCCGACCTACAACTAGAAGCTGATATCAAAGAAAAAAATCGGAGAAGTAGTGGATTTAATTTTCATCTTTTTCCTCCGGTATTAAAAACGGCATTTTCTTACTTCTACTTGATTCCAAAGTATTCACTGAATTATGGGGGATTCATATGCAAGTAACATGTTATTAGACATTCCTAGGCACGAAGAGGATTATGCACCGCAGCAAAGGGGTAGACAAATAGATTACACTCCAGATCTTCCAGAGATAGGCCAAGAAGAAATTCAAAAATTAGATATTTATAAAGAGTTGAATGGTTTGGATGAAAAAATGAACGATATCCAAGCGGATATGTTCATTGTTAAAGAAATCCAAAACGCGTTGGGTACCCTTCGTACTTCAATCAATGAAGTTCAAGGGAAGATGTAAAAAATTCTTAATACGATTTGTCCATCCTTACCCTTACCTACCCAAAGGGGTTCCTTGTCTGTTCGACCTAGGAACCCATCATCTAGTAAAGGAACATATGCCCCTTTACCCTTGCATAGTAATATATCTTTAAAAAATAAAGATAATGAAGTAAATCCTCCTCATACTGCCATTAAGTCTAGAAGCCTGTCTTTTGCAAAAGACTTAAAACCACCCCAATTTTTAGGGGAAGATAAAGACCGAAACAAAGATGCAGTCTTGATATTTTTAGACAAATGGCAAAACTTGCATCAGTTAAAAAAGACCCCTGAAGCTTATCAAGTCTTAGAAACAAGTTTATCACTTGGACCTAAGGCTTATAAGTGGTGGATGAGCTTAAAGGAGGCTCAAAGAATCCCTGAAACTTGGAATCAATTCGAATAATTCTTCAAAAAAGAATTCTTACCAGAAAATGAGGATGAAAGAAACTGGGAAGAATGGGACAAAGTCGTGCAGAGAGGACATCCCCTTTCTCTATATATTTCTCATTATTGAGAAATAGTACTTAAATTGCAA
This sequence comes from Ceratopteris richardii, assembly GCA_020310875.1. Classification (NCBI taxonomy): domain Eukaryota; kingdom Viridiplantae; phylum Streptophyta; class Polypodiopsida; order Polypodiales; family Pteridaceae; genus Ceratopteris; species Ceratopteris richardii. Next base: position 136,884,822 of record CM035437.1, read on the forward strand.
AGCCTAGATGACTTTCATAAGGTAAGAGGTTTCATCCGTGGTCTCGACAAGCAAGTCAAACATGAAGTGAAAAGAAGTGCTCCACTTCATCTTGTCAGAGATAATAAAAAATTTAAACCGGGTAAAAGAAAGCTAGGCACATTAAAAAAAGACGACTTTAAAACCCCTAGGCCTTCACAACCTAGGCAAGACCTTGAGGTTTGGGAAAAAGCAAAAAGTGAGAATCTTTGCGTTAAGTGCCTTAAGCCAGGACATCTTAGTAAGAATTGCATGACTAGGAGACAACAAAAAGCCACCCGTGAGATAAGAGGGAAAGAAAAGACAGGAATACACTTAGTCCAAACCCTGAATCTTGAAAATAGTAAAGTTTGGAAAAATGTGGAAGTCCTTCACGAAGGCGACAAGCATCAGTGTTATTTGTCTGACTCAATGTGGGTCCAAAACTAGTTTGGACCTCATGACTTGGTCAAATGTCATGCTTATATAAGTGGTGAAAAGGCAACAGTCAAGATATATGATGCAGGGTCAAGAAAAGAAAGTTTGGGATACTATGATCTGTAACCTCGAAATAGAATTTCAAGGTTATAAAGATAAATTAGACTTTCAGATCATGCACATGGAAAGAACTGATGTGGTTTTGGGTAGAGAATGGCTTTGGGGTTTAGGAAAAACACCTAAAAAAAGCTATCCGTTGAATACTTTGGAATTTGAGAGAAATGGAATCCATTATCTAATTCAAGGAGAACATGATGTGCCCAGTACTCCTTTGATTTCTAGCATGGAGTTGAAAAAACTTTTAAATACTCAAAAAGTGAAAGTTTTCATGATACTTCCAACTGATGTAAACAATGTACATAATATGAATCCAGTTTCTTATATCTTGTCTCCCTTATCTGAACATGAAAAGTTTAAATTTCAGTATTTAATAAATAATTATCGGGATGTCTTTCCAAAAGAACTTCCCCATGGCTTATCTCCTTCTCGTGGGTAAGTCGACCATGCTATAGACTTGCTCCCAAGAACTAAGCCTATATGTAAATCCCTTTATAGACTCCCTTTTTCCCAGCAGGATGAAGTAGAAAATCAGTTAAATGAATACCTAATTAAGGGATTCATTCAACCTAGTCTTTCACCCAAGGCAACACCCATTCTTTTAGTCAAGAAAAAGGATGGATCAATGAGACTATGCATTGACTATCGAGCCTTGAATAAAGTTAGGATCAAGAATAAATATCCAATGCCCCAAATTGATGATTTATTTGATCAATTAAAAGGAGCTATGATATTTTCAAAACTTGATCTCCGTCAAGGATATCATCAAATTAGAATTAAATCTGAAGATGTTCCTAAAAGAGCTTTCACAACTAAATACGGGCATTTTGAGTTTTTAGTCATGTGGTTTGGACTAACAAATGCACCAGCCACGTTCATGACACTAATGAACACTATAGTAAGCCCTTATTTGGGAAAGTTTGTAGTTGATTTTCTTGATGATATTCTTGTCTAATGAGTTAGTAACACTCATGAAGGGCAAGTGTCAAGAAGATACTAGTTTCATACAAATTTCTAATGAGTTAGTAACACTCATGAAGGGCAAGTATCAAGAAGATACTAGTTTCATACAAATTTCTAATGAGTTAGTAACACTCATGAAGGGCAAGTATCAAGAAGATACTAGTTTTAGCAAAGCCTCGAAGAAGGTTTCTACTCCAAGTACAAACTTATCAAATGAAGATAAGTTTAAACATTACAGTATTCAAGATGAATGTCTGTTATACAAAGGAAAGATCTGTGTTCCTTGTAATTCCGAACTTAGAAAAAAAGTTTTGTTTGAATGTCATGATGCCCCAACTGCAGGACATCCTAGAGTCAACAAAACTTATGAATTAGTAAAAAGGCAGTTTTACTGGCCTAGTACACATAAGGATGTACATAATTATGTACTTAGATGCACTAAGTGCCAAGTTAACAAAGCTAAAAAGTTTAAGATACGGGGTTTGTTGCATCCCTTAGAAATTCCAAATGGAAAATAGGAAAGTATTTCCATGAATTTCATTACAAGCTTTCCATGTACCCCTAAAGGCCATGATGTTGTTTGGGTCATAGTTGACCGATTGACCAAAATGGCTCGTTTCTTACCTACCCGAACTACAGTAAAAACTCCAGAATTGGCGAAATTATTCATAGAACAACTATATAGACTCTATGTATTACCTCAAGACATGGTGTTTGATAGAGATAGAAAAATCACTAGTCATTTCTCGAGAGCTGTATTCAGTCGGTTAGAAACTAAGCTTAATTTGAGTACTGCTGAACATCCTCAAACGGATGGTCAAACTAAAAGAGTTAATCGAATACTTGAAGATATTTTACGAGCATACGTATCTTCTACCCAAACTAAATAGGAAGACTATCTACTGATAGTAGATTTTTCTTACAATAGTGCAAAGCACTCTGCAACGGAATATAGTCCTTTTATGTTGATATATGGGTTTCAACAAAGAGCACCTTATGCCATTGGACTTCAAAATGAAAACGTCCAAGCAATAAAAGATTTCTTAGAAGATATGAAATTTAAGCTAAAACTAGCCAAGGAAAACCTAACAAAAGCCCAAGATATAGCTAAATCTTTTAGCGACCCTAAAAGGCGAGATATTTCCTTTCAGGTTGGAGAATTAGTATATCTTAAAGTTCTTGAGAAATCTGAAACATTAAAAACACGACCTTTTCCTAAACTCTCTCCTAGATTTTGTGGCCCTTTTAAGGTTCTTAAAAGAATAGGGACTTTGGCTTACGAGTTAGAACTCCCAGAAGATTGTTTACTTCATCCAGTATTCCATGTAAGTCGATTAAAAAGAAAACTGGCTGAACAAGACAATCTTGTATCTTTGGATACAATCAGTCAACCAATCTCCCTTCTTAACATCCCTCATGAACCTGAGAAAATACTACGCACTCGAGATAAGAAAACAAGAAATCATTTATATAAAGAGTGCTTAGTTAAATGGAGGGATGGAACCCAAGAAAGTGCTACTTGGGAACGAGTAAGTTCCATAAATAAAAGATTTCCTTCTTTTTGAACTATTGGTTGAAAACGAGGAAAGCATCTTTTGAGAGTGAGTCCATGATCAAAAGAAGTGAATCATGATGCATGGGGGAATACTCCACATAATATACCAAAACACATTTTCGAGGACGAAAGGGGAGAAGAATTTTGCATAAATCATGGGTTAGACCCTCCAAAAGGAACCTATGTTTCTTGGATTTAACCCTTGAGGTTTTATTTCATAGAAGTATCAAATTGAAGGGTTTGTTACCTTAGGAAATTAACCTAAGGGAATAAAACCTTAGTCTTGGGAGAAGCTTCTCCCAAGTGACACCTTGACTCGTACGTGACTTCAATTGAAATAGAAGCCATGTGATTCTCTTTGGAAAGTATCCACATGAATGACACTTGGAAGGACACATGGCTAAAAATTAAAGCATGCAACTCTCGGACCTTTGGTATATATATATATGGGTGGAGTTGGATGGGTGGATACGTACTCACTCGCTCTCTGGTGGATGCTGTACTCTAGGAAGAAGTTTTCACAATAGGGGGGATTTCTTATAATTAGCGATCTTTTTGCCAAGGAGGATAGTGATTTCTCAGCAAAGTTGCAAACACACCTTTCCCACCAGATATTCCATAGGGCCTCCCCTGTGATGGCATTCCAGAGAGGCGGAGCAACTAAATGCTTCTTCCAGTAGAGCATGCATCCAACTGATATGTTTTTAAAGTCTAATTTTCTTTTTGACAATCTACCAGAGCCTTCTTGGTGGACCTTAGAAGGCTTACATGAAGTTAAAGAGGCGGTTGATAAACCTCGCATCCCCATCATGAGGAGCCCACTTCATTTTTAGCTTATTGTTGACATATTGTAGCTGTTTGTGATGTCTGAGGGGGGGGGGGGTTTCTTACAATTAGCAATTATTTTGGTGAGAAGGAATAGGGACTTCTCGATTGACCACTCCTTGGGGGTATTGCCAAAGTTGTGAGTGCATCTTTCCTACCAAATCTTCCAAAGGATCTCTCCCCTGATTGCATTCCACAGTGCTGCAGAGCAGCCTATCACTTCACCAATGAGGGCTTGCTTCCAATTGATCTGATCTTGGAGTCGCAGAGAATGACCAAGGACCCTCCATAACTGAACGTACTTAGCGCAAGCAAAGAACAGGCGACCAATATCCTCTTTGCTATGGCAACATGGCTTGCACCAGTGCAGAACACCACAGATCTTGTTAGCTTTTGCATTGGTCCATATTCCATGGTGTAAAATTTGCCATAAGAGGACCGACTTTTTGTTTTCAATGAGAGGGTGCCACATAGAGATAAATTTCATATCCCATCGGAGTCGCGTCCAGTTGAGACAACATTTCTTGTTGAGACTAATGAGAATGTCATTGTGCGCTTCGACATAAAGAAGCTTGGACAGGCGATTACCATTAAACCATTTAAGGCCCATTAGGTCCGAAGCATCCTGTCCCATCAGTAATCGGATTTTAGAGCGGTCCCAAGCATGGCATCTGCTCAGTAAAACATTCCATTTCTCATACGTGACCGAAACACTAGGGTCAAGGTCCTCAAAGACCACCCATATGTTCATGTCCTATTTGTAGAGGTGCTTCAATTGTTTGAATCCCTTATTCCTGAGTCTCTTGGCACTTAAGACATTCCACGGCTCCACACTTCTCATACCTTGGATTGGGAACCAAATAGAGTCATTTTGTCTTATACTTGTAGCCCACTTCCAGTCTTCATTGATTCTGATGTGAGGTTTGAACCTGTTCCAGCTCAGCCACAAGGATCTTACTAGGATCGATCCTTTGGGTTAGACTAGATTGGGGAGAATAAGAGGGTGAGGATGTCGAGGTTTTTCCATCTAGGGTAGCCCACCAGAGTAATCACGTTCATGTTTCTAAAAATTAATGAGGCCCAAGAGGAATCTCTGTTGCACCAGGCCTTAATCATCCACTTTGCTACTAGTTTATTGGCCATGTTGCCAATGTCCATAATACCCACACCTCCACTCTCCTTTCGGCTAGTGCATATGGAACATTTGATTTTAGGCACTCCCCTCCTGTTATGGTCCCCCGTCTCTAATTTGTTTTCTTATGAGAATATTGCACATCTCTTTGGAGGGTTTATTTGCCTTACCAGCCCACCATTCCTTAAAATAAAGTTGTAGATTTTTCCTTTTGATCTCCTCCTCGTATCTTAATCTTCCTCTAATATTTTGGAGTCGCTTTTGAGATTGAATCTTCCCTTTATTAACTTCTTCTTCGAGTCGCCTGAGCCAGTAGTAAGGTTTTCTCTACGTCTTCGGCGGATGGACTTGAGAGCCTTTGTGGTCCTAATCATGATCTGACGAGACTTTTCCACCACATTTCTCCAACACTTGGCCGGGGAGGTGCAGACGATGAAGGCCTCAAGCCAAGCGTTAGCGATTTCTTGATGGATAGAGGGGAGTGAAAAGACAAATGGACTCGCGTGAAACCAAGGTGCTTTGTGACTTTTGGATAGAGGGGGGAAGGTGAGTACCATTGGGTAATGATCTAAGATAGTGAGGTCGATACGTTGCATTAGGGTGGGACATCGACGAGATTCTGTGAAATGTAGCTTCTGTCGAGTCTTGCTTTCCTCAAGTGCTCGCCCAATTGAAGATTGGACCAAGAAAAACCGTTGGGGTCCTTGACTTCGACCAGATCCAAATACAGTTTGGTTTCGTCCCATGTGTATTTATGCTGGCTGTCAATGATGTGGCCCTTGTTGTTCCACCTATCAGAGGGGTCTTCCACCATATTGAAGTCACCGCACATCATGAAATTATGAGAAAACAAGTCCAAGGAGGACCAAGTATCGATCCTCGCAGCATCCTCGTTTGCAGCATACATAGAGATCAGCCTCTAAGTAAGACCATCCAAAGAGGAATGGCAAGCCTTGTGAGGTGCAAGAGGCACCATTGATCACATTCACGATTTCTTGTGTGGTTTTGTAGGTGATGAAGAAAGCTTGGAAGATGTGGAAGCTATGAATGCTTCACATGAAGATGAACTCATGAAAGAGTTCATTTATGATCAGCCTATTGTTGATTTTGCAGGTCCTAAATCAGCCATAAAGAATGGATTAAAGATTATGAAGCAAGGGGGAGTTAGCTTGCAAGGCTAAGAAGATCCAAAAAGAGTCCAAAGAAGAGAAGGTGTAGCCAAGAGAATAAGTCACACTCAAAGAAAGAGTATGAGCAGCCATCAAAGGTAACGTTGAAGGACTAGGAGAAGCCACCAACATGGAAGGAGCATTTAGAAGAAAGGAGCAACCATGATGCACAAAAGAAGGCATGAAGAAAAAGGAAGCATGACAACCATGGCATCATCAAAAGGAGATGCAAAGAGTTCACCCAAAGATAGAGTCAAAGATGATCCAAAGACAAAGGAGGATCAAAGAAAAGAATGCAAGCCTAGAAGATGTGAAGCCATGAAGCCATGAAGGTACAAAGAGAGGACAATAAGAAAGAGAGTGAAGCAACAATGGTATATGAAGCCAAGTTGATCTCACATTATAAAAAGTTTGTATGAAGCATGTTCCTTGATAGGGATGCACCAAAAGGAGATGCAAAAGAGTGCACCCAAAGATAGATTCAAAGATGATTCAACGATAAAGGAGGATCAAAGAGGAGCATGCAAGCCTAGAAGATGTGAAGCCATGAAGCCATGAGGGTACAAAGAGAGGACAACAAGAAAGAGAGTGAAGCAACAATGGTATATGAAGCTAAGGTGATCTCACATTATAAAAAGTTTGTATGAATCATGTTCCTTGATAGGAATTGAAGAAGAGCTCTTGCAAAGATCAAAAGAAGCAAGAATGAAGCTGGAAAGAAGCCAAAGAAGCTTGGAAGCAAAGGAGGGAGATCACCAACCTATTAAGCAAAGGAAAATAGATGCAAAGGATGAAGAGGAGGAGAGTTGGAGAGTGGCATGGACTCCCAATTGTAGCTTGAGGGGGAGTGTTGAAAATTATGGAACATGTGCAAGCTCCAATTGTGAGGCTTGGCATATACTCACCTCTCATTTATTACCTCTTCATAATTTATGTATTTGTTGTAAGCCCGAGATGAAGCTAGACCCTAAAAATATAAAGGGCACACTCTCAACCTTAGAGTAGAGTATTGAATTAAAAAGAGCAAATGTATTTATGGCTTGGATAAAAGCCAAAATATAAAAAGAGAGATGTAATACTCAAAAAATTCATGACCTTATCCATATGAAGTGATATGGAGCACGAAAAGCCACCCAAGGCAATAGAAGGACAAAGGACAAGAAAGGAAAGGTCAAGAGGTGAGAGACGATGCAAGGGTAGGTGAGAAGTCCCATGCCCATAGCTCTATATATAGAGCTCATATGAACATGAAAATTTGTTGAGATGACATGGAGAATCAATGGATATCAGAAGGTACCTCATTTGGATGCTACAATGCAGGAAAGTATTCGAGTCGCAAACCTTTTCTATACACAGCAACCTTGTGAAGGTCATATCTCTCTATGTACTTATCCATTTAATGCATACAATATCTTGTTGGAAAGCTTATCTCTTCAACTATTTGGATCACAAATATTGCTCTCAGACGATTCTCTAATAGTGACAAGCAACATTTCTTGTGAACCTCAGTTTTCTTCATAAGCTGAGTTGACAGGTGGTCTAAATTAGGATAGTCGGTTGCCTACTCATATGAACTCCAAATGGAGTGTTCTTTAACTTGTTATAAAGCTAAAAGAGTCTACTATGTATGGACCAATTTTCATAGTCATCGGATCTCTGATCTGTAACTGAATCAGGTTTTAGTAAGCATATGTCTTACAGGGCAGATTCTAGAAGAGGTTCTCTAACTTCCGTTGCGTGTATTGGAGTGAAATTTCTCCACACTGTGTAGATTAATGTTGCCATGCCACCAAAGAATAAGCTATCTACCACCCCAAATGAACAAAAATCCCATTTAGATTCTAAAAAGTATTTTTCCTCATCCTCTTCAATTCCTTCCAACATATGCGGTGGCTCTGCTAGTACGAGTTTGTTTTTCAGAAGACCAAACTGTTCATCATCCAATTGTAGTGAAAATTTAGCATGTCCTTTTTGGAAAGTGATAGTGTTGGCAGCCCAGTTCTACCTTACTTTAGTGTTCTATAACCATGGTCTTTCCAAGAGTAGATTATAGTCAAGGTTCTTACCTTTAGGCTCTAGCACTACAAAGGTAATGGAAAGAACAAGTGGGGAAATTACAATCGGAATATTCTTGATGAGTCCCACTTATAACACTCTAGATTGATCTACCATTCGAGCAAAAAATGGTGTTGGTTCAATACCCTTCCAGCCCATTTGTCCGCAAGTAGTGATAGATGCAATATTGATACTAGATTGGCCATCAATCAATACTTTTCGAATTGCTTTATTTTTGTATCATACTATAATAATTGGCATTGTATAATCCACTTCCTTGACCATGCCAACAATTGCTTATTGGAACTCTTTTGGAGAATTTCCTTTTTGTAAATGGTTCAAAAACTTTTCTTTAAAGGTCGGGACTAACTCCGGAAAAGCACCTAGTGGTAATTGAATCTGTGATTTGCTTAATACATGCCAAGAATCGTCTTCATCTAACACTAGCTGGTCCTCTGATGCGGCCGGAGTCTAGTCTGACTTTCTAGTATTGGGGCCCTATAAATTTGAACTTAAATTGGGAGATTTAAGTTTAGCTTTCTTTTTTCCTTAGATCATATTCCTTAACTTCTTCACATTCAAATTGATGGTGTCCATACTACAAAATAGAAGTGACATTGAATTGGTCGATTCCCAAAATTATTGGGTCTTGGTTACCGAAATCTACGGCCTCTTCTGTAATGCTGAAAATTGGATCAATAGAACCTTTATTGATCTTGCAAATGTTAAGATCCAAAAAACAGAGCTGGTCTAAACAATCTCATGTCTTGACTCTCCATGCATACTCTTTATTGGATTGTAGGTTTATATCCTATAGATTTTCCTTCCATGAAGCTGCTTCAACTTGTGTTATTGTGACTAGAGTATTTTTATCATTGGACCTACATTCTTCTAATGTATAAATGTACAATTTTTCCTTGATTGTTGGCTGCAATCCGTCCATGAAGAATTCTTACAACAGTTCTTCTAAGGGGAGGTCATTATTCGAAAAATGTCTCATGGTTGACCTGAAGTCTGAAGCATACTTCTCCACCATATCGTTCTGGATCATACACTTCAAGGTTGCATGTAAGCTTGAAATTCTTTTAGGAGTCTAAAATCTCTCCAAAAAGGCATCTTTTAAGTCATTGTATTGTGTAAAATGGTGGAGAGGAAATTCAATTAGCCATTTGACTACATCACTAGCTAAAGTAGCTTGGAATACTTGTTTTTTGTGCTAGTTGTCATGCACTATTCTGTGGTTACATGCGTACTAGTTCTCAAAAGCCCAGACATGTACATCAAGATCTTCCTCCGATCAGCTGTAAAAATGGGTGTAGTGTAACCGCAAAAGTGGACTTTGATTTTGCATTTTTTTCTTCACTATCCTCTTTGTTAGTGGTGGTTGAGTCCCACAAGTCTCATGTATAGTCCTCCAATTTACTAGATTGAGTGAAAGGTACTAGTTGTAAAGAAGGCTCTGGCTGGGGTCTGCCACCACTACTTTGGCAGAGGTCCACAAGGCACTTTTCTTCCTGCTCTTGGCTCTGCAGATTAGTGCTGCGGATTTCCATTTGTGCAAAGCTTTAGCTAATTTTTGGTTCTTCCACTCGGATCTCTAGTCATTCAAGATTGACTACAACAAGACACTGTTTTCCATGCATAGCACCAATTCATCTGGGATATTGATTGATTTCTCAATAGAAATATCTTCTAACCGTAGAGTTTCTAAGGTAATGGACAAGATTCTGGAATGGGCATTATGACTACAATGCTACAATCATAACATGCATTTCTATTCTAGATATTCTTACTACATAGATAACTAGTTTCAAGATTCAGTAACACAATTTATATTATGAATGATGCACAGTAAAATTTTGGTTAATTATTGGAAATGTTATATACTTTTGTGAATATGATAGACTTCAGAAATAGTACCGAAATTAGGTTACAGTGATATAGACTGCACCATAAGCATCGTATACGTACTTCTGAGTTCTATCTTTATGCCGATATGCTACACAGTTTTTGTTGTTTGAGATATATGAGACACTGCAATTTTCGAGATAAGCTTTTGGATCTCTTAAAATATAACCCCTTCTCCTATTACAAAATATGAATTACAAAAATAGTTTAGACTAGCCTCGCGGCTAACAAGTTAATTGAGCATGATTCTAAGGATGGTCCAAACCTACACCTACATTCTTTCGGTGATCATCCCTATCTAGAAGTCATTGAAGGATATCTTATGCAACAAAGTTATGAATGAAATATAGTACTATTGATTATTTCTTTGTTAATAATCTTTGAACTTGAACAAAGCACCGAAGTAAAGTTTCTACTAATCTTTTATTTTGTATGTTATAAAGCTTTAATGGTGTTGTCTCTTTTGCTCTCCCTATAACTCGAAAGAGAACATCATGAGCATAATGATTCGAGCATAGCTTTTTGAATTCTTTCATTGATAATGGTTCTCCTTCTAATCCCTCGAGTTCTAAATTTTGGTGAAATAGAAATGCCAATGCTGATTATGCAAATTGAGCATTCGTTTTAGAAAAAATCAGGTACAAATGATGAACACCTATTCTACATTGACTCGGAATGCTCAAATCATGTGGCTGGCAATGTAGGACTACTCTCTGATCTTGAGGAACCAAAAGGTAAACATCAAGTCCAAATAGGTGATGACACCAAGCACTCAGTAGTTAAAGTTGGAAATGTTAAGACTTGTGATGGAAATCAGAATTTGTTGAGTAGGTTACTCTATGTACCAACCATTACAAAAAATCTGATGAGTGTTGGACAGATTGTGGAGAAAGGTTCGGAGGTTAGATTCAACCAATATGGAGCATTTGTGGAGGATCCAAGGCATGGGTTCAAGAGAATTGCTAAAGGAGAAAAATCAGGTAGACTTTTCACTTTTGAGTTAGAAGACACAAAGAATATTGCACTATACAGTTATAAAGATCAAACACTTTCAGAGCTTGAGATTTGGCACAAAAGATTAGGGCATATAGGAGAAAGAACCTTGAAGCAGATATGCAGGGATCAATGTGTGCTTGGAATACCTAATGTATCCAAGTAACATATGATTTACTAGTGTGGTGCTTGTCAATTTGGGAAGTCACACAGGTTACCCTTCTCAAGGAAAGGTTACATGCATGAAGACTACCTAGAGCTTGTCCATACGGATGTATGGGGACCAAGAAAAGACCCCTCAGTCTCAGGATCAAGGTACTATGTATCTTTTATTGATGATTATAGCAGATGGACTGTATTGTACTTCATGAAGCACAAGGATGAGGTGTTTAATTGCTTTAAACAATATCTTGCACTTGTTGAAAATGAGACAGGAAAGAATTTGAAGAGGCTAAGATCAAATGGAGGAGGTGAGTACTTCTCCAATGACTTTGAAAAATTCTTGCAGGACAAAGGCATCAAAAGAGAAGTAACCACAAGGTATTCTCCTTAACAGAATGGGGTAGCTGAGAGAAGAAATAGGTTGATTGTTGAGACAGCTAGGTCTATGTTGAATGAAAAAAACATTACCTAACTATCTATGGGCAGAGAGTGTTTCTACTGCCACTTATCTCATTAACCTGGCAGATACTTCTCTATTCATTAAGAGAAGTAATTCAGAGGTAATATACCTTTGTGTTTATGTTGATGACATCATAATTACAGGTAATGATGTCAATGGAATCTGACAAATCAAGAGCCAGATCATGAAGGAGTTCAAGATCAATGATCTTGGTCTATTGAAGTATTTTCTTGGGCTTGAGATAGTATACACTAACTCAGGGATATACATTACTCAGAAAAACTACATACAGGATATGTTGAAGAAGTTTCACTTGCAGGATGCCAAAGTAGCAAGCACTCCAATGGAGGTAAACCTAAAACTAAGTGCCCATGAAGGTGATGAAGTAAATGACATTACAGGTTACCAAAGTATGGTGGGTAGCTTGAACTATGCTACCTTAACAAGGATACATATTGCATATGGAGTTAGTGTGCTAAGTCAATATATGCACAAGCCAAGGATACCTCACTTAGAGGCTACCAAGAGAATCTTGAAATATCTCAAGGGTACACAGAACCATGGTTTGTATTTTCCTTACACTTCAGATATTGATATCAAAATTTATTCAGATGCAGATTGGGAAGGATGCAAGGATGATAGGAGGAGCACTTCTAGATATATTTCTTTTGCAAGTGATAAGCCAATATCTTGGTTTGCAAAGAAGCAACCAACTGTTGCATTGTCTTCTACAGAGGCAGAATATAGAGGGTTGGCTAATGCCACACAAGAAGCCATATGGATCAAGCTTTTGTATACATAATTGGGATTATATACTAGGTCTCCAATAATCTTTTGAGATAATACAAGTTCTCTTCACCTTGCAGCTAATCCTATCTATCATGCTAGGACCAAACATATAGAGGTCCATTACCATTATGTGAGAGAGAAGTTGATAAGCAAAGACATTCAACTAACCTATGTATCAACAAACATGCAGTGTGCAAATTTGTTGACTAAAGCTTTGGATGGAACCAAACTTTGTAGGTTCAAAGCAATGATTGGATTACAGGACATACATGAAGATTGAAGGTGAAGACCAAGCCAAAATGTTTGGCTTGAGGGGGAGCTGTTGGTGTATATCACAAGCCTACACATTTGGCTTAGAAGATATCTTGAAGACCCTACATATGTGCTACATTCCTAAAAAATCGGGGGTATAGCTTTAATTGCTAAATTGATTTCTCTTAGCATAGTTTATCTTTTTACATCATTTCACTTGGAATAGTTAGCTTGCTAAGCTAATTAGATAGCTCTGAAAGGAATTTTTCCAATTTCTAATGTGTTGGTCATACTGAGCAAAAGATCTAGTAGGTATCAAGACATAAATAGAAGGTTTTCTTGAGATTGTGAATTTCAAAGCTATCTAATTTGATTCAACCATTCCACACATCACTTCCAAAGTACATAGGCCATTTTATGGTGTCATTGGAAAGCTAAGGAGGTCCACTTATCAAGTCTGAAGCAAAAGAGGGCTGGTACAAAGTAGGTTTTAGCAGTACCTACGCAATCTCTTGGAGCATCCATCCATCTTTCCCAACAAATTAAAGAAAGCATCTTGATTGCAACTCATATGGTTGCTACAAGCACTGTCAATGTACCATGTAAAATCTGAATTGACTCTTTCACTTGAACCATACATCATAAGCAAGCTCTCAGTTTTTGAATTTGTTGAAGTACTAGCATAATTACCTTGGTTCCTTTTGTATCCTTTATTGCCTTCTCCTTTGGACCAAGTATCTCTTGCATAATGGCCCTGTTCTCCACAATTGTAGCACTCTCCATTGGATGCTTCTCTTCCATGTGATCTTCCTCCTCTTCCTCTACTCCTTACTCTTCCTGTTGATCCATAGCTTTGGTTGGAGCCTTCTTGGTTGCATGAGCTTGAGCTTGACCTTCCTCTCCCTCTCCCTTGGGAGTTTTTTCCACCTCTTTTGCCTTTGTCTCTACGTGCATAGAAAACTTGGGCTTGGGTGCCTTTGATTGTGAAGCTCCTTGGTTCATCTCCTCGGACACCATCAATGTGACTAATTAATCAAATTCTGGTAGGGAATCCCTCACATGAACTGATGTGGTGAATGCTTTCCACCTTTCATCCTCTCTCAAGCCATTGAGAGTGTGTGCAATGAGATCATCATCTTTGATTGGGCTCCCAGTTGAGCCTAAAGCATTTGCAAGTTCCTTAACCTTCAAAATGTACTCATTTATGTTAGTACTTGGTGATTTCCTAAGATTATTCAGCTCATTCTTGAGCTAAATCTTCCTTGCCTTGGTTGATGAAGAGTACAATCTCTCCAAGGTCTCCCAAACCTTCTTGCATGTGCCTAAGTCTTGTATATGCCCGATCATGCTATTGCTTATGTGTTTAGATAGAATGAATATGGCTGTCCTATCCCGTTCTATCCATTCATTAAGTGCCTTGACCTGCCGTTGAAGTGGTGGATCATGTACATGAGGCATTGGCTCCATGCCACTCACTAATCCCCACAATCCTTTGCCCATTAGGTAGTTGCTAACTCAAAATCTCCATGATTGATAATTGCCTTTCTCTAACTTCTCTATTTGTGCATTATACTCATTCATACTGAGCTCTATGATGCTCCTCTAGCTTCTCCTCAAGTGTTTGTATTTTTACAAGGTGTGGATATTACCTTTTGATAGCTTCTCCCTTGCTAACATTCAATTAGTTGAGATTGTGATCAACCTAGCCCCCTTTGATGAATCCTGCTTGTGCTTCCACGAGTTTTCTTGATCCCTTCAAGTCTTCAATATGATGCCACTGATGTATCCAAGAATCCAAAAGGGCTCTGATACCACGGATAGGGGATGATTCGAACACCCCAATGCAAAAATGGAAGATGGCTGCCGTCCACTAGGTCCACAATCAGTGATATATGCTCAGTATTCTGAACTTTTCTCTACACCAGTACAGAGAGTTAAAATGAAATTGTAGAAACTTTTAGTAGACTATAGGAGATACCCAACAAGCTTTAAATCATCCCAAATGAATATTCTAGCTGGGATAACCACCCTCTGCAAGACAGGCTACCTGCTTGCAACACTCTCTACCTATGTGCAGAGATATACCTTCACAAAGTTGGCAATTTCTCACAACTTACTTAGTCAAATAACTTGAAACTTTGGAAACGTTTAGGGCATAATATGAGAGACCATGAAGCTTGAAATCAATGAAAATGAGTGCAATGAGAGAGGAAGCAATGCTATGCAATCTGGTACAATGAGATTTGGAAAAGCCTAACTACACCTCTAGATAGAGCGAAGCAAAATCATGAGAAAATGAGGTAAGCAAGCAAGGGGGTTGCTTGCTGGAGTTTATGACTTCACTAAACTAAGTGGGAAACTCATGGAATGCATACAACTCAAGAAACAAAGGTGGGATGATGCGTATACAGACTTTCACTTTTCCTACAATCTAGCTAACCACCCACCAATAAGTTTAGGTGCACTTTTTGGTGGCTGATTTGATGAGATTTGAATTTGATTGAGTTTGGTGGAGCTTCTAACTTTATTCCATGACTTTCGGTCCTCCTTCTTTTATTTTTCCACTTGCAAAACTCGTGGTTGAGCTTTTTTGCATGATTGAGACTTGATTTTCAACACTTGACTCAGCAAACGTAACACCCGTTGACACATATAACTTCTTTGAGAGAGGTTTGTAGCACTTGTAGCCTTGTTTCTCATTTGAGTAGAAAATGAACACATATTTCTCACTCTTGGTCTCTTACTTTGTTCTCATGTCACTAGGAACATGAACAGAGCATACACATCCAAATACCTTGAGGTGCTCCATGGTTGGTTTCTTGCCATAATAAACTTCATGTGGAGTCACATTGTGCACACCACCTATTGGAACCCTATTTATCACATAACAAGCTATATTCACAGCCTCATCCCAATATAACAATAGTAACATACCTTCATTTATAAGACATCTAGCTATCTCAACCAAATGCCTATTCTTTCTCTCTGCAACACCATTTTGTTGAGGGGTGTACCTACATGTAAAGTGCCTCTTTATGAAATTTTCTTGCAAGTACTTTGTGAATTCCTTGGAGAAGTACTCCCCCCCTCCATTTGACTACAGTGCCTTGATGTGTGCATCACATTCTTTCTCAAAAAGGGACCTAAACTTTTGAAAGCATGAAAACACTTCTAATTTTCCCTCGATAACATATAGCCATACCTTTCTTGAGTGGTCATCAATAAAAGTGAAAAAGTCCCTAGCTCCTCCCAATGAAGCCTCTCTACTAGGGCCCCATACATCTAAGTGTATAAGCTCCAAGAGCTTAGAGGATCTATATTCACTCTTTGGAAATGGCTTCCTTGATTGCTTACCTAGCTCACAAGCAACACAAAATGTATGTAGACCTTGGCCTTCAAGATTTGGTAGTCCTTGCACTGAACCTGCTTTTCAAATGCTTTTTAACTTGGAAATATTGATATGTCCTATCCTTTTGTGCCAAAGATCATTATCTATAATCCTTTTGTTATCAATCATCACATAACATACCTTGTTGTGTGTAGGAGCAACATTTACTGTGAAAAATTTGTCTTCCTTACTTCCCTTAGTAATGCCCTTGCCTCCTTGCTTCACTATGCAGCCTTTTGCATCAAGTATAACCTGCATACCTCTCTCTACCATCTATCCTATAGAGATAAGGTTCTTGGAAATAGATGGAACATGGAGCACATCTTTAAGGATCTTGATTGATTTAGCTTCACCTAGCTTCACATCTCCCACATGTGTAATGGGATAGTGAGTGTTATCTCTTGTCTCCACACAACCTTTTGAGCTTCTGACCTACATAGGAAAAACGATTCCTCCATACATGACATGTGATTAGAGCATCCAGACTCTATGTACAAATTTGTTACCTTGGCATCACTAGTGTAGCCATGACTCATGGTTAGGAGGGTCTCCTTCTCATTATCCTCCTTGGAGTTGTTAACATCATTCCCTTGATCCTTCTTCTTCTTGCCTTTGTGATCCTTGAAACAACAATTCAAAGAAATATGATTATGTTTACCACATATAAAACAAGTTCTACCTTGATGAGGGTTGTTCTTCCGTTTGCAATTCTAACCCTTCCTTGAAGATGATGCCTTGCTATCTCCTTCTGAATCTGAACCTTCTTCCTTGGATTGCTTCCACTTGCTTTTTCCTCTTTTTCCCTTCTTGCCACTCTTGCCTTTGCCTTTGCTAGCATATAGGAGCTATGAGTGACCATCCTTCTTGAAGGTGTCTCCTAGGGCAACCTCTTATTTCACTAGGTGTGCGATGAAATACTCAAGAGTTGGTAGAGGATCTCTGTGCATGATGGTAGTAATGAGGGTATTCCACTTGTCTTTCCTTCTTAACCCATTGACAGTAATCTGCAAAAGGTCTTCCTCATCTACTTTGCAGCCAATGGATGCCAATTGTTGCCGCTACTCCTCATACTTCTTGTGGAAGTGCCATGTATCTTCTATAAGTCCTCCCAAACATCTCTAGCATGATCAAACTTCTATATATGACCAATCATAGTGCTAGAGACTACCTGTGATATGTAGAAGATAGTTGTCCTATTCCTTTCCTCCCAATCCTTCAACATCTTCAATTCTTGATTGGTGACCTTTGGATCTTTGGGATCCACATCAAGCTTGTCTTCATGTCCACACACAATAGTCCATAAACATTTGCTCATGAGGTAGTTCATAACTTTGAACCTCCATGGTTGATAGTTGTCTTTGTCAAGGAACTCCAATTTTTTACTTAGATCTACCATAATGAATGGGAAAATAGTGTTACACTAAAAAGTACCTCTTAGCCTTGATGTCCAAGCTCTTCTTTTTGTCTCCTAAAGTTCAAAGGATGGTTTCTACTCTAATACCAAATGATTGAATTTAATCCCCCAGATTTGCACACTAGAAGTTAGATGAACCCAATACCTAGGTCCCTTTATACATCTTTTCTACTACCTTGTAGAAAAACTCTAATTCACTTTACACTGATCATAATCACCTACACTTTTAGAAACAGGTAGTATGTATTATAAGATTTCCAAAAATCTATGGAACACTATAAATAGATTTATTTAGGTCAGTCAACAACTCTATAAAAAATAGACTATGCAAAGATGTAGGATATGCAGAAATTAAAGTTATAGAAATGCACCAATTTCTCTCTACATAAAACTGATTTCAAGAAGCCCTCTTAGGGAATGTGAGACACATCTATAAGCTATAGAATTCACATTAAATCTCTTGAATTTGATTTGTAGATAAGGAGTTACAACTATTATATGTAGATTATGTCTATACCTACAAGAGACTAGAGGGGGTGTGGGCATGATAGCTCCTCCTTGGTCATCCTTTGTGCGTATAATGCCCTCCTTTGCATTTTTGTGAGCTTGACCTACTACATTTGGGCTCCTTCAGCCTTGGATGACTCTCTCCTTGAGACTCCTTGAGTATATGTTTCTTAGTCTTCAATGACCTACAAGACTTCCATGAATTTCATGACTCTTCACCTTCTTTTATAGATTTTGGATGACTCTCCCAACTTTTCCACCACCTTAAGAATACCTTTCCCAACCTTTTATTCACCTAAATCTTGCATAGTTCACATTTTCAACAACATAGACACAATCATACATAATTTCTTATATCCCAAGATCTATAGTTCCAATGATCATGAGACTTTGTATGTGTTCTCAAACCATTCAAGGATAACAAATCCAAGAGATATATTAGACATCGAGTACCTAAACACTAAGAAACGACTATGAGAAGATGACAGAGTAGCACAAAGTACTCTAATAGTATACAGAGAATGACCAATCAATGAAAATGAATCCTAATTTGTAATTATATTGCACATATGGTAGAAACATATTATGAAAGACTTCTTGCACTTCAAGATATTACAATGTATTCTCAAGAAAGTAGCTATATTCACTATGTAAATTTTCTACTACTTCATGACTTCAAGAGTAGTGTTTATATACACTTTGTTCTTGATGGTGGTTGGATCTTCTACCTAAAAGCTAGTCCTAATTCGTAGGATATAATTTGAGATTTAATTAAAAGATATTCGTGGATCTTGGCTCCCATTAAGTCAGGAGTTTTTCTCCTTCTCTCACTTTCACAAATGACTAAGATAAATTCATAGCTTTAACCTTTATATGTCTTTAGAATATATGCTAATGATATGAGAGAAATCCTATGATCATGGTACAAGCTCTTAGGCTTGCTCCTTGCACCAAGATTTCTTCACCTTTGTAGCTTCTTCATAAGTTGTTGGTTCCTAATCTTTGAGAGTTTTTTCCATATGAGCTTTGTGAGAACATATTTTTAGTTGCCCTCTTTCTCTTATTGGGTACTTGGATTGAGTTCTTGTCCTACCATGCCTCTCTTGCCTTTGAAATTGTCTGCTGCAAATTATCCATAAGCATGCCAATTTTCTCATCACATGAACATGTCAAGAGAATGTCATCAACATACAAAAAAACACACTATAAGATCAACACCATATTTGCATAGATAACATATGCTTTCAATTGGACTACATGTAAAATTAAGAGCAATCAAGTGCTTATGTATTTGAGCATACCATGCACTTGGATCTTGCTTAAGTACATACAAAGGCTTGCATAAGTGGAAAACCATAGATGGAAATCCAAGAGATTGCTTCATATAGACCTCTTCTTCAAAATCGCCATTCTAAAAAGTTATTTTATATCTAGTTGAAGCACTTTCCAACCAAGATAGGTAGCCAATTCAATCACATAACAAATGGTATTCATGTGCAAAGTAGGTGCAAAAGTCTCCTCATAATCAATAGTATATTATGTTGCATAACGTTTTGAAAATAATCTAGCTTTGTAGCAATCAATTCTACCATCATACTTTATTTTAATATTGTAAATGAACTTAGTATCAATGTCATTCTTACCTTTTGCCAATTTACATAACTCCCAACTACATTATTTGTTATTAGAATCCAATTCCAAATGCACTATGCTCATCCAATTTGAATCATCACATGCATCTTCAAAAGTGAGTGGCTCTTTATTACATGCAATTATAAGGTAATAGATCCACAAAGTCACTTGATGCATGGTGAGATCTTGATCTTGTTTTATCAAGTAAAGGAGCATACAACTTTCTATCTTGCAATATCCTTTATAAACATTTTAGCATAGATTGTGCATCCTCGATAGATATTCATTATGAAATTGTACATCATACGTGGGCTGAATATAGTGCTTAATTTCAGCCATGTGTGGCTACAAATTATCATTCATGGTTGGCTGAACATTTTTAACCATCATTGGTTGGAATTTTTCAATCACCTTTCTTTTCAAATAATGGGAATTTTTATCTATATCTGGCTGGATATTTTAAAAAACTATTTGGTTGAAACCTTTTAGCTATTTGAGCCTCATTAGGATGGTGTACATGGACATATTCAAGTGCACCACTTGAAACAAAGGCATGAGTATATCAAACATGTGTTTTTACAAAGAAATATCAATTTAAAAAATACGAGTCAATCCTTAATGAATTCTGACATTGGCATGCATTGTGGATCGGAACCCACTAAGTACAAAATTTCCTGTACATCATCCTCATCATTATTTTGGAGAACACGATTCATTGTTCTTTCTGTGTCCCACTGAATCTCCTTAAACATTTCTTCTAAATTTTCTTCTGCTAGCTGCAATTCCTCTACAGAAAATGCCTTAGGCTCCCACATTGGCTGACTTGCAATTTGATATCTTATTGCCACTGCGTCCAATTTTTGAATTCAATTACGAAGTTTTTTCTAACATGGTGTCAAAAGCTTCGTAATTGAATTCAAAAATTGGACGCAGTGGCAATAAGATATCAAATTGCAAGTCAGCCAATGTGGGAGCCTAAGGCATGTTAGAAAAGCTTCGTAATTGATTTTCTTCGTTCATTTTCTTCACCTCTCCTAGTTCCATCTTATGCTTTAGGTCCATGATGACCACATCTCTTTTCAATTCTGCGATTTCAATTTCTTTTCCCTCTAAAATAGTGTTAGCATCTACACATCTTCCTTTTTGCTTTGTAACTTGCTTTTCCAAATCTACAAGTCATAATAAATAAGCTTTAAGGGTTTCATATTCTACCTACATAGTGCATAGTTTTTCTTTGAGTATAGTATATTCTGAGTTCCACATTGCCATTTTTTTTGTCTGAACTTGCTATAGTTGCTTCCTGTTTGAAGAGTTTGTCCAATTGATTACTTCTTCTTCAATCACGAAACTTCTTTTTCCTCTTTTTGGAGCTTGGTTGATAATTCATTATTATCTGTTTTTCAACTTTTACAGTGCCCTAGATCTTTGTTCTACTTTTGATTGCAATAGATCTATTCGTTTTGTCTTGTCTTTTGATTCCACTTTGAGGTTCGTATTGTCCTCTAAAGCTTCATTTAACTCAATGATTTCTTCATTAACAACATTAACTTTACATGCTAGGTTGTTCTGAAGTTCACCGATTACTATTCTTAGGTGGTTCATTTCTCCATCCATACCCACCCTTTCTTCTAACCATTCTTGTTTCTGCTAAACTAAAGATTCATATTTCTTTTGTAAATCTTACATACGAAAAGCAATCCAATGGATTGCTCTAGCCATATCACCAATATATTCAGGTTTATATGTCTCATGTGGGAACATCCATGGATACAAGTGGTCAGTGCACCATTCCCATGGTGGCTTGACTTTTCTCTCTGACTACTTCCATTTTCTGATAAGGTTGGAAGAACTAAAAGTAGGTGGTACCAGACTTTTTTGAGATTCTTCTGCATTGCAGTCCAATTTTGGTCTTTGCCTTCGAAGCCCTTTAGCTTCCACCTCTGCTTTCGCTCTCCACAGACTTTCTTCTTATGCTGCTTTCCTTCCTGCTTCTTCTTCTTTTGCCTTCCTTTTTGCTTCCTCTTCTTGTTGTCTCCAGTCCTCTTCTTGCTTGCTTGCAATTTCTTCCTCCATTCTATGATGATCCTCTTCCTCTTGTTTCCACTGAGCTTCTTCCTCCGCATCTCTATTACTCATCTCTTGATCTTGATTAA
Source organism: Ceratopteris richardii (assembly GCA_020310875.1). Lineage (NCBI taxonomy): Eukaryota > Viridiplantae > Streptophyta > Polypodiopsida > Polypodiales > Pteridaceae > Ceratopteris > Ceratopteris richardii. The sequence continues at coordinate 136,906,731 of CM035437.1, forward strand.
CATTTGAAGTCCGTGCAACATGCCTTCTTTCTACAAGTTGCTTAAGTGCATAGAGAAACACTTCTATGGAAACAATGGTACATTCTTTGGGTACGAAAGGAGGATTATCGAGAAAGTAAGGAAAAGAGTACTCCTAATTTTGTATCCAGCATGGCATTAGCCGCTTGACCTATCCTTCGATAGATTCTCTGAATCTCCTTTTTTAGTTCGCGGTGGATCCACTCTACCCAGTCAATTTGTGTCTCTCTAGATGCTTTCACTAACGAATGAAGTTGTAGCGAAACTCCATAATGCTTTGCCTGCATGTTTATGATCATAGAGATGAATAAAAGCCAAAATTTCAGGGGATTATCATCTAGTATGTGGGAGAACTTATATTCTTTGGAACATGGTCTTCCAAGGACTTGAATTATATCTATTGGGTCTATAGTTTATGTCCTATGGTTATACCATCATTTGTTACATGCATCTACGTGAAAAACACTTCTATTGAAATTTTGAAGGGTTCTCCCTGTCTAATTCGTAGACAGACCTGTGATGTGTTAAGTTCATTGTCATCTATTTGCCTCGCTTTTTCCTATGCTATCTCCTTCGAAAGAGGGTGTGGACCAGTACTGTGCCAATCCCTGAGTGAAATTTGAAGCAAGCCATGTCACGGAAACCAATCCACTTGTTGTTGTGATAGACAATCCAAAATGTTCTACAACTATGAGCTAGAGAAATAAACTAGCATCATCGATCTGGTATTTCTATTGCAATGTGCATGAAAATGAGAATCTGCAAGAAGCTCTATTTGCTTGATCACCAAATAACCTGCATTAAGAAAATTCCATAGCCTTTTATTGCCTGCCTTTTTGCATTGTGAGCATCAAGCATGCATCATGATTGCCAGATATACCTCTGTCTTTACTCCTACAAATCTATGCATATCATGCACATCCAGATGAAGACCATCACAATAAGGGAATCAAATTTAAATCATCCAACCGTTTGCCATCTTTGATAAGTCATAGAATTTTGCATGTCGGATAATCATTTTTACAATTTTACATGTCGAGGGCTATCCATATTTATTTCTTTATTTATTTTTCTTCCAATTGATTACTGTTCAATAGATTGGTAGGCCACAATTTTGACCCATTGATGACCATAGGTAAAAGTTCTCCGGACAATGTAGCGAGCCAAAAAGAATCTAGTTCGCATAATTCATGAATTCGAAACAAACGCTTCCACCATAACTTCAGCTTGCCCATTTTATTTTCATATTTGAGTGGAATATAGTAATAAATCACAAGGCTGAAAAATTCATGTCTCAGCTCTTCGTTTTTTGAAATTAACAGCAGCGTTGTCGAAGATGATGATTGCCAACTCAATTCAAGGACACACAGAGCTCGATATCTCTTGCCGCCCAGCCACCCACGCATATCTCTTGACTCTCTCTCTTTCCATAAATAAGAGTGACCCCTGCGCTCTTCACATGGGTGCCACATGGCACTCATGTGTGAGCCCTTTTCAATGACTTTAAAAGGTGGTTCACACCTTTCTTCAGGATTACTCAATATAACATTTTCTTCTCCTTAACTCCATTTTTTCCTCAAAAATGGTATTGGAAGGTCTAAAGAAAGAGATAATCAAGGAAATAGTGCTCCCACTAAATCCCCATGTATAGAAATACATGTTCATGTCTCCCTGCTATTTCCCCATATCCTTCCCCTTAAGAAGACTCTTGGGAAGGTAATCTGAAGTTGGGAAACCGTCTCTGAAGGGTGCTAACCGGCTCCCATGTCACACTATCTTCTCAACTATCTTTCCACTTCACTAGACACTCTTTATACAAGTGACTTCTCGTCCATTTCTCATGAGTGCGTAGTATGCTCTCAGGCTCATGTGGAATAGATTGAACAGAAATAGGCTCTACTACCTCACTATCTTGAATGAGGTTGTCAGATTCACCTAGCCTTTTCTTAAGCGGGCTAACATGAAAAACTGGATGGATTTGACTATTCTCTGGAAGTTGGAGCTGGGAAGACATCTTTCCTATTCTCTTAAGTATTTGGAAAGGTCCACAATACCTAGGAGATAGTTTTGGAAAAGGTCCCATCTTCATGGTTTTAGACCAAGATGCAAATCTAAGATAGACTTGCTCTCCTACCTCAAAGTTGATATCTCTCCTTTGAGGGTCAGCATAGGCTCTAGCTCTATCCTAAGCTCTCCTAATGCTGTCCTTAGCAAGCCTCAGCATATCATTCATCTCTTCCAAGAAGTCCTTTGCAGCTTGAACTTTCTCATTCTGCAAGCCTAATGCATAAGGAGCTTTTGACTGAAACCCTTACATAAGCATAAATGGACTATGCCTAGTGGAAGAGTGCTTGGCACTATTATATGGAAACTCTACTATAGGTAAGTACTCTTCCCAATTACTTTTCCATTCATTCACATATGCTCGAACCATATCCTCTAGGATTTGGTTAAACCTCTCTGTTTGCCCATCCGACTATGGATGCTCAGCCGTACTCATGCTAAGTTTCGTATCCAACCTTTTGAAGACTGCTCTCCAAAAGTGGCTAGTAAACTTCCTATCCCGATCAAAAACTATGTCTAAAGGAAGACCATATAATCGGTATAGGTTCTCTACAAAGAGTCTAGCCAACTCTGGTGTCTTCACTATTGTACCTGTCGGAATAAACCTAGCCATTTTGGTCAACCTATCCACAATTACCCAGACCGAGTCCTGCCCTCTCTGTGTCTTAGGTAATCAGACAATCATTCTTCCACCTGAATCTTTCTTGAGTACCCATCGATACTCCATCCTCACTGGAAACCCGTATATCATGATCCCCATTCTCAATGGCTTTCCAAATCTTAGAATATGCAGGATCAAGCCTACGTTTCCCTCTAATGGACTCAAGTAGCTCACTAGTGATCTGAGTAAAACTCTGTCCATTGAGCATAGGCATGCGGCTAAGTGAATCAGCCATTACATTAAACTTTCCCTTCCTATACCTAAGCTCATAATCAAAATCCTGAAGGGTCTCTGCCCATCTTGCCTTATGACCTTTAAGGTCTGTTTGATTAGAGATCCACTTAATGCTCTCTTGGTCAAACATTATCGTGACTTTGGCACCATATAAATAATGACGCCACTTCTTCAAAGCATGGACTATTGCATACAACTCCTTCTTATAGAGGGAGTAATTCTTCTGAGCTGGTTCTAGTTTCTTGCTCTCAAAAGCTATTGGTCAACCATCCTGAACTATAACCACTCCTACGACAAAGTCACTCACGTCAGTCTCAACCACAAATGGTTTGTTGGGATCTGCTATATGTAAAAGTGGAGCTATAGCAATTGCTACTTTCAATTTTTCCATACTTTGCTTTTGTTCGTCTCCCCAATGAAAGGTTTTTCCTTTCCCTTTAAGTTGTTCTATCAACGGGACAACAATATTGACATAGTTCTTAATGAATCTTCAATAGAAACCTGATAAACCTAGGAAGATCTGCAACTCTTCTAGGTTCCTTGGGTGTGGCCATTCCATTATAGACCTTACTTTTTCAAGATCCATCTGGATTCCATCCTGGGAGACTATATGCCCAAGGTATCTAACCTCTATCTTGAAAAATTCACACTTTGATTCCTTAGCAAAGAGTGAATTTTCCCTTAGGACTTGAAATACCTTTCTCAAGTGTTCCAAGTGCTCCTCTTCTGATGCACTATAGATGAGAATATCATCCAAAAAGTCTACCACAAAGTTTCCTAGATAAGGTTGTAAAACACTATTCATGAGTTTCATGAAAGTGAGAGGAGCATTGGTGAGACCAAAAGGCATCACCAAAAACTCATAGTGCACATATCTAGTCCTAAATGAAGTCTTAACAGGCACTCCAGTACTTGGCCTACTCAAGGGAGGTTCTCCTTAGGGAAATATACCCTTTAACACTTCTATGAGCAGGCAGATAACAATAATTGCACAGAATTGTAAATACTCAAGGAAAAGATTAATGACAATTGACAATAGTGGGAGACCAAACCACTCCTTAGTTCGAACAGATAATTACAATGTAGGGCAAGAAAATGCTACAAAAGCTGATGCTCTATGCTAACATGTCAATCTAGAACAACGAAATTAGTACAAGAAATTCGTCCAATTAAATGAACACAACTAAATGAAGACTTGCATGGAACACAACTAGATGAAGAATTGCACTGCTCAGTACAAAGGTATGAAGACTTTCTCTAAGGAAAAGAGCACGAAAATACCAGTGACTCACACTGAATGACAAAACCAAGCCACTCTCTTCACACTATAGTGCTATTAGCCATCCACTGGGAAGCTCACGCTCTGTATGCTCACCACAGAGTGACTTCCTACAGTGGTTTTTGTAGCCACAGGGTGCAAAGAGACAACCCCTCTACGTATGTAGGTATATCCCCAACGAGTACAAGTCCATTGCTTTTATAGGCTCCACTAGGCTAGGAGGTCCTTGCGAATTCCTCCCGTCCACTGAATATGCGCCAATTGATTGCCCCGAAATTGGAGGGGTAGATTAAATATGCCACTAGATTTGAATTGGATCCTCAAAAATAGGTAGTCATCATGAATGGTTGGTGGCAACAGTCATTTATCTTCTTTCATTTTTACCACTTATACTTTTACGATCACTTTTGAATGGAAGTTGAGATCCTCATTATGTGCCCCCCGTAATATTGGAATGACGGGTGGGGATAGGAACAACAATAGTAGAATGTCCATTTTTTGTTCCATTTACTTCTTTATCTTTCATAGACTCTTGCAGCAACGGTGATAGTTCTCCTTGAGGAACTACTTGAATAGTTACCCACACTCATTGGCCAAATTTCTAGCCAGATGGTGCTACAAGACGCCAATAAGATGTGTATTGCCCAGCCTTGTGAGGTGCCACAAGATCCACTGACAACTCTACTTCCTCTCCACATGCAAGCCCAGATTTAGATAACTCCACGCCAACCGCCTCTTGAGAGTTTAAGTCATCTCCTCCAATATGCAAGAGTCGCGTATCTCGAGGCCAAGGAAGAGACCCATTGTTGCCCATGTCCCAAATCTAGACTTTGTACCAGGGGTTAACTCAGTTCCATCAAAAATCGTAACATCCTTCACAAATAGGGCATTCAAGTTGTCTTTATTATTATGACGTCCAAAAGATCGTTCAGACTTCCAACCACAAGGACCACCTCTTCCACACATTGGAGAGCCCATAAGATAAGGCCCCATAAATGGAGGTCCTCTTTCAATAGGAGGGCCCATAAACCCTGTTCTCGGAAAGGGTGGACGATAATGTCCATGGTGGAGCAGATACTCCATTTTTTAGTAATCCTCTTCCTTGCCATGCTCCGCAAAACAAGCAGCACATAAATCAAAGTCTGCAATCTTGTTGGACTTGTACCGAGGGCCCCGGATAGTGCATGCACCACAACTGTCACAAACAACTCCGAGATGAAGAACCTCCTTATTCTCCTTGGGCATTGACTTGCCACAACCATCATGCGAGTGCTTCTATGGATGATGATGAGTGAACTTATTATAGGTTCCAGTTTTCTGGCGTTCATGGATACCTACGTTGGCAAGGAATTCCTTGAATGCATTATGGGAATTCGTGATTAGGGTTGCAATCGATATAGAGGGATCCAATAGTTCTGCTGCATCGTTGTCGGGAAGATTTACATCTTCCAGTTGATGACTAGAGAAAATGAAAACAACTTAATTGGTGAATTCTAAACCTCTTTTTCACTGTTGAACAATAGTTCTGGATTGAATTAACTACTTTTGAAGTGTTTGCAGGTACAAGAAATGATGAAGAAAATATGTTCAAATTAGGGTTTATCCTAATTACTCAATTAATGAGTATTTCATATTTATACATGCTTGATTCATGGGTATTTAACCCTAGGGTTTTCTAAGTTCATATGATTTTATGTCAATTAGGTTCATTTGAAGGGTCTCAAAAGATTCTAATGGGTTCATGTTAGGGTTTACAAGGGATCAGAAAGATTTTAATGGGTTAACAATGATTTCCAAAGGGTTTTGATGGGTTTTAAGTAGGTTTTCTAGGGTTTTAGAATGTTTCAAGGGTTAAAATAATTAATATTTAAGGAAATTAATCTATAACTAAACATTGGTTCAATAACAAAATTTAAAATATGGTTTAATTAATTATTTAATCATGTATGTGCATTTAATACTAAGGTTCTAATTAATTAAAATCTTAACCTAAGCTTAAATTAATTGATTTATTTAAATAAGAAATGTAGGCTAATTAGATTAAAATGGTAAATTAAATGGATAAATAACTAGTGGTCTATATGAGTACTAGGAAAAATAATGGTTTATAGAAGATGTGTAACTAAAGTGATTGAAAGAGTGGTTGGAATAAATGATGCAATTAAAGGAAGTTAAAGAGAAACTTTAAATGAATGGTGTATATGAAAAAGGTTAAAAGAATGGAGTAAGTGAGTTGTGTAAATAAAGTCAATTTAAAGTGTGGTGAAAGTAAGGAGATTAAAGTGTGGTTGTAGATTAAAAGTTAAAACCAAAAGAGTGGATTAGGAAGGACTTGTGTATCTATTTAAATGTGTGTTGAGCTCAAGTTTCTCCTAGTATTTTTGCAGGTACTGTCTCCTGCTCTTTACTTTCTTCTGTTTTTCCTTCTTTCTCATTAGACCCTCCTCGTGCTCGGGATATTGAGCCGTCATGTCCTGTTGTGTACGATGATCTTGATATGCCCCATGCTGCTGCATGAATGATTGCCCGGCCGGAAGCATGACCATGCCTATTCCGTGGCTTGGTCTGAGTCCCTGCAGTAGTGTTTGTGTATGTGGTATGTGTGTGTGTGCGTGTATGATGTGAAGTGTATGTGTGTGAAGTGTGTGTATGTGAAGTGTGTGTGTGTATGTGATGTGTGTATGATGTGTATGTGATGTGTATGTGACGTGTGTGTGTATGTGTGTATGTGATATGTGTGTGTGTGCGTGTATGATGTGAAGTGTATGTGTGTGAAGTGTGTGTATGTGATGTGTGTGTGTGTATGTGATGTGTGTATGTGCGTATATGATGTGTGTATGTGTGTATGTGATGTGTGTGTGTGTGCGTGTATGATGTGACGTGTGTGTGTGTGTGATGTATGTGTGTGAGAGAGAATCTCTCCCTCCCCTCCTCTGCTGCAGCGCGACAGCGCGCACAGAGAAGGAGAGAGAGAGAGAGAGAAGAGAGAGAAAGAGTGAAAGTCTCTCCCTCCCTCCCTAGCGCTGCGCGCAGCAGCGTGCAGAGAGAGAGAGAGAGAGAGAGAGAGAGAGAGAGAGAGAGAGAGAGAGAGAGAGAGAGAGAGAGAGAGAGAGAGAGACTCTCCCTCCCGTCCTCTGTCAGCGCGGCAGCGCGCAGACAGAGAAGGAGAGAGAGAGAGGAGAGAGAAGGAAAGAGAGAGAGAGGAGAGAGAAGGAAAAAGAGAGAGAGAGAGAGAGAGAGAGAGAGAGAGAGAGAGATAGAGAGAGACTCTCCCTCCCCTCCTCTGTCAGCGCGGCAGCGCGCAGACAGAGAAGGAGAGAGAGAGAGGAGAGAGAAGGAAAGAGAGAGAGAGAGAGAGGAGAGAGAAGGAAAGAGAGAGAGAGAGAGAGAGAGAGAGAGAGAGAGAGAGAGAAAAGAGAGAGAGAGAGAAAGAGAGAGGCACAGAAAGAGAAAGAGAGAGAGAGAGAGAGAGAGAGAGAGAGAGAGAGAGAAAGAAAGAGAGACGCAGAGAAAGAAAGAAAGAAAGAGAGAGAGAGAGAGATAGGGTTAACGTTTTCCTAAGTTAATTAGGTAGATAATTTTAACGAAGTTATTAATCTAGTTAGGAATATTTATGAATTGCTTTAAATAGGTAAATAAGGTTTATTATATTGTTTAGTTAGCATTTGGCAAAGTATAATTAGATAAGTATTTTTACAAGTTCAATTAGATTTAGTCTCTTCGTGTAGATATAAGTGTGTATAAGTGTAGCTATTCATGTTAGTACGTATGAGCTTTTGAAATATGGTTATAAGCATGAGAGTATATCTATATGCATGAATGAGAAAGCGTATTAGAACATGTGAATGGAATGTGTATTCATATGTACATTAGTATATGTATGGTTAGTGAATGCATGAGCATGTGTATGAATGCATATGTATGAGCTAATGAATGTGTGTATGCATGTTAGTTCATACTTATACTACATTTACATGAGTATATGTATTCCAAAAGGAGTGATGTATGTGCATGGTTATATGTATTTAGAAGTGCATGAAAGTATGTTAGCATGTTTTAATGTATGTAAAGTATATGTTTAATATTTCTCATTAATTTTTGTTAGATTACTAATATTCCGAATATTTTTGCAGAAACATTGAAGATTACAATTAATTGAAGTGAAGACAATTGAAGTGAAGTGGCAACTTAAAGATCCAATTAAACCTTATCTTCCCGATTTAGTCAAAATACCCATTTGTTTAGACATTTATCCAATTATCTAGACTTTACATTTGTATTAGCTTATTAATTCATTTAGTCAAACCAATTTAGCATCAGATTGTTTCCATTATTTTCTTTCATGTCGTCCGATTTAAACCATGAATTTCAGCAAAGTCGAATTGAAACTACAACCGAATCCATAGGATTAGTATCAGAACAACGTATTAAAGATAATAGTACTAATGAAAACTCCATTATTCCAACTATTGAGAATGTCCCGTCAACTCTAGACAGACCAAAACCCTCTAGCTTACCTGATAGTTTAGTAGAAGAACCCATTATGGAAGTTTCAATCTCATATCAAGAAGCTGTTGCTAAGTACGAAGCCGCCCCTCCTTACGGTCCATAGCTATTTAAACTATTTAAAGACCTTAGTTTCAGTCATAGAAATAGGTAATTTAAATTGATTGTGTCATTAGAGCCCTTAATTCCATAAGCCTGAGTCTGCTACAGACACCCTGCGTGTGCCGAACGATTTTGGCGGATGGACTGATCCACCATCCGAGCATCCCTCACGACCCGACATTGGTGAACCCGACGTGAACAAACGGCGTTGCAGCTCAGGTATAAATTTTAAATTTTGCATTGCATCTACATTCATACGATTTTACATCAGTGCAGCTGCGTCTTCATCCCTGGAAGGTGTGGCATTTACGTGAGATTGCAATCTTCTTGGTGTCGAGGGCTGGTCTGGTGACCTGAGCGCCTCCACGAAGATTGGCAAGTAGGAGAACCTCGTCGCGTCACCCCTTTCATCAACAATTGAAGCACAAAACGTTTGCACCCATTTTTAGCAAACTATGTATTTAGGTTTTGATTCAAATCAATAAATGTATTGAATTTCACAGAAAGCACTGTTTTGAGCCTCATCTTCGAGCAGTTGGTATAATTTCTTTACCCTTACATTCTTGGGTGCAAAATTTTATTTAAGGCTAAATTATTGGTATAGGTTAAAGGCAACTGTTTGTTAATCATAGGTTAAGCGTTAATCATAGCTTTACTTGAAGCATATTGGCATAGTATAAACTTATCAAACTGGACTCTAACGGAATTTCAGAATTAGTAGCTGAACATAAGGAAAGAGTAACAAAAGAAGTTCAGGATATAGTTAGAATTGTTCAAGCTAGGTCAAAACAAACTTCAAAAATGGACGAGCTATTTCAAACTATGATGCATGAGACGCAAGGACAAAAAGTAGTTGAAACGTTATTAAAGGATAAAGGGAAATTTACTGGTATGAATGTTACAAATTATTTAGACACGTTTGAGGAATTAGCCAAGTTACACGGCTTGCCTGATACAAAGTGGAAATCCTATCTTGGACGACTTGCCATAGGTACAGTGAAAGCTATTATGGATCTACATGACAATAAGGAATGGTATGAGTTTAGAAAAGAGCTACATAAAGAATTTTATTTAGAGGACTATAGTCAACACAGTAGAGAGGGATTTATGAAATGGATTAGTTCTCCTAAGCCTCACATTTCTTTAACTCAACTCCATGGCGAATTTATGAAAAGATTCTCTCAATTAGCTGAACAGGATAGAGTTGCCCTTACCCCAGATATCATTTTATATTTCCTTAAAATCTTGACTCCAGATATAAGGGTAGAGGTTGAGCGTAGGCTTGAAGAACCGGGAAAGAAATATGGGCTTACAGATGACTGGGGTGTAGTGAAAACTGTAGTTGAGGCGGTTGCTCACATGATCCAACGTAAAACACTCCTTTATGATTCGATGTCTCAACCATCTTCCAGTTTTCCTCCGATTCAGGCAACTAGGGATACACATATAGATTCAAAAGTTGAGCCTACAACATCCACATCTAGAGTACCAACCAAGTTACAATTTGAGATTTTGTTTAACAAGTTGGACAATATGATGCATATGCACGAGAATATGTCTAAAGAGGTAGCGGCTTTGCAAAATGTGGTGTATGCTTTAAACCTACAAGATAAACCTACAATGCAAGCTCATCCGACTATTTATCCTCAACCAGTAAATGCTCCAAATCCACCATTAGTAGCTCCGAATCATCCATTAGTACCTCCTAATCCACCTTTTATACCTCCTAATCCTCCAGTTGTACCCCAACCAATTCCTCAACTGATTCCTCAAGCATTTAACCAAAGAAATTTCAATGAAAGGAGAAATGCCAATGTGAGGAGATGTATCTGGTGCGATGCCACAGATCATTTGACTTACACATGTGAAGCATTGAAAGATGCGAAGAGAAAAGACTTGTAATTGATATTGACAAGCGATTGTGCGACTATAGAACACATTTACCCTTAGCTGCCAATTGGGGAAAGGGAGGGATGCAGAAGCTGTATGAAAACCTTTCTGAGTCTTCGAAATCTGCTTCTGCTATTAAACTAGAATATGTTGATAGTGACTCTGATTCCGAACAAACAAGGGAAACGAGGAACTACTCAATTGAAGCTTTGATAAAGGCGAGAGATGATATTATGCAGAAAACTGCGTGGAACTCTCCTGTCGATCAATTCTCGATATATTTGCATATTGCGAATGTTGAAGAGAAAAGAAAGAGGGATGATGAGCAAGATACAAATGATTCAGGTAGAAGAATGACTAGAAGTAAGATGAGAGATGAGCCGAAGCCTAAGAAAGTTCAGTTTGAACAAGGCGAAAGTTCTAAAACAAATGAGGAGCGAAGAAAAGAAATTAGGGAGGGTAAACAACCTGTGTTTAGTGAGCCAATTCAAACATCAGACAAAGTAGAGCAAATTCCTAGAACAGAAACAAAACCTGAAGAGAAACCAGAAAAGAAACCAAAACGAGTACCGAAAGCTATTCTTATTTCTGAACTTGAACAAAAAGTTGATTCGAAAGAAATATTGTATGACATCTTATTAAAAAGTACAGTAACAATGACTTTAGAACAAATCTTCTCAATAGCAAAAATTGAATTTAAGGAAAATTTTATTAAACTAATTAAAAGGAAGAGATTCCCTCTGTCACAAGAGGTAGAGATGCAAGATGTTGCCGAAGTAACTCACTTGATTCATGAATCTCTTTCTTTAGACTCAGAAGATGAAGAAGATAATACCTGTAATGTGAACAAAAATTTCTTAGGGCCGATTGTACCAGATGACGAAACAAAAAACTTAGAGAGTGATTTTAGAAAAAGTTTTTGGGCGAGAGGCACACCGGAGATTAAAGTTAACTTAGGAGATCAGAAGAGATCATATTCTGCTTTAGCCCTAATTCATTCTGGGTCTGAAATCAATGTGATTTCGAAAGGATTATATGATAAGTTTAAATGGCCTATTGATAAAAATCACGGCTGGATAATGCAAACCGCGGACAATGGTTGTGGATCACTCCTAGGAGCATGTGCCAACATACCTCTAATGATAGGTGGAATCTCTGAGACATTCCACTTTTTCATTCAGGACAACTACTCTTATGAAATTATCTTAGGTCAACCATTTATATGTGAAGCCAGAATGGAGACTAAAGTAATAGATGACGGCTCAGCATACGCAAGAATTAGATCTAAAGATGATCTACAATTGCTCCAAGTTATGATAGTCAGCCCAAACCATGTACGAAATAGGGAGCAAATTAGGAAGACGCCCATCCGTTCTCATGAAAAGATACGTGAAGATCATATGCCTCTTCGTGAGTTTGGAACTTATTATGATCAAAATTTTGCCTAGACGCCACTGTTGAGCGAGACAACGGTGGTTCTTGGTTTGATGTCTCGCACCCATCTGTAGATACTTTAGATAGTTTTTCTTTATATTTCCCTTCATCATATTTGCAATTAAGTCATTATAAACAAATTCCTAAAAACATTATAAAACATTATGAAAAATTTTATAAAGAGAAAGGATTCATTTCATCTGATGAACACATTGAAACCGTAATTGAAACTTTATCTTCATACTCATTGATTGAAGAACTTCAAAATATTTTGCATGAGAAAGAAAATTTTAGATTTGTACTTTTAAATTCTATTGAAGAATATGATTTGATTATTAAATTTGTCATGAGTAATGAAAAGGAAGCAAAAGTAAATACAAAATACAAAACCGTTGATAAAAAAATTAAACCGATTGCCCAATCATTACCACGAGAGAGTGAAGAGAAGTTTAGGAAAGTTACCAATGATCCTTATTTAAGAGAGCGCACAAATATAGGTCATACCTTCACAGAAGAAACTTTAAAGCTAATCAAGATAGGAAATGATGAAAATTTTTTGTTACCCGAGGAACGTGAACTATTTCAAAGAGTGATTAGAAAGCATGGAAAGGCATTTTCTTTATATTCCCATGAGATAGGTTGTGCAGACCCACAAATTGTACCACCAATGATCATCTTTACAGTGCCTCACATTCCATGGAATCTTCGACCCATACCTGTTCCGAAAGCTCATTTACCAGAGTTAATGCGGCTTCTTAAGGAAAAGATTCACATGCGAATTTTAGAGCCATCGTCTGCACCCTACTCAAATAGGCGGTTTACTGTTCCAAAGAAAAATGGCAAGTTACAGTTCATTCAAGATTTACAACCTGTTAACAAGGTTACTATTAGGAATGTAGGTACTGGGCCCATTGTAGGAGAATTCGCTGAAGCCTTCGCTGGTCATGCCATTTACTCAATGGGAGACTTGTATTCTGGCTACGATCAATTTCAGCTTGCTATTGAAAGTAGAGACATTACGACCATGAAAACTCCTTTAGGCTTAGTTCGCATGTGCACTTTGCCGCAAGGAGCTACTAATTCAGTAGCGCATATGATGAACGCCATGAATTCAGTATTACATGACTTCATTCCTAATATAGCCATGCCATTTATTGATGACATTCCTATTAAAGGATGTATTGAGAATGCGAAAGATGAAACTTTAGATTCCTCTGGCTGCAGGAAGTTTGTAGTAGATCATATCTCTGACTGTGAAAGGATTTTCCAGAGATTTGAAGAGGTTGGTCTCACATTCTCCATTGAGAAATCTGTTTTTGGTGTCAATGAGGTACTTATAGTTGGGCATTTATGTGGACATTACGGTAGGAGGCCATATCCACCTAAAGTCGACGCTATAAACAAGATTTCTGAAACCTGTAGTAATATTAGTGAGGTAAGACGATTCCTTGGTGCTTGTGTGTTTTATGCCATCTGGATCCCACACTATGCACATGTTGCAAACTGTCTTTATGCTTTACTAAGGAAGAATCGAAAGTTTCTTTGGACTAAAGAACACTCAAAAGCTATGAAAAAGTTAAAGAAATTACTTCTTGAAGCTCCTATTTTAAAGCGAGTAGATTATACTGATCAAAAGCCTATCATTTTAACTGTTGATACGAGCCCTATAGGAATAGGATGGGTTATTGGTCAGGACGATGAAGAGGGCAATAGGTATGCTGTGAGATTTGGAGCAAAGATTTTACATGATACGCAAAGAAATTATCCGCAAATTAAACGAGAACTATGGGGTTTAGTCACAGCATTAAAATCTGATAAAGAATATTTTATAGGTGCAAATGTAATAGTTGAGACAGATTGTCTACCTCTGATTGGAATGATTACAAACTGTTCATCACCCGACATTGCCATGCTTAGATGGATTTCATACATCAAGTTTATAAATCCTGTTTTGATACATATTGCAGGTAAATCTAATCCTGTGGCTGATATGCTTTCTCGAGCTAGATTTGATAATGAGGAAGAAATAGAATTAGAAATAAATGCAATTAATTATGATTCTAAAGCATACGCATATGAACAGTTTAATATTGAAGAATACGAAGGAGAATGGCAGGATATTGGAAAGTATTTAAGTACTTTGGTTATGGCACCTTCATGGTCGTCAAATAGATTTCGGAATATTAGGAAAAGAGCTTACAACTTTTTTCTGAAAGATGGTTTCATTTGGAGACATGCGAGGGGAAAAATTAGATTGCCACAACGAGTACTAGGTACTAAGGATCTTCAGTTACAAGTCATGAAGAGTATGCATGATACTTTATGGGCAGGACATAAAGGTTTTGTAGCTACGTATGAAAAAATTAGAGAAGGATACTGGTGGCCAGGGATTTATGTTACTGTTAAAAATTATGTGAATTCATGTGACGTATGTCAGATTCATTCCTCAGTCAAACATAGGGATCCGTTGCATCCTACCTATCCACCATGCATCCATTATAAATGGGTTGTAGACTTAGTTACCATGCCCAAAGTGTTGGTGCATTTTGCCCAAGCCTACATGCTTGATATGCTTGATATTATCCTCATTTGTAAGTCACATGAGTAGTCATGTGAACACCTCTTGTAAAAGAGTACATTTTATCTCTTGTAAATGGAAAAAGGAAAAAGTAAAAGGATGGCTTACCTCATCCATGATGTAAAAGCAAATTCGTGGCTCCAACTACCAAAATCACGAATTTTTGAGCTGAGGGAATCTCTCCTAACTTTGGGGATCACTTTTAAGTGGAGCCATTCGAATTCGAATTCAAAACTCCCTCCAAGAATTGCTATAAAAGGAGCAAGAAGGAAGAGGCGATTAGCAAGCCTTGTACGTGACCACTTCATGTCATTTTGTAGAGATTGAAGAGCTTACTCCATAGCTCTATCATTCTACTCCCATTGTGCAAAGATTCATTGCCAATGTGGTTGTAATCATATGTGAATCTATACATTTATTATCATCTACCTCTCTGTTTTGTTCTCTGCTATACTCACTCAGAGCAGTAACTTCAGAAGGTCATATCTCGAGTTGTACTGAACCTTTTTCAGTGTTTTAAAGTGCGTTGGATAGCTCTCACTGTCTAGTTTCTACCTATAAATTTTCAAGGTCATTGGATTTATACTTTTGGAGATATCTGCATTTTACTGCTTACTGGTCTATCTCTGCAGAGCCCCGAGAATTGTGGGAATGTTCCAGAACTTGATGAAACTTGTTCTCAGTGCTCAGTCCATCATTTGAAGTGTTTTAACTTGGAATAGGACGCTTGCTAAGTCTATTTGCTATGCCCAAAAGGAATTTTTCTAATTCCTTCCAGGTTGAGAGCACTGTTCATTTTTTCCAGCAGGTGTATGTCCAAAAATAGCAAGTTTTGGGAGCTAGTCATTTCGCAACTTGTCGGTCTTGACTTAAACTTTTGGGATACATGTTCCAAAGTACTTGGCTGATATTTTGGTGGATTTAGGAAGCTCAAAGGGTCTAATAATCAACTCTGAAGTCTCAGTTGGCTGGTGTGAAGCTGGTTGTAGCGGCACCTACTCATCTTTGGATTGCATCCACCATCTCTCTTCACAGTGGTATCAGAGCATAGTCAAGCAACATGGGAGATGGATTTCCATCAACAATTGACAAATTGGATCGAAACAACTATCCGGCATGGTCTCTAAGGATGGAGGCTTACCTTCAAGGGAGGAATCTATATGGATTCATATCCGGAGATGAAGCAATGCCAACCATGAGGAACAAAGGGCAACCATCACATGAAGAAGTGGAAGGACTTTCGAATTGGTGTTCGAAGGATGCACTTGCAAGGTCCTATATTCTAAACTCAATCTCTGATTTTCTTTTACCTCATGTCAAGGGATGCAAGACATCAAGAGAAACCTGGAATGCACTTGCTTCTTTCTTCTCTTCCAACACTCGAGCAAGGAAGAACCAATTGTGGATGGAGTTCACAACAATGAAGAAAAGCCCGAAGCAAAATGTGACTGATTATGTCACAAAGATGAAGGAGATTTCCGACCAACTTGGAAGCATTGGAGAGGTAATTGAAGAGGAGCAAATCATAAGACAAATCATGAATGGAATCAAAGCAGACGACAAGTGGGAGTCATTCACAACAGCCATGGATTTATACATGGATATGCATGTACCCAACCTCAACACACTCATGGGCCAACTCTTCACTCATGAAGCAAAGATTAGCAAAGGTGGTGAGTCCTCAAGAGGTAATCAAACTTCTGCCTTATATTCTGATAAAGCTAAGGTCAAGGACAAGTCAAAGAATAGGAAGAATGAAGATGAAGGAAGCTCTTTCCAAGCAAACTTTGCAGGTAGAGGAAGAGCTAGAGGAAGAGGCAGAGGTGGAAAGCAAGGCAGGGGGAGATTCCAATCATCTCAACCTTGCAACATATGTGGCTTATCTAACCATACTACTGAAGAATGTTTCAGGAATCCAAGGAACTCAAGAGGAAGAGGATTCAATAGAGGTGGCTATGGATCAAATAGAGGTAGGTACAATGGAGGCTACAACAACAACAACTACTACAACAACAATTACAACAACAACAACAACTATCAAAGTGGCCATAGAGGAAGAAGAGATTACAATAACTATGCAGAGGACCAAAGTCAAGAAGATTCATTATTGATTATGAATCTATCAACAAAGAAGGGTAAGGATGATGATCACATATTTTACATTGATTCGGGATGCTCGAACCATGTAGCAGGAAATGTGGCTTTACTTTCTGATTTGGAAGATCCTCATAACAAGCATGAAGTGCAGACAGGAGATGACACAAAGCACTCAGTGGAGAAGATAGGTAATGTGAAGACATCAGATGGGAATATGAACCTCTTAAGCAAAGTCTTGTATGTCCCTACAATTACCAAAAATTTAATAAGTGTTGGACAGATTGTTGAAAAAGGATTGCAGGTTAGATTCAATCGATTTGGAGCATATGTTGAAGACCCAAGGCAAGGCTTTCGAAGGATTGCCAAAGGAGAAAAGACAGGAAGGCTTTTCACTTTTGAAGTGGAAGATACAAAGAACATAGCTTTGTTTAGCTATGGATCTCAAACTCTAACAGAGTTGGAGATATGGCACAAAAGGCTTGCTCACATTGGTGAGAGGACACTCAAACAGATTTGCAGGGACCAAAGTGTACTTGGTTTGCCTAATATCACAAGGCAACACATGATTTATAAGTGTGAAGCTTGTCAACTCGGCAAGGCTCATAGACAACCTTTCAATAAGAAAGGATATATGTATCAAAATCCTTTGGATCTAGTGCACACGGATGTGTGGGGTCCAAGTAAGGAGCCATCTATATCAGGCTCAAGATATTATGTGTCTTTCATAGATGATTGTAGCAGGTGGACCATTCTGTTTTTCATGAAGCACAAGGATGAAGTGTTTAATTGCTTTAAGAAGTATATTGCTCTTGTTGAAAATCAAACAGGTAGGACTTTGAAAAGACTCAGACCAGATGGTGGAGGAGAATACTTCTCTTCTGAATTTGATGCCTTCTTGCATGAAAGAGGCATTAAAAGGGAAGTCACTACAAGGTATACACCTGAACTCAATGGTGTAGTAGAGAGGAGGAATAGAGCTATCGTCGAAGCTGCAAGGTCCATGCTCAACGAAAAGGGATTGCCGAACTACCTATGGGCAGAGGCTGTGTCGACAGCCACATATCTCATAAATAGACTTCCATCTAAGTCACTAGATGGAACCACTCCATATGAAGTGTGGAATGGAAGAAGACCTAGTCTAGAGCATTGTAAAATCTTTGGATGCTTAGCCTATGCTCACATTCCTTCTCAAGTAAGAGGGAAATTGGATCCCAAGGCAGAGAAGTGTGTATTCATTGGTTATGATCAAAACCAAAAAGGATATAGATTGTACAATCCAACCAATAAAGGATTTTCTGTGAGTAGAGATGTAATTTTTGATGAAAACAAATCATGGTTTGATGATGACAGGAAAGTGAAGCTGCCATATGACTTGGATGAAGATTTTCCATCACTTCAACCAAAGGAGCCAAAGCAGATTGAAGAAAGTGATTCGGAGATTGACCTAGAAGACTTGGAAAGACTAAAGCTATGGAAGAACAAAGGTAAAGCAAAGATGCAGGATGCTACATATGGACCCGAGAGCTCACATCAACCACTTAGAAGGTCTTCGAGGGAGAAGAAGAAACCAGAGAGGTTTGGTTATGATACTTCTTTGGTCACCAAGCACTCAATCTACATTGCAAAGGATTCAACCAATGAAGAACCTACCACATTCGAAGAAGCACAAAGCAAGAAAGCTTGGAGAGATGCAATGGATGAAGAAATGGAAGCCTTGAAGGAGAATGACACTTGGGAGCTTGTACCTAACAAGCCATCTATGAAGATAATCGGATCTCGATGGATATACAAAATCAAGAGGAATCCAGATGGAAGTATAAATAGACACAAAGCAAGGTTAGTTGCTAAAGGGTTTGCTCAAACCCATGGTATTGATTATGAGGAGACTTTCTCTCCTGTTGCAAAAATGCCTACAATTAGGGTTCTCATAAGTCTTGCTGCATCTAGAAATTGGAATCTTTATCAACTTGATGTAAAGAATGCTTTCTTGAATGGATGGATTTCTGAGGAAGTGTATATGGCACAACCTCCTGGATATGAGGATGCACATCATCCTAACTATGTATGCAAACTAAAGAAAGCTTTGTATGGATTGAAGCAAGCTCCAAGAGCTTGGAATTTCAGATTGGTTACTTATTTGCAGGACCAAGGATTCAAAGCTAGCAAGGCGGATACCTCTTTGTTCATAAAGAGGAATGGATCTGAAGTGATCTATTTATGTGTGTATGTTGATGATATTATTATCACAGGCAATGATCTTGAAGGAATCAAACAGGTAAAGAGTCAAATGAAGGAGGAGTTCAAAATAAGTGACCTCGGACCACTCACTTATTTTCTTGGATTGGAGTTGATCTACACAGATTCAGGTATATACATCACACAAAGGAAGTATGTCCATGACATGCTCGTCAAGTTCAAGATGGAAAATACCAAGTGTGCAGGTACACCTATGGAGCAAAATCATAAGCTTAGTGCTTATGAAGGAGAGCCAATTGAAGACATCACAAGCTATCAAAGCTTGGTTGGAAGTTTGAACTATGCAACACTCACAAGGGTGGATATATGCTATAGTGTTAGCATATTGAGTCAGTTTATGCATAAGCCGAGAAGACCACATATGGAAGCGGCCAAGCGAGTCCTCAAGTACCTAAAGGGGACCATGAATGAAGGTTTGTTTTATTCATTTACTTCAGATATTGAGCTAAAGGTCTACTCAGATGCAGATTGGGCCGGATCTAAAGATGATAGAAGAAGCACATCAGGGTATATATCATTTGCAGGTTCAAAAATCATTTCTTGGTCATCGAAGAAGCAACCAACCGTGGCATTATCTTCTACTGAAGCTGAATATAGAGGTTTGGCTAATGCAACTCAAGAAATCATGTGGTTAAAATCTTTGTACACAGATCTTGGACTTCATTCTTCAACACCTCACATTTTTGGTGACAACACAAGCTCACTACATCTAGCAGCTAATCCGGTATACCATGCTAGAACCAAGCATATTGAAGTCCACTACCATTATGTAAGGGAGAAGCTAATGAGCAAGGATATTCAACTATCCTACGTCTCTACAGATATGCAATGTGCAGACATGTTGACGAAAGCTCTTGATGGTACGAAGTTAAGTAGATTCAAGTTGATGATTGGCTTGCAGGAAATCAAGGACAATTGAAGACTTATTTGGAGGCCAAGCATGTTAGGCTTGAGGGGGAGCTGTTGGTGCATTTTGCCCAAGCCTACATGCTTGATATGCTTGATATTATCCTCATTTGTAAGTCACATGAGTAGTCATGTGAACACCTCTTGTAAAAGAGTACATTTTATCTCTTGTAAATGGAAAAAGGAAAAAGTAAAAGGATGGCTTACCTCATCCATGATGTAAAAGCAAATTCGTGGCTCCAACTACCAAAATCACGAATTTTTGAGCTGAGGGAATCTCTCCTAACTTTGGGGATCACTTTTAAGTGGAGCCATTCGAATTCGAATTCAAAACTCCCTCCAAGAATTGCTATAAAAGGAGCAAGAAGGAAGAGGCGATTAGCAAGCCTTGTACGTGACCACTTCATGTCATTTTGTAGAGATTGAAGAGCTTACTCCATAGCTCTATCATTCTACTCCCATTGTGCAAAGATTCATTGCCAATGTGGTTGTAATCATATGTGAATCTATACATTTATTATCATCTACCTCTCTGTTTTGTTCTCTGCTATACTCACTCAGAGCAGTAACTTCAGAAGGTCATATCTCGAGTTTTACTGAACCTTTTTCAGTGTTTTAAAGTGCGTTGGATAGCTCGCACTGTCTAGTTTCTACCTATAAATTTTCAAGGTCATTGGATTTATACTTTTGGAGATATATGCATTTTACTGCTTACTGGTCTATCTCTGCAGAGCCCCGAGAATTGTGGGAATGTTCCAGAACTTGATGAAACTTGTTCTCAGTGCTCAGTCCATCATTTGAAGTGTTTTAACTTGGAATAGGAAGCTTGCTAAGTCTATTTGCTATGCCCAAAAGGAATTTTTCTAATTCCGTCCAGGTTGAGAGCACTGTTCATTTTTTCCAGCAGGTGTATGTCCAAAAATAGCAAGTTTTGGGAGCTAGTCATTTCGCAACTTGTCGGTCTTGACTTAAACTTTTGGGATACATGTTCCAAAGTACTTGGCTGATATTTTGGTGGATTTAGGAAGCTCAAAGGGTCTAATAATCAACTCTGAAGTCTCAGTTGGCTGGTGTGAAGCTGGTTGTAGCGGCACCTACTCATCTTTGGATTGCATCCACCATCTCTCTTCACACAAAGGTATCAATAAGATGAGATTTATAGTCTTGGCACGTGAAGATCTTACGAATCATGTAGAAGGCCGAGCTTTAAGATCTAAGACAACCTTGAATGTATGCAAATTTCTTCTTGAGGATGTCATTTCACGATTTGGTTATGTAGAAAAGGTAGTGGCTGATAGGGGAGAGTTAGATGTGCAGGAGGCTAGAGAATTCTTTGCTAGGCATGGAATTCGCTTAGCCCTTACTACTGCTTACAACCCTGAAGCTAATGGGAAGATTGAGCGAGGGCATTCTCCTATTATTAAAGCAATTTCCAAAGCTTGTAATGGAGAAATTAAGAATTGGCCAACTTATCTGCCATTTGCGTTGTGGGCTGATAGAATGACCTGCACTAGAACAACGGGGTATATGCCGGCAGAGTTGATGTATTGCCAGAAACCGATATTCCCTGTGCATACACAAATTGTTACTTGGACTACTTTATCATGGGAAGATAATATGTCGATAGAAGATTTATTAGCTCTGCGAATCCAGCAGTTAGAGCAAGGGAATGAACGTTTAGAAGAGGCTATAGTTAAACTAAAAGATTCACATGGGTTAAGGCCAAAGCCGGTTCAAGTTAATGATTGGGTTTTACTGTATGATAGTACGTTTGATTCTCAGTATGATGCCCGTAGGAAACTTAAAAGACGTTGGTTTGGACCTTATGTGGTACTCAAAACCTATGATAATGGAACGTATGCCTTACGCGAATTAGATGGCACGCCTCTTAAAAACTTAATTGCTGGCAAAAGAATTAAATTATTTAAACAAAGAGATGATGAAATGTATGAAGTAATGTTTGATGATGAGCATGATTAATTATGTATGAATGAATTTCTTTAGTGTGGGTTTCTTTTGCAGGAAAACCAAGAGAAGATTTGAATATGAAATTTAATAATTTTGCGTGTCTAGCTGTTGCTGGTTGAGTTCTAACAGGTCTTTGAAGAACAAATTAAGATGCATAAAGATGAGCAGATTGAAGATAAAATTGATTTTTAGGTCGTATTTTTCTTTGTCTTAAAATTTTGTTTTACGTATTTTATTTGCATTCATATAAAACTAATTGATAAAATCTGGAATGAAGAATATTAATTTATAAAGGACTCTATTTAACCATATTAGGAAAATAGACATAATTTATATTTCTACATTTATAGATTAAGTGAGATTTGTTAAAAATAGAAGGATTTGTAGTTCATTTAGATAACGAAAGTAGTTGTATATATGTAGGAGCATATTGTTGCATGATACATGTCTGTGAAAACTTAGATCTTTCTTGTCCATGCAGCTAGATCCTTAGCTCAGATTAAGGGGTTAAGCCTTTCCCCTTTAAAACAAAAAAGTAGCGAAAAAAAAAAAAAAGAATATTGACATGGAAGTTATACCTTCTTCCACCCCAAAAAGGTATTTACATTTATTATCGATATGAAGTTTACATCATATTTATATGAAGAGAACTAGTTGTGAAAAAACACATCTAGCGATTAAAATTGGGCATACAAGGTGGCTGTCTGTCCAAGTAGATTTAATAGATTTCTTTGGCATGCTTGATTGTTCATATGTGAATACATATATATGACGAAACCTGCATTTGAATGAATGAAAATGAATTCTGTTTTATAATCTTTACATAGTTTATAAATGGATGAAATGTAAATTAATGTTTGTTGACTGAACAGGTTACTAGTTTACCTTTATACTTTAATATGTTTTCATTGCCAGAATAATTTAAATAAACTTCATGTGCATGTTGAAAAGATTAAAAATTTGATAATTTAAAATATATTTATAAAAGAATATGATGTTGTTCTATGATTTAATTTCAGGATAATCATTGAACATGCTGCTTCCCTCAATCTGCAAGTTGGCCCATCGAGGACGATGTGCAGGTTTGGTGGCGGTGGATGTCACGAAGATTTACATCTTCCAGTTGATGACCAAAGAAAATGAAAACAACTTAATTGGTGAATTCTAAACCTCTTTTTCACTGTTGAACAATTGTTCTGGATTGAATTAACTACTTTTGAAGTGTTTGCAGGTACAAGAAATGATGAAGAAAATATGTTCAAATTAGGGTTTATCCTAATTACTCAATTAATGAGTATTTCATATTTATACATGCTTGATTCATGGGTATTTAACCCTAGGGTTTTCTAAGTTCATATGATTTTATGTCAATTAGGTTCATCTGAAGGGTCTCAAAAGATTCTAATGGGTTCATGTTAGGGTTTACAAGGGATCAGAAAGATTTTAATGGGTTAACAATGATTTCCAAAGCGTTTAATAGGGTTTTGATGGGTTTTAAGTAGGTTTTCTAGGGTTTTAGAATGTTTCAAGGGTTAAAATAATTAATATTTAAGGAAATTAATCTATAACTAAACACTGGTTCAATAACAAAATTTAAAATATGGTTTAATTAATTATTTAATCATGTATGTGCATTTAATACTAAGGTTCTAATTAATTAAAATCTTAACCTAAGCTTAAATTAATTGATTTATTTAAATAAGAAATATAGGCTAATTAGATTAAAATGGTAAATTAAATGGATAAATAACTAGTGGTCTATATGAGTACTAGGAAAAAGAATGGTTTATAGAAGATGTGTAACTAAAGTGATTGAAAGAGTGGTTGGAATAAATGATGCAATTAAAGTAAGTTAAAGAGAAACTTTAAATGAATGGTGTATATGAAAAAGGTTAAAAGAATGGAGTAAGTGAGTTGTGTAAATAAAGTCAATTTAAAGTGTGGTGAAAGTAAGGAGATTAAAGTGTGGTTGTAGATTAAAAGTTAAAACCAAAAGAGTGGATTAGGAACGACTTGTGTATGTATTTAAATGTGTGTTGAGCTCAAGTTTCTCCTAATATTTTTGCAGGTACTGTCTCCTACTCTTTACTTTCTTCTGTTTTTCCTTCTTTCTCATTAGACCCTCCTCGTGCTCGGGATATTGAGCCGTCATGTCCTGCTGTGTACAATGATCTTGATATGCCCCATGCTGCTGCATGAATGATTGTCCGGCCGGAAGCATGACCATGCCTATTCTGTGGCTTGGTCTGAGTCCCTGCTGTAGTGTGTGTGTATGTGATATGTGTGTGTGTGCGTGTATGATGTGAAGTGTATGTGTGTGAAGTGTGTGTATGTGAAGTGTGTGTGTATATGTGATGTGTGTATGATGTGTATGTGATGTGTATGTGACGTGTGTGTGTATGTGTGTATGTGATATGTGTGTGTGTGCGTGTATGATGTGAAGTGTATGTGTGTGAAGTGTGTGTATGTGATGTGTGTGTGTGTATGTGATGTGTGTATGTGCGTATGTGATGTGTGTATGTGTGTATGTGATGTGTGTGTGTGTGCGTGTATGATATGACGTGTGTGTGTGTGATGTATGTGTGTGAGAGAGAATCTCTCCCTCCCCTCCTCTGCTGCAGCGCAACAGCGTGCACAGAGAAGGAGAGAGAAAGAAAGAGAGAGTAGAGAGAGAAAGAGTGAAAGTCTGTCCCTCCCTCCCTGGCGCTGCGCGCAGCAGCGCACAAAGAGAGAGAGAGAGAGAGAGAGAGAGAGAGAGAGAGAGAGAGAGAGAGAGAGAGAGAGAGAGAGAGAGAGAGAGACTCTCCCTCCCCTCCTCTGTCAGCACGACAGCGCGCAGACAGAGAAGGAGAGAGAGAGAGGAGAGAGAAGGAAAGAGAGAGAGAGGAGAGAGAAGGAAAGAGAGAGAGAGAGAGAGAGAGAGAGACTCTCCCTCCCCTCCTCTGTCAGTGCGGCAGCGCACAGACAGAGAAGGAGAGAGAGAGAGGAGAGAGAAGGAAAGAGAGAGAGAGGAGAGAGAAGGAAAGAGAGAGAGAGAGAGAGAGAAAAAAAAGAGAGAGAGAGAGAGAGAGAGAGAGAGAGAGAGAGAGAGAGAGAAAGAGAGAGGCACAGAAAGAGAAAGAGAGAGAGAGAGAGAGAGAGAGAGAGAGAAAGAAAGAGAGACGCAGAGAAAGAAAGAAAGAAAGAGAGAGAGAGAGAGAGATAGGGTTAACGTTTTCCTAAGTTAATTAGGTAGATAATTTTAACGAAGTTGTTAATCTAGTTAGGAATATTTATGAATTGCTTTAAATAGGTAAATAAGGTTTATTGTATTGTTTAGTTAGCATTTGGCAAAGTATAATTAGATAAGTATTTTTACAAGTTCAATTAGATTTAGTCTCTTCGTGTAAATATAAGTGTGTATAAGTGTAGCTATTCATGTTAGCATGTATGAGCTTTTGAAATATGGTTATAAGCATGAGAGTATATCTATATGCATGAATGAGAAAGC